>JAAIXI010000228.1:3077483-3538168 GCA_013403645.1 Heliconius nattereri
AAACTGACTTTCATGCCACATATTGAACAGACGATAAAAAAAGCATCCAAAAAGTTATGGTTTGTAATACGCATGTCACAAAATTTTCTCAAACCAAACACTAAAATTATTTTATATAATAGTCTCATAAAAAGTATTTTAGAATATGGCAGTGTAGTGTGGCGACCACATTACGCCACACATATTTTGAGACTGGAACGTCTTCAAAAGCGTTTTTTGTGGAATCTGTCATTTTCTACAGGAAACGTTAAAAAGTTAACTTCATATAGCGAGAGGTTAAAATATTTTAAAATGATATCACTGGACAATCGTAGAACTTTATTAGATATTCGCTTTATTTATAAAATATTAAATAATTATATCGACTGTCCTCAATTGTTAAGTAGCTTTAATTTCAAAGTCCCTCGTTGCTATCCTAGGTCTAAAATTGCACCACTATCTATCCCATTTCGTCGCACTGTACTCGGTTCAAATTCTGCAATTCCTCGTATGAGCAAACTTCTAAACGACTTTTGTATGGTTACGGATGTATTTTATGATTCGATAAATAAATTTCACAATAATATCTTGAAAAATCTCAAATAAGTTTCATCAACTAGGGGCTAGCACTTAAACTGCATACAAGTTGATAAGCATTTAATTTAATATACATTAGATTTAAGTAAATCAATTATGTGATTGCATGCTGTGTTTACCTTTGTATAGTTGTAGAATTAAGTTCTTTTTTTTGTATTGCATGTGTTAGATTATAAGTATTATTGTAACAACTGCTGGTGAACGTTTTACAAATAAAATAATAAAAAAAAAAATACTCTCCGCAATTTGTATACATTATTTATTTCTTTACATATTTTGCATAGGTAGATAATGAATAAAATTCTTATGGTAATATATTCTTACGGCAACTAGTTAATTATAATTCTTATCCTCATCCTACCCATATTTTTATATTCGAAATTAAGATTATTAGCGGTTTTACAATAGAAATTAGGTTATTTTAGATTTTTTTTTTGAGTTGATAACAACTATATAACAGGTCCGTGCCTTTTTTTTCCTGTTTTGTTGCTTATTGAGACTTTTTTTATTTAGACTAAAAAACTAACTTAACCTGCTCTTAAGATCCGTTAAATCTGTAGCTGGCGGTCGACTGCGTTAGTTCGTGTTTTTGTAAGTACCGATAGAAATCTACATGAAATGCAAGTACGTAAACAACATTGACCTTTATTTTTCATACAATAGAGAAGAGCTTATTCTTATTCCAATAACAAGTTTTAAATGCTTTATGTATGTCCTTATAAAAATAAAATAAATCAGTTTCACTGAGTTCTAGTTAATTTCATGTTATTTATTGCGTTCATTTCATACCGACGATGTAGAAAGCAAAGCTTATTGACATAGATATTTGACTCGCTCTACGAAGCCATGGTGTATTCTTTTATAATAAAATATATTTTTATGAATAATGTCAGTTATCTTTCCTTATTTGTAGCTTCACGGTGGTTTCCGCACGTACTCATAACAGGGTAGACAGAGAGTCTAATGTTAAGACACTCCGCTCCACACTCTCCTCCTAATTCTAGAGGCATTGCGTATTTAGTGGTTATATATATATATATATATATATATATATAACCACTAAATACGTCACCGTAAGGTTTGTTTGTGGGTTCGGATCTTACGAATGTTAAATTTACTTTGATAAGCAAAGCGTTTCTTCTTGAAAAGAATAACACAAATTATAAGAATACTATGTTAAAATTATAATTTGTTAACAAAAAATGTAATTCCTATATATCTTTTCAACTATTATTCGACTTAAAGAAGAACAGTGGTTTTTTAGCTCCCTGTATCCGTACAGCAGGGTAAGTAGAGTAAAACTGGTGTTAAATCACTCCAAGCGCCGCTTAACACTAGAAGTGCCGAAGTTTGAGACCCCCCTTGTACCGCCGCCATTACAAATTTTTCCCATTCTACTTATTATGTTGATTGTTGGTATAAAACAAAAAAATATTCTTAAAATAACTCGTAAAATATGTAAACCATCTTTAATAATCAATAATTATTCTTAAACAAACATTAAAGTATCAAAATACAAAACACAAAGAAAGAATAAAATATTTCAAGAACGTTCTAAGGTCGTGACAACTAACTGAATAACTCTTACAAAATTATAAGTTATTGAAATTAGTTAATATTATTATTAGGCCAAGTAATGCATTATTATATTCTTCATCAGTGACACATCACAGATGATTTATAACATAGCGTGGTAATGCCTCCAGAATACGGCGGAAAATGCCAGGAGTGCATAGCACTAGGTTCCCAGGTTCCCTCTACCTACCCTACAATATCCCACATTTGGTATCGAGTGTTTTTCTGAAATTCAAGCCTAGCTTAGTCATCCTATCATCTGATACCTCACTTGAACTAGCGGCAAAATTTAGTATTGACACCAATTTTACCCCACTTCTTATGCTATTATTTTTTAAGATTTATACATAAATGTATAGTTTTAAGATTTTTTCCTGAACTAGTACTACATGTAGATGCTAGCTGCCAATTTTCATAATTCTACATTAACTGAAAGTACCTTATTAATTTGATTCCCTTAATCGCATCGAAATACACGTTTTTTACTATATAAATGGTCATATCTGTTTTTAAGGGCGCTTTTTCAGGAAATCAAGGGACTGTAGATCGTTATATAGTTGATATTCATACACTCATATGAATATCAACTCGATTTCTCCAAGCGTTCCTGTGATAAAGGCACAGACAGACGGATGAACAATAAAATGATCTTATAAGGGTTTTTCTTTCCTTAAAAGCCAGACAACCCTAAAAACTTAGGCATTGACTGCTAATCCTACTATTCAATTTTTTTCCGCTCCCGCATCGCTCTTTCACCTCCACCTCGTCCCCGAGGCATGAAAATATGTCAAATTATATCCTCAAATAATAAAATAATAGTGGCGGACAAAACAAAAACAAAAATGACCAAGCGGCAGTTCTAGGTAAATCTCATTTTTTTTCAAAAAGTATGAAAGCTATAAAATTATTTATATTTTTAATTAAATAAAGGTGTAAAATTGGTAGTAGTCAAAAAGTTTCATCTACCTAAATTAACAAATAAAAAAGTTATATACAATCAAACTTGCGTTTGGGACAAAAATGGAACGGCGGCGCTTCTAGTGTTAATTCTCAAGACGTAGCCGCGACGAGATGAAATAATTTATAATAATAATTTATTATTATTAATAATAATAATAATTTATTATTCCAAGTGGGCATCGAACCCACATCCCTCGCGTTTACATTCAAATCCTGTACTATTACGCCACGACGACCATTTTAATGAAAATTGTAATAAAATATATATCAATTTCTTAATAAGCCAATAAACAATACCCACAAGTACCAAATCAATGGAACATCGATCCCACAAAGGTTCCTTTGAAACCAGGGACATACGTATCTAATAACCCCTTATAGAATCAAAAAAGTGGAAGTAGGTACGACTGAAATATGAATCTGATAAGAGTTATCAATTATTGTTGGTATCCGCGGGAGCGGTATGGTAATCCTTCTATAGTCGTTCGTTAAAATATTTTGCTTGACCTCACTGTGTCTCTATTCTTGTACAATGTTTGAGTGGAAAACAAGCATGCGATAGTTTTTGTATAGCTTTGTTATTGTATGGATTAAAATCTTATTTGGGATTAAGGTATGGTCTATGTTTATTTTAATTGTATTGTATTGTGTCTTAGCTTTTCCATTTTTTTTTATTCTGATCTTAATGGCGCGTCGTCGTCGTCGGCTTTAATTAATGTATTACAGGTGTACTTGTACATGCGCTTTCGTTAACTCCACTAACCCCGTCGAATGTGTTAAATTCCATTTTTAGTTTTACGCTGTATCTCATATACCATGCACGGAGCACAGACCTGGAACTTACTGTAAAGACTCCATTTTCGTTAAGACACTTCCGTATCTCACTTCGAATTCTTGAGTCATCGCGTGTTGAGTGACGGTACTTAATGTCGCGTTAAATATTTCATTCATCCGAGTGGGGTTCGAACCTAAGACCATCTAGTTTACAGTTGCACGCCTGTTGCACGCCATGCCTTGCACCGTGACGTTCACAATTTATTTTTTAATTCTCATTTTAAGAGCCGAGTCACTAAAGTGACTATGTTGCTCTGGTTAGTACTATAATTATTTATTAAGATTATGTTAGATTATCGTATATATTTCGTATTAATTACGTTTGCTTATATTAAGTTTAACTATATCATATAACAGTTAGGCCAAACTTGAAGTAGGCTTTTGAAATTCAAATTCAAATTCAAAATATACTTTATTCAAATAGGCAATTATTATAAGCACTTTTGAATCGTCGAAGTTTCAAGATACAAATTACAACTTCCAATTGTTCTATCTACCACTCGCGAAAGCAATGGTTCACTACGGGTACATTCCATTAAAGTATGGTGCACATCCTCTACAACTCCACAGTCGGTACAGTTAGGTTAGATAACTTTCTTCATTAAAAATCCAAATTTATTTAATGGAATGTGTCCGGAGCGATGCCTAAATGCTGTAACAGTTTTATCCCGATTTAATTTATATATATTTATCCAAGAATGATAACAGGGCTGTGGTTGAATTGTTCTATTTACACAATTTACTTAATTTATTTATGGAGCCAACCAGAATAACTCCTACGACTAGTAGTTGTATAGATAACATATTTACTGACATTATTCCATGCTACAAAAGCATTATTAATAAAGTGGATTCTGACCACTCTGGCCAGCTAGTAGAAATCTATAGTAAGAAAAAACAGGTGGCTAAAAAAAAATTTGAAAATCTTTGAAATATCTTGGGAGGAGTCACGTGATGCCTTTGGGGTGTTTTGTGACTTGTCCAAAGCATTTGATTGTGTGCAGCATAAAACTCTTATCAGGAAGCTACACCACTACGGTATAAGAGGCATTGCTTTGGATCTTCTCACTTCTTATTTAAGTGATAGGATTCAAAAAGTAAATGTCAACGGGAAACTATCACACGGGTCACCTGTAGCATTGGGGGTGCCACAAGGATCTATTCTGGGTCCGTTTTTGTTCCTTTTGTACATTAATGACTTACCTCACCTTATGAGAGATATCTGTGAAATAGTGTTGTTTGCAGATGATACATCTTTAGTTTTTAAGGTTAATAGACGGCAATTGGAAATTGACGATGTAAACAATGCTCTTTCTAGGATATTACACTGGTTTAGTGCCAATAACTTGCTTTTAAATAGTAGTAAAACTAAATGTATCAGGTTCTTTACTAAGAATGTGCAACAAGTAGAAACCAGGGTTTTGATGAACAATGAGGAACTAAAAGTAGTTAATGAAACTGTTTTCTTAGGTATAACATTAGATGCTAAGTTACAATGGGGTCCGCATATAGAAACTTTATCTGGTAGACTTAGTTCGGCAGCGTATGCTGTCCGTAAGATTCGTCAACTGACCGATGTTGACACCGCGCGTTTAGTATACTTCAGCTATTTTCATAGCATTATGTCTTACGGCCTATTACTTTGGGGCAGTGCCGCTGACATAGATACCATTTTTGTGCTCCAAAAACGGGCTGTCCGAGCAGTCTATAAAATGGGTCCACGGGAGTCACTAAGGAATAAATTCAAAGACTTTAACATCCTCACACTACACTCCCAATATATTTACGACAACTTAGTATATGTGCATAAAAATATTAATAAATTTAATAAAAACAGTGACCTCCATCAACATAATTTAAGAAATAAAAATAAGCTTGCTGTGCCCTTCTCTAGGCTCCATAAAGTGTCTCACTCATTCGTAGGTCAAAGTATACACTTTTATAACAAACTTCCAAACGACGTGGTTAATTTATCACTGAACAAATTTAAAAAAGTGGTAAAGCACAGGCTCTGCCAAAAAGCATATTACTCTGTTAAAGATTATGTTCGCGATAAAGATGTTTGGAAATGAGTTGCTCTATTTCTAAGTTAAAATTGTTAATTGTAATTTGTAACAAATGTTGGCATTTAAAAAGAGTGGCCATGAGTTTCTTTGCCTGTATCTTCTCATGAGCTCAACCATTTGAACGGGCTTTTTTCAAGTCAAAATTGCACATTTTTTTTTTTGGTTATTTTGTTTTGTATTTTTTTTTCTACTTTTATGACATGTCCAAGTAAATGTTAAGCATTTTTATGGAATAAAGATATTTTGACTTTGACTTGAATTTGACTATACCATATGCCTATTTCTTGAGATCTTTTATTAATGTACACTTTCCAATTTTGTCTACATTTTTATAATAGTTCACAAATTCATTACTGAAATAAAAACTATATTTATAACAGTATCTTATACTTTATGTTTTATTCAAAACTTTCTGTAAACTTCTACTGAATGCAATAGAACCTATTTTGCAACGTATAATGCATCGGGGGTGTAACTCAGTGGTAGAGTGTCTGCTTCGCATGCTGAAAGTCCTGGGTTCAAATCCCAGCACCTCCAAACGTAGTGTTTTTACTTTTTATTTTTTTTTTATTTTCAATAATAAAAAATATGTAAGTTTGTATATAGTATTTTTCATAAATGTTTACATTTGTTATTTTTAACAGAAGGTCTAAAGAAGGAAGGGAAGGTTTATTTGTTATAGGTTTTTTATTCTTATTAAAAATCATATCACAAACTTAAACAAAAAGTAGAAAATAATATTTTATTTACTTCAAAATTAAGAAAATAAAAAAATATTGAAATTTTAATGTTTTAATGTTTAATGTTTAAAATCTATTATTTTTCGGAATTGGCGCCAATTCTTTTAAAAATTCGATGCATTTAAAACATTAAAATTATCTATTAGGGTAACTTTTGCATTGGCTGAATGAAAAATGATATGATAGAAACATCTATAGACACACATAGAAATAATATAGGTTACACACTGTTTCTCGCACGTCCAAGGGTAGGCAGCGGGAACATGGAAACTTAATGTTAAGACACTTCCGTTCCTCACTTTCCACCGAATTCTGGAGGCATTGCGTGTTAAATGCGTTACTAGAGGAACGAAATGAAAATATTAAATATTTCATTTCCCCTGAATGGGAATCGAATTCACAACCTATCGTGTTAACTTTATTTGCCCCTGCCACGACTGACCCCAAAAATATAAATGTGCCAAACCTTCAAAAATAACCTTCTTCGCTTATATAATCAAAAACAAATAGCTTCAAACGCTTTTTGACTACGCTACATACATTGCTTCTTTCCTTCTCTCCTTCATTTCCACCATACAATCCTTCAAAGCCGTTTCTGCAAAAGTTTATAAATATAAAATCTAACCAATCAAAAGCCACTAATTACATTTTCATAGCCACTTTCCTATAGAAGTAGACGACAAACATCTAGAACCATTTCTTCGAAGCAATTTCCAAAGGTGGCGCAGTGTTAGTCGCAATCAGCGTGATTGCGATTGCACGCAACGGGCTGCAATTTTTTCTTGTCCTTAAGTGTTTAGCATAAACTACACATTCTTATAATCATAGTGAGGTCGAAGAAATTCTTGCAAATAAAAACTTTGTTCATTTTCTTGCATGTTATAATTATTTTGAGTTTAATTTATGATTGTGTTTTTTTTTGCTTTATTATTTTTTTATATGGAGTGAATTGTAGAAGTTGATTTGAATTTCTAAATAAAATTGTACTTTTTATTTACTTTAGTCTTTTACTCTATATTTATGTATAGTAGGATATGTAAAGAGGACCTAGTGTTAAGACACTCCATCCTGAATTCCTTACCCCGTACTGTCTGTCCAAACTCAAGACATGGAAACAAACGAATGAAGACAATTTAACTTTGTTAAGTAACGGAGTTCAACACAGCAGCTTGTCTTACAGCTCTGTGCTTGTAGGTGATACATCAACAAAGATTTAGAATTTAAACAGTTAAACCTACTGACATCACATTTTAAAACATTTTAGAAAAATTAACAACTTACAGTATAATACCCAAGAACCATTACCCCCCACAAGTATAGCTTACAAAAATAAAAATCCAAGTTAAAACATTTCCCTATAACAAACAAGCAGATTTTACACGAAACATTATTTAACGTCATTGTTATTTGGCCCATAAATATAAATGCATTAACTAAACGTAAAACTCGTAAAGTAAAGTATATACTCGTATATAAGTAAAACACAAATACTTGGCTACCGTACTGTCAGCGAGCGTGGTAAAAATCCATTTACCAATTTGAAAGATTGGCGGGTCGCCAGCAGGGGCACGTTTTCACACATCATTGCCCGGAATCGAGCTTCGACTCAGCTATTGAGTAATTTTCATTGAGACATGCTCAGGCGTGGAATCTGTCTTCTTCATATTAAATACTGATTTAAGTTAAGAATTAAGTATTTTTTATAGTTTCTGTTTTCTTCTCAGGTTATCTTCTGTGTATAGCATTGTTGACATATGGGACATAGTGTTAAGATATTCCTTTGTCCTTTTCTCGCCATTAGAGCGACGAAATGGAAATATAAATTTAAATAAATATTTCTCCTCGAGTGAGAATCGAAACCAGTCGGTTTTTCAGTCACACTTTGTGCCCTTGCGCCCTGTAATATATATAAATAAAAAATTATACACGCCTACCCTGGTGTGGGGTGCTGATTTAATAGAATTTATTATCCTTATCTAGCATTGTTGACATATAATTAAGACATTTATATATATAATTGAACATAATTAAGACATTCCTTCCCCCACTTTCGCGTGTTTTAAATATAACATGTCAGCTAGAAAATGATAATAATTCGTTTTCCCACGATTAGAATCGTATGCACGATCTTCGCGTTCATTCGGACTCTGCGCCGTAATATAACTATATATAAAAATATATAAATAAAACCTATTTTGTTATTTACTGTACTACTAAAATACACTCATCCTATCATTTCCTTCTCAGAACGCTACACAAAGTTAGCAGAAACGCTTCATCAAAACGGAGTTCAGAATAATTAAAATTGAGTTAAATTTCAGCAAACGTCATCTGGCTTTAGTAGCCTGTCCCAATTAACTGTTTTCCAATATTAAATGCAGTCTCGTAAACTGTATAGTTTGTCTTATATTAATTATGAATAATTTTACATTTACAGTTTCATAATTTATAATTATTATTCATTTTCGGCACCTTCGTGCCTCGGTGACACAGTATCTGACGTTAAACGACAGTATTGGTTTCGATTCCCTCTTGGTGGAATAAATTATTTTTATTTAATCGCTCTGGTACTTTAATTTGAAGTGAGGTTTACGGACGTTTCTTATATAACTATGTCTAAAGCACCCGTCGGATGAATTAAAAACGCATGTTCTTAACAACACAAAGCTAGTGCTTGAGTTTCAACTTAAACTGCTAATTTTCATAAAAAGATAACAACGAAGCACCGTGATGACGATAGCAAGCGATATGCTTTCGATTAAGACTTTGAATTATTCTTTGGAGTCGCACTTAAGTCGGTCCATTCATTCAGGACCTATAGCAGCACTGCTAGAAACAGACAGACAAAAACTTGTACTTTTACTGAGTGCTTAAAAAATAAGAGCCTGTCTGGGACTATAAAGGTGACGGACGGTTGTAGATTTGAATCCTCCATTCGTGCGAATGACTATATATATATATATATATATATATATATATAGCTTATTTTTATTTCTCCGCTTTCATAGACAAAGCGCTGTATGGAGTACCGCCACTCATTGTCTATAAACTTCGGTGGAATGTGGAATACGGAGTGTCTTAACACAAATTTCCTTCTAAATATTACCAAGACTTACTATACAAAAACCATAACATATTATTATTTTATTTATTAAAAATATTGCAAATCGCAGATACAACAGGCAAGGCAAATAAATAAAACTTACTTACTAACTTACTAAGCCCCATTTCAATTTCGTTTTAGCGGAAAAAAAAATACCACAAACCAGCAATGTTACTTATCTTCTGTAATTAGAATGTCTAATCCAATAAGGAAGTAATTTTCGGAAACAGGAAAACCGGTACAATCATTATGCTCTTTTATTTTCACTTTACGAACAATTAAGATATCTAACACTGGTGACTGGAGTATAGAAAGATGTATTGAATGATTTATATAATAATTTTTAATTTCTTCGCTCTGATATCGAGGCATAGCGCGGCGTTAAGTTCCGCCAATCAACACGCAGAGCTACCAGAATTTAGCGAAAAATAGCGAAAGGAATTTTTTAATACTAGGAGACTGTGAGTTGAGTGGCAGAACTTTATGCCACGCTCTTGTTAGCAAAACGAGGAAATCAATATAATTAAATATTTCATTCCCACAGTGGGTATCGAACCTACAAACAGCGGCGTTATTGTTTCGAGATTGTGCGTGCCTCGTTGTCCTCAAAACAAACGTACAATTAATAATCAACGAAATCTTTTTAAAATTAAAGGAAAAAAGGTAAAAAAAATAAAGAAAAATAAAAAGAAAAACTCATCATATAAAATTCGTCGTTTTATTTTAATTAATCGCACATTTTTATCTATATAAACAATGTTACAAATTACAAGAGCTTACAAGTACTTACACTACGCATCATATATACCCTTCAGTCGGACATCTCTTAGGATACATTTACTCGACCTCATAATTCCATTTTAATTTATATATTTAGAAACAATTTTCACAGTCAATGGTCAATTTTATCTCATCATACAAAATTTTGGCAGTTTTTGTTAGCGAAAGTCCATACATAGATAGACCAACGGGAATATGTTATAGAAATATAATATTCTAATAAAAAATTCTCAATTGAATTATTTTTAGTTATTTTTGTGATTAGAAACAAAATCGACCACAGCAACTATGAGGTACATAATGAATACAATCATATATGTATAATGTATTTGTATATATAGACATAATGTCACACCCTATATAACATATAAACCACGTAGGACTTAGTATTAACATTAAAAAAATTATGATTTATAATATAACACGTGAATTGCTGAATTCTTATATTAATTATTAAAATAGTCGGCAGTGCTTTGGATAATGGCCATATAGTTATATACAGGGTGGATCGAATTCTACAAAATTGTGAATACTTATATCTAAAACTTATATACTACTGTTAATTATTCACATTGAATTATTTGATCCAGAATTTATATATAACAAAATAATGGCCACCATCGCTAAGTACGAATAATTGCTCCAATAACACTTATTTTAACAATACTTGTATGGAAATACGGACACATCGCTTATTATTTTACATACATATTTGTATGGATTTTCAATAATGAAAATCTAATAGAGAAATAGAGACTAGGATAGGCTATAGCTGTTTATACTCTTTATATAATAAACTTAATATTACTATAGAAATCTGTTAGATGGGTTGCAAAGTAATACAATTTAAACACAAAAATGGGAAGCAAGTTCCTTATTTACTATATTTCGTTACTATTAAAGAAAGTATTTAGTTCTGGATCTATAAATAGTTAATAGTACTTTAAATAATTATAATTTTAACTGAGGACAATGATCGTATACGGTCAGCTGTCAAATTGTTTTTGAATTACCCAGACAGGTCTTATAATTGAAACATATTATACTAAAATTTTAAACAAAATGATAATAAAAATATATAGAACTAATGTATCAGGTCAAAAATTATATTGTCAAAAATTACACAACCACCAGCACTCGCAGAACTTAAATTACAGTACGGTGAACGAGTCGTGGACACTCTAAAGTTAGCTGTAGATTATTAGAGCGCAGATTTCATATTATAACTTTTATTAATTTTGTGTTAAGTGAACAACACGCAAAAGTTCAGGAAGCCTAACTTCAAGCTAGCCAAGACACATTGGCGGTACTGCACTATTAATTTCAGTTAAAGACTAATTAGCATTCCTGAGTGCCGTAGCAGGTATAATAAAATTGTAAAAAAGAGATAATATTTTACTCGTAACACAATTGGACGTTTCATACAATCTTTGTTTAACTCTTAATGAAGCCATGTATATAAAAATCATGGAATTCAACAATCAACAATAGCTAACTCCGCGCTATCAATTTTCTTGATAGAAATTAAAAAATAACAAAATATTACTACTATAGTATAAAAAATTAAAAAAAAAGATAATTATTCATTGTTGTACAGTTGAAAATGTCATTCGCTTAAACAGCCTTATATTTATAGTAAGAAACATTAATCACTGGTTATTTAAATAGCTTGGATAAAGGCGTTATCATCAGTAATATAGCAAATCTGCTGATCGTCAAATAGGCTATGGTTTTAGCTTCACGCCGTATCCCGCAGGCAGCAGGATAAGCAGAGGAAATGCAGTGTTAAGACTTTTAATTTTCTCCATCGAAGAAGGCATTGCGTGTTTATTGGCGGCCAAGCTTTGGATTTGTTACATTAATTAATAATTTATTATCTATTTCAATTCATAATCATTTTTGATATTTAGAAGAGACTATATATTTTTTTAAACATTAAATAAATAATTTCTAGTTTTATATAAACATTAGACACAATTAATTGATTTATGGTTCAAATTATAATTTTCATTAGTTCAATTATGGTAAATAAAGTATAAATATGGCTTCAGTGCCCACTCAAAGCTAAATTACATTTATTTAAGCTTTTCCTAATAGAAGATCAGCAGTTTTGCTATATTACAGTTATTAAAGTACTAAAGCTCGTTTTACCACTGTCTAATAAGTTCCTTATAACTTACTGTGCAGATATCAGCGACATTATCATTTAATAATATATACTCAAATAAGTTATCAGACACTTAGCAGACAGTAATCAAACAGTCGTCAATTATTCTAAATTACATGTCTAATATTAAATTATTTCTATATATGAGAAATAATCGCAAATAAATGTAAGTTAAAAACGTTAAAATGACTGGAAACCTAGAATATGAGATCTATGCTTCGAAAGTTTCTTTTATTTTTAATTTATCATATTCTCTTCATAATATTATATATAGTTATTTATAATAATTAAAGTATTAGTTTTATAAATAAAATCTGTATTTTCTTATATTTATATGTAGTGATGCTTGTATGGAATGTATAAATAAGATTTTGTGGCAACGGATTGATACAATTAGTAAAATATATTCTTTTCTCAAATATAAATAAGCTTATTTTGTCAAATATATTGCCGCCCCTCTCTTCTAATTACTATTAGAAAGAGACAGCATTATTAACAGTTAAATAAGTTATCAGGAACTTATGAAAAGTGGCAAAACATATAGTGAGCTTTAAGTGACAGTTAACTTTAGTGATGATATAAGATGAAATTCTTATAATTCTTTGATATGCAGTTTTAAGACACCTTGTATAACTTTATTATAAAAAAGTTAACATACATTACGTTTAATTAGAAATTTACATATATACATTTTATGTCTATATACGTACGTGAATATAAAAAAAATAAGGATAAAGTAAAAAAAGTGGGAATATTTGTTAAACATCTTAAAATTAAAAGAATATTTTGTAATGGAATGAGTTAAATATAATTAATTGTACACATCTTCGACTTAGGCCCGAAATATAAAAAAAATATTTAAATAAAAAAACGCTAATAGCAAAAAAAGATACTATCAAACCTAAATTAAATCAAAGACAACTGCGGGCGGGATTTTCAACTTATATTTAATTTGTATAAACAATGACCGAGGCCGCAAAAGAAAAGCTTGCAACTTATAATTATTTCTAACAATCGTAATGGCACTCAAAATCTAATATGGAGACAACGCGAGGCTACCATTTTAACAATAACATAATTTTATACATTACTAAATTAATAAATAAATTATATGAAATTTTAAAATAAAAGAGTTTTTTTTTTTTTATTGATTTTATTATTTGCTTATTGTGTAGGGATGGATGTTTGTTCCACTTTCAAGCAATAACTACTGAACGGATTTAAATGATACTTAGACAAATATAGACTTCAATTTATGTAAATACTTATATAGTAAAATAAGTTTAAGCGGGCGAAGCTGCGCATAAGACGCTAAGTATATTAATAGATTGATTTTAAATAGTTATAAAATTAAAAAAATAGTTACACGATGTTATAAGAATTATATTAGGTATAATTCTAATAACATCGGTATACAGGGTGGAAGAGGCAGCGCTTCTTTTACTGAAACTGCATATAGGATAAAATATTTCAAACCCAGAACTAAAAAAATTAATCAAGGTAGCTCAACAGTTTGGACGTAGGATTTTTTTTTCATTTCACGATTTTTATCCATACCTGTATTTCGTGTGACGCACACATACGCGTGCGACGTTGCCGCTCTGACAGGTAAGTGTGTGCGTGCCTATGTTATACATTACAAATGGCGTTTTATTTTAAAACGTTAATTTTATTATTTATTTTGTTTGGAAAAATAACTTTTTTATTTTTGGGAATTATTTTTTTTCCCAATTATATTAGGCTTTTATAGAGTAGCTAAAGCTGTGGTTTCATTTAAAGTGGTGCTGACAATTCCACCCTGTATATTAACATGAATATAAAATTAATTTATTGTTAAAATGCTTCCCTGCACTATATCATGGTAATTAAAATCGCTACACCCATATTACTCAACTAACAATTTTTTTTTTAATAATAAATTACAAAAAAAATATATATATAAAAAAATAACTTAAAACTAAATACCGCGTAATTACAGTATCCTACTTAAGATTTGTTTACTTAACAATACATACATAGCTATCATCAATAGTTACGTAAAATACAAAATTACAAGAATTTACGCGTATCTACAACGATACCTAAACGCGATGTCAGTCTGTTACTTAAGTCCGTTAAAATTTAATTCCTAACTTCAATCGGGGACATTTTTCTATTATTATTTTTTTAAACATTTACAAATTGTCCATACATATTATTTATTTTTTTATTCGACCTTTTATTTATAAGAAAATGCCGTTTTACATACATTTTTAATAGTAATGACATATTTATTTTTAACGATTTCAGCGAAAATCGATAGTATAGTGAAAATTAACTGCCTTGGTTACATCATATATTTTTAAACACTCTAATAATTAATACATATAATAGCATTTTCACACAAAAAACTTATGGAAAGGATTATATCACAGGCCTTTAACCGGTGGGCCATACCTAAGGCAACGCTTGGGCTCGCCAAGTACCTTCATTTGAAACTAAGGCCAGTCATGTCATTGAATTACGAACGTTATGACTATTAAAAATAAGATAGGAATTCCTTTGACGAAGTAAATTTTAAGTTTAAGTTACGAGTATAATAAGTTAATGAAATTGCTAGTTTGCGTCTGAAATATTGTTCATAAATCTTAATATATAATATAAACTGTATTTTTTTAAAGGTTTTGATTTATGTGTATTATGAAATAAGAAAAGATTTTTTTTTGTTTTTTAAAACGAAAATTATTATTTCCATATTTTTTTTAAACTATTCCATACATATAATGAAAAACTAAGTAAAAATAATATTATAAATAGTCAAAAAACTTACTTCATCAAAGGAAAACCACATACAATTAAAAATCAAAAATCATACTAACACATCTTGGTCTCCAAACCAAATTTACACGAAAGCATTGCCATACAATATATCAATATATTTGTATTACATTGTAATATATCGATATTACTTACATTACTTTAAATGTGGCTAAACAAGCCAGGCGTGGCGCTAGCACCATGACTCCTCGTGTGGCCTGTCGTCGTCAGAGTCGCCGTACATGTCGGCCAGCTTGCGGAACCGAGGGCCGAATGTTGATAGGTAGTTGAATTTGAGATCCTCGTCGTCGGTACCTGGGGAAGTTATGAAACGTTAGGTGGTTTTAATTAATTCTGATATTAGGGACAGCCAAGGGCGTTTTTAGAGATGTTTTCTGGGCTGGGCTTGGACTTTAGCTTTAAAAAGTTGAAATTTTAGGTGGAACAGTCTTGTAAGAGTTGAATTTTTGGGGCATTTTTTTTATGTGTAAAATTTCTGGAGTGGGCACCAGACTTCTGGGATGGGCACGGACCACCCGATTCTCACTGTTATTACACCCATGGAGACGACAATTAATGACATTAGTGATTGAACAAAACAAGATGTAACGTGATTTAACGTATAGTACGATTGACAAGTTGTGACCGCACTGAAGTTGGGTTTTCTGAAGTTTTGCACATTGTTCACTCGGGAAGAAAATAATAAAAAAATCTCAAAATATAATATTTTAATACTTCTCATACCCATAAACTATTTTTACATAGTATATTACCATTTTACAATATTTTAAAATAATCTACTCATAAAGTATACATTTCTTTTAATAAATAATACACTAAATGTCATAAAATTCAATATTTTATAGCAGCTTTATACAGGCTGTTCAAAAAACCTTTCCAAGTTAGCATTTAGCAAATCGTAACCCAAATACCGCGATAAGTAGAAATTCAAAGGTTTTAGCGATGCCCCGAGTTCAAACCGCATTTCACGTGAGAAATTGAATTTGAATCAAATATCGAGCGTGGAATAGACTACGGTACTAATAATGTACAATTTCGATTTAATTTGCTTTTAGTGTGGATTTCTTTTAGTTTTACGTATTTTGTTTCAGCGTCACTCTGTATCTCGCACACAGCAGGGTTGGCAGATGGAACCTAGTGTTAAGAAACTCCGTTCCCCACTCTCTGCCGAATTCTGCATTGCGTGTTGAGTGGCAAAACTCAACGCCGCGCTTTGCTTCGACACCAGAGCGGAGAAAATGGAAATATAAATATTAATAAAAATATTCCTCGATTGGGGATCGAACCCACATCCGTTGAGTTACAGTGACACCCATTTTTATACTCGTATTTTGCTGTAAGTAATAATTTTAAGTACATGACTGTTTTTACTTAAATCGATAAATGAAAAGCACTGTGCCAAAAATCACCAAAGAATACAACATTTCCAAAAACAAATGCGTATTTTTTTCTATAAACTTCTAGCACATAGCTTGGTCGGCAGAGGAAACCTCATTCTAAACGTCGCGATAGGTCTTGTTACCAGAGCGACGAAATGATTCTTTCTCCCAAGTGTCGTGTCAACTGTCGTGTTTACAATCAGATAATATGCCACTGCGCTTACTTGATGTCAAATTTATTTAATCAATTTTAAAATGCATTTACTAATAGATACCTGCTATATAGATCTAAATCCCGCATAAAGTTATATCAAAAATGGTAAGCCCGGTTTATAGGTTGCCATAAATAAAAGAAATTATACAAAAAACAGCAGAAACGTATGTTTTTATCAAAGAAAGTGTACAAGAAACAATAAAAAATGGATGTTATACACACTAAGAAGTTGAGAGGATCCTTCTATAGCGTTTTATAACACCCTGTTTAGTAGGATCGTTGCTAATTGGCCACTCGCGATAAAAAATACAAGCGTCTAGAATTCTGTGGAAAATTCTTAAGTGAATCTCTTAAGAATACGTGCGACGACTTCTAAAGCGGTCTTATTAATAATCCTTAGAAAGTTTCAATACTATTTCAATATTCATTTTTATTTTATCTTTATAGCCTGTGTTAAGTTTTTATGGAGGAGCAAAAATTTGGGTACATTTTTTTTGGTCTTTTTACAATAATATAACGATGTTTTGTTAGGTGGATTCTGACTAAGCAGCTTCACGCTGTATCCCGCACACAGCAGGGTAGGCAGAGGGAACCTAGTGTAACACTGCGTTCCTCACTTTCTCTCGAATTCTGGAGTCATTACGTGTTGCGTGTCTGACTAAACGTTAGTTGTATAAGTAAACAAATCTTATATTGAAATAAAATATGTATTATTTAGACATGGTTGTTCTTATTAAATAAAAATTGACAAATGCTCAATTTTAATCAATTAATCTACCTCAAATATAATTTTTAAAAACGTTAGTTTAATTAAAATTATTTACTTATATTATTAATCAATTTTTTATTATTTAATTTTTTTAATTATTATTATTAGTATTACTCTTTTTTATTATGTCATTAATTACAGGCACCGTTGTAATGATGTGGAGAATAAAAATAGAATAAGTACGTAAACGTAATTTAATTAAATAACTTTTTAATTGTGTTGATTGAAACTCATTCAGCTATTAAAATGTTACATTTCCCACAATATATTGTTATAATTTCACTTTATTTCAATGCATATAATTAGTAATTATGTTTCTGTGTATTTCAAATAACCTATAAATACTAATTAAAAAAGGATAAGTGTGTTTGGTAGAACACGCTAATCTCAGAAATAACTGGTTTGAAATGAAAAATATATTATTTTTCTTTGGAAAATCCACTCTGCAATATTTGTAGTTGAAAATTAAGAATGTACAGTACGGTCGACCTTAACTAGGCTAAGGCTTTCTGAACTTTTGCATAAACAGTAAAAGAAATATATATAAAACCAAATCTTCGAGCCATTTACAGCTAACTTCAGAGCGACGACGACGTTAACCGTACTGTATGTATATGTCATAAACAACTGTGATTCCATTTGACAGGTGCAAAACCACTGGTAAAAGCAATTCTTTTTTCACACTGTATCCTTAAGGAAACTTAACGTTAAGACACTCCGTTCTCCGCTGAATATTCGAGACAATACATGGCGCAAACGCAACTCAACGCCGCGCAAATAAAGAAAGATATAAAAATAAAATCTAATAAACTTACAGCTAGCCAACGACGATAGCGATCCGCTTGTATTACCATCGCCCTCGTACGCGTAGTGCCGAACGTCGTCGTACGGGTTTATATCTGGATCTCGGTCTAGCACTGACTTCTTGTCGTCTAGGAACCCGGATAGGTCCGGTGCAGCGCCCACTACTGTTGAAAAAAATTTTAAAATATTATAAATTAGTTAAAAAAAATGAATTAAAAAGCGAAAAGATATGAAGGGATGGGAGAAAAGAATATATCCTCTTACTTGGTTTACTGTGCCTTCCCGGAAAAAACGCTTTTGCTCATCCGTAACAGGAAAAGTAAATAAGATGAATAGATGTTACATTATTATAAAATAAAAACAAAACGATCTCGATGAAGAAAAATAATTTAGATTGATATAAAAAACATATTTGTTTTCGCACGTAAAGAATTATGTCGGCTAAGTAGCATGGAATTTAGTAAAGACTTTAAATAAAAGTAACATACAACAAAATGAACAATTTAAAAAATCTAGATTATTTTATTTTAAAAAAAAGTATATTAAAAAATCCTAGTAGTTATTGTTTTATAAATTTAGTTTTTTTAACTAAAGTAGAAAAATTGCTTCGAGATTGGTGATGAATAAAAACATGGCATTTTCGATTTACCTTATTACTAAATAATGAATAATAGATTAAATGTTGAAGAATCTAAAAAGACTACATTATTATGAAATTGTAAAATAATAAAAAAAAGTTGAGGAAATGTAGAAATATCATTTTTTCAGGAAATCAAGGAACCATAGATCAACTCGATTTTCCGAGTGTTGCTGAGATAAAGACTCTTGACAGAGAGACAGACGGACATACAACAAAATAATCTAATAAGAGTTTCTTTTTTCCTTAAAAGACACGGAATCCTAAAAATGTGAATAATAAAACATGAACGAAAATTAATTAAAAATCAATTTAAATGTTTTTTTTTAAATCACGTGGAATTTGTTGATTAAGAATTTACAGTACATTTTTTAAATACAATGAAATTTACTGTTTACAAATTTATACGGATGAACGAATAAATTGTATCAAAATAGTACATTTTTGTCTTTTTACTATATATATTTTTTTTATTACATGTCATTTATGTTGAGTGGCGATGCTTACCTTTTTGTTACTACTACGTTATATTAATGATATATATTGACCAAGTAATTTTCATTAAAGTTTTCTACAAGCTTTTACATAAAGTATGTAAACACAGTTTATTTGTTTGGAATGCACTATGGTTAATTGCATTAAAGAACCAATAAATTTCAAGTATGCATTTCGATTGGGGTTACATCACTTGTCGTCATATCGTCGTATTAATTGAATTAAAGGGACCGAGCTGTGGATTGGCACTGTATTTTTTTTAGCTTCACACTGTATTCCCCATTTCTTTTTTCCACTTATTTCTTGTTACCAGAGCGAGAATTGAAAATATAAAATAACATTTTCTCGAATGGACATCGAACCTACAATCGCTGTGTGTACGTCCACATGTTTTGTCACTGCGTCACCAAGGTATCATGTACCAGCAATATGTACAATCATAATAAATCATAATAAATTAATAATTCTATTATTACGATTTCTGCCATAACAACCAGAATTTCTTACCTGGTGCATGCATGAACCCTGCATCGGTATCTGGTGGGGGTCCGTCATACATCTGTCTCAACACGTGCAGGTCGTATCCCGCGTCGCCCTCACCACCGCCCTCGTCTTCATACGCTATTATGTTCTCTCTTATGTCATCTAGTTCTTTCTCCGCCCACGCGTCAGCTCTCTTTCGGTGTACTACCACTGCTAGGAGGAGAACTGGAAGAGAGTTTTGGGTTAGAATTGTTTGCATTTTTAGCATTACGCTGTATCCCATACGCAGCAGGGTATGCAGAGGAAACCTAACGCCGAATTCTGGAAGCGTTGGGTGTTAAGTGGCGGAACTCAACGCCACGCTTTTAATCGACACCAGAGCGAATAAAATGGAAGTATTTATATATTTTATTTTCTCGAGTAGGAATCAAACCGACAATGATTAACCTCTGTTTGCTTTTATAGGTACAATTAATGTTTTCATAGTGTAAATTAATATGAAAAAGATAGAAAATTGCTGCGTTAAGTCCACGCAATACGTAATGTTTCAAAAATTGGGCTTAAAGTGGGGAACGGAGTGTCTTAACACAAGGTTTCCTTGAACCTTGTGTTACCCTTTACCCCTCCGTTACCCCTCTGCCTACCCTTATATACCAGATATTAAAAAATGCAAGATTAGCTTAAAATTGCGACTTTCAAGTGCGACTTAAGCTTGCTGGCTAACGGAGCCTTCATGGCCACGGTAATAATTAAATATTGATAAGGGAGTAAAAAAAGTTTTCACTATTATAATAAAAATGTATAGTAGTTGAAAAGTTTTTAATATTATTATTATTATAATGAATTCGTTATTAATGATATATATTAAAAGTTGTTCATTAATATTAATTACCGCTTACGGAGAATTAAATAACTGTAATATATAATATTCATAGTAAATATTTTTTTAATTATATCAATTAAATCTCGTAATTAAAATTATTTTTACGTTTATTTTTATATATGTAAATAAGAGAAAAAAAATATTATTTATAATTAAAAAGATAAAAAAATGGACGTTGGTATTTCTAATCAAATTAAAACGGTTATCAAAATAAAAACCCATTCTCAGCTTAAAAATCCAAGGTCAAATTTATAGATTCACATAATCTATCTTCATCATCATCGACAGCCATCTTTAAGTCCACTGCTGGACATAGGCCTTCCCCAATTCTCGCCACCACACTCGATCCTCAGCTCTGCGGACCCATCCGCTTCCCGCCCCCTCTTCAAGTCGTCGGTCCATCTATAGGAATTCACTATTAATATTACTTACTTATTAAAATAGATGTGCACACAAGTATAGCGACCAGGAAGTTGGTGTCGATGCCAAACGTGACAGCCGTGAAGACGCTCTTCTGACAGCCGGGATCGGCGTTGTGCTCCACTGATGGTCTGCCTAAATTGTACATCTGTGGGGAAAAAACACATTTGAATTAACTTGTAGGCTGAGGTGACGCTGGTGCATAAAGTTCGACTGTAACAGATTCAAATAATTTCATTTCTTCGCTCTGGTGTCGAGGCGAAGCGCGGCGATGAGTTACGCCACTCAACACGCAATGCCTTCAGAATTTGGCGGAATGTGTCTTAAGGAACAGAGTGTCTTAACACGAAGTCCCCAGTTTCAGTTAGTAGTGAGACTAAAAAAACTGCTAGTAATTGAGTATATGCCTAAAATGTTAAAAAATAATTTATATTCCAAAAATAAATCAAACTCATATTCCCACAATACGCCCAAACTGCCAATACATAAACAAAAATTATTACCCACCGAAAACAGAAATAGGTCACCATATTCTAAAAATCTAGTAAAATCTAGTAAAATTCAAAACAAAGGAGGGTACTTACGTAATCGTTGTACGTAAAATTGCTGATACAACCCATAAAGTGTTGATTTGTGGGTACGTGCCGCCAGCCGAACGAGCGCGCGAGGTTCTGCAGGTCCACTCTCGCTCCTCCCAGCTGTAATGGTCCATTTACTGAAAACAAAATACGATGTTATAAAAGATGGTATAACTTTTGGAAATTGACACCTTAAAAGTGAACGTTGTCTTTATTTTTGATTGCTTATTTTTTAACATTTGTCTCTTTATGTTGTTACATATAATTATATTCCTTTTTTTATCTTCACGCCTTTTCTGCTTCAAAAAGGAGGACAAAACGTATTTTAGAAATAAGTCTTAATATTTTAGTTCTAGGAAAATATTGACGCAGTGTTATGCAACTCCATTTTAAGCTCTTGGTTTTTTTTAAGATAGTTTATGTTTTTTAATTCCATGGTGTATTACGCATGTAAGAGAGCAACTAGTACTAAAAAGACACTCCGCTCGCGACTTTCCGCCCAGTTTTCAAGACATTACAAGTTCATTGGCGAAAGTCGACGCTGCACATTGTCTTCTTACCAATGAAATGAAAATACTTTAGTGATATAGTGAGAATCGAATCTACAACCGCCGTATTTACAGTCAGACCCTCAGATTCCTTTTGAACAATAAGAGACAAAATCTAAAGTTATGCTTTGTTCCCACAAATCTAGGTCAAATGTCGGTATGGCCATTGCCAATATAGATTCATGCGGCGTTAAGCCTTCTACGCCAAGATTTTTAATGGATTCAGAATAATTTGTGCTAAGCAGTTTTCTATGTAGGGCTTTTGTCTATCAACATTGTAATTATTGTTGAAAGTAACTAATATATGAGAAAATAAAACCAATTTGAATACATTTATTGTCGCTGCTATATTTTATTAATTATTTTTTTTAGCTTTTTGCCGAATTCTGGAAGCATTGCGGGTTGAGTGACGGAAGTCAACGCCGCTCTTTACCTCGACACCAGAGCGAAAAAATAAAAATATTAAATATTTAATTTCCTCGAATGGGAATCGAACCCAGTCGTGTCGTGCTTACAGTCACATTTTGGGCCCTTACACCACGGCTGGCCTCAAACTTATTAATTAAAAACAAAATTAGATATAAAATTACAAAAATAAAATAAAAATAAAAAATATTTCTTTTAGAAAACTTTTAAAATAATGTCAATGGAGAAATTGTAAGCAAATACGTTTAGATACGAGCATCAGTTTCGAGGAAACTTCGAAAATTCGCTGACGGGTGGTGAGCAATTTTTATAAAAATACGTCAGCCATTTTCGCGACGGTCCTTTGTTTTTGTGTCTGACGCTACAGAAAATAAATTCCAACGCGGGTTTTTGTGTCAGATTGGAAATAGATATTATGATATCATTTTTATTGTTTAATTTCTATTTTATCATTATTTCAATCAATTTCAAATTATTATTTATACTTAATTAAATTTTAGGGGTAGCTGTCCTGCCTTTTCTTTAATTAGATACTTTAAAAATATTGACCCCATAGTGACTGGTCCCAATCTGTATTTGCTTCAATTATCGAAATTATGATAATAAACTAACAAGCTAAGACTTACCATTTAAAATTTCCCTAGGTCCAGTAGGGGCCGCGAGACTCATACAAGTCGACAATTTGCATCTATCCACGAACATTTCTATGGAGCTCCTCATCAAAACGATCTCGATGAGGTGAGGTTTACCATCAGCTACGAACACAACACTGTTGTTCAAGCGTGTTGTTCCTGAACCGTAGTTCACTAGAAGTATTGGAAAGCCATTCACAAGTTCTAACGACATGAAATCTGTAACAAAATTACATATTATTATTGTATTTTATAATATTTATAGGTATATTGTTTTATTATTCATTGTATATGCTTATAGAAAGTAAGATTAATATTCATTCAAAATTTTTCGTATTAAGTGGAGGAGCACAACGCCATATTACATATATTTTGCCGTATCATAGTAGAGAAATCAAAATAGCTTCGTCCCTCGAGCGGGAGTCGAACACACAACCATTGCGTCTCTCCGCAGACGTATGACTACGTCATAATGGCCACTAATGAGATATTTGAAGGTCATTGTGGGTTCGATTCGTACTCAGGGGAATGAAGTTTCCGCCCTATGGCGACGCGACGAGACAAATAAGCCACATTACTAATAAAAAATCCACCTAAAAGAAAAAATAAAGTGACATTTCACCCTATTGCCAATACTAAGCCTTTTAACTTTATAATATAAGCAAAATCTAAAATCAAAAGAAAATAAAAAATATATAACCTCTGGGCAAACCAAAAGCAAAAACTTGTATCACTATAAAATTTTTACAACATCCTTTTCATAATGGAACATCAAAATTCAATTTAAATTATTAACGTCAGGAATAACTTTAGAAAAAAATCCCGAACGTGACTAGAATCCAAGAACCAGCAAGAACTTGGGGGTACAAGATATCGAACCAATTACGCTTTGAATTGTTCTCTACAACTTCTACGAGGGTACTTCCTTTCAAGATCGTATGTTTTACAACTTATTTAAGTTAATTATTACTTGTATTATAAGAAAACGGTTAAATAGTTATCTAATGAAATAGGTAAATATTAAATATAAGAAAATCTTGACGCAAGTGGAATTTTAAAAATGGCATCGCTATTACAGAGTTTACAGGCAGGTAGTTTTATTTTATACTAGCTTTCTTCTGCGGATTCGCCTGTAAGGTTAATTAGCATTCAGCTAGAGTTGTGAAGACATCATGGTCCTATCGTCTATGACAGAGTTGGTAGAGGAAACCTAATGTTAAGACACTCTGTACTCTACTTTCCAACGGATGAAGCATTGCGTGTTGAGTGGCGGAACTCAACACCGCGGTTTGGCTTGTTACCAAAGCGAAGAAATAAAAATATTAATACATAACAATTCATTCTCCAAATGAATTGAACCGACAACTGTCGCGTTTACAGTAACACGTTTGTTACTTACTGGCTGGTTTGTTGGTTGGCCTCTAAATACAACAAATAAACATACATACAAAATTCAATAACATCAAATTCATCATCAAAACAGTGCCCAAAAAATCTAAGCCCCAAATAATTAAACACAAAGGCTTGCCAAGGCAGCCAAGGTTGTTCCAATTTAATTAACACTATTCAAAATTTTCTTAGAACTCGCAAAGTTATTACGGGACCGCAATGTTAATGTGCAAATAAACAGAGTCAACAATCTTGGCTGAAGTTCAAGGATTATAAGGCTTTTAGTGGGTTTTGGCGAGCTTCGGACTTCTATGAAGCAAGTCATTATTAGTACGTAACACCCTGTATCCCACATTTATCCTGCGCACATTTTCGCTAAGTATGCAATTATTTTAGTGGAACTCTTACAGGGTATTGTAATTTTAGTACCGTATTTAGAAGAATTTGCATAAAATTAACACCAATGTAAAGTTCTCTATTCTGTTGAGTGGCGTAACTCAAAATAATTAATTGGGTTCACAGTGGGTATCGAACCCACCTTTGCATCTTCATTCAAACATTGTCCTATTGTGCCATGATGGCCTCGAGACCGTTGGTGGCAGGCAAACTGAGACAGACAAGTGTGAAATAAAAATATTAAACATTACATTCCCTCGAGCTGGTATCGAACCCACAAACATCGCGCTTCACAGTCGCACTGTTGTGCTGTTGCGCCTTAACGACTATCCTGTACTCCTTTTAGTTAAATACCTTTATACCAAAAAGCAAGCAAACTAATCAACACAAAACAAGTAACTTGGCACCTATTAGGTATATCCAAAACAAAATACCAAGTCACCTATCATATTATGAAAGCATGTCACGTCAATTGTCTCAATTGTGTAACCCAATATCCATATAACGAGAATGTCTACACGTTACGTCAACTCCTGAACGCTATTATATCCGAAGGTATTCATTACGGACAAACACACACTCAAATCTAAATTAGGGCAGCATAAATAATGGTTAGGGCAGTCGTAGTGCTGGGGAACCAGGGTGGGACTGTAAACGCGACAGGTTATCAGTTCGATTTACTCGAGGAAAATAAAATATTAATCCTTTTATTTCTTCGCTCTGACATCGAGGCAAAGCGTTTCGTTAAGATCCACCACTCAACTCGTAATTCCTCTAGGATTTAATTGGAAGTGGGACGCAGAATATTTTAAAACTACGCTCTCCTACCTTCTCTGCTATATGAGGGATACAGCGTCTTCACACTTCACGAAAACCAAAAAAAACAACAGTTGAACGAATATATCCTGAAAATGTAAGTAACCATGTGAATAATAGCCACTTCATCACGCGACAAAAACTACCATAAATCATAAGGCAGCACGGCTGTCAGTCATTACGGAATCATTAAAAAATCATTACAGTTGGAGGGAGAGCTTCGGGCGACGAGCTTGGCACCACAATGGTATGGTGAGGTTTTTATACGATTGTGAGTTTGATTAGATCGTCAACTTATTTAATTTTAATGTAGCTAGCATAATAAATTATTTCCGTGTCTATTAAATTTGAACTTGGCTTTGGGGGTGTGAAGACAGTTTTTTTAAATTATTATTATTAATAATATATTTTTTTCGCTATGGTACCAAAGCAAAAAGCTTGGCGTTAAGTTTCGCCACTTGAATTACCTTTTTTCGATAATACCTCGAAAACATCGACGAAAAGTAGACAACAGTGTGTCTCAACACTAGGTTTCATCTGTTATACAAAATACAGTGTGAAGCTGATAAAAAAAATTGTGTAACACAAGCGGGCGAAGCCGCGAGCGCGTCGCTAGTTTTCAATACGTATATTAGGAGCAATTGTAAAATTTCATAGGAAATCATTACTCAAGTTGTTACGCCAATGAACCGGGACATATTTATTGTACGACAATTCAGCTTTAGCTTACTTGCAGCCAATTTTACATAAAGACTGTTTCGAATCGCCAATACTTTTATTGTATAAAGGTAATATACACTGGAAGAAAAGATTAGGGTAGTCTGAGCAAAACTGTTTAAACTTTTTCGCTCGTGTTATATAGGGTGTTCTGTATTGTGTGACAAAGCTATTACAGTTCTAAAGAGTTTAAGGCGTCTAGATGTAGTATAATCCAGCTATAATCTCGACTATTTGTGATAGTGCTAGCCGTTGCATCTAAAAATGAGCACACTGTATGTAATTTTCATAAAATAACATAGTAATGTCTTATTTTATGTTTTGTTTTCGTTATACAGTATGGTATACTTTTTTTTACTTCCACGCTATACTCAGCTCAAAGTAGGCAGAGTGAATGAAATGTTAAGACACTCCGTTTAATAAGTTCCGTCGATTTTTTGAGATATCGATAGTTGAGTGACGAAAATGCAACGTCGCGCTTTGTCTTGTTACTTCAACAAAGAATTGAAATAAATTCATACCCTCGAATGGAAATTGAACCCACGACCTCTGCGTTAACATTCACATGCTGTACCAGTACAAAACTAACCTACTCTAAACCTCGAATCAAAATAAACCCAAACCCCACACAAAACCAGATTCTCAACACTCGCAAGTGCATTCAACACAAATTAACTGACGTATCTGTTGCGACAAGTGTGTGCAGTCCACTTAACGGTATTGCCAATTTGGCAACGCCAGAAGAAATATTTGCTTCAGCTTTAACCGTGCCAAAGTGCAAGTGTATATTTATCTCAAGATATTTATAGCTGATTTTATGTAGGAAACTGTTTTACAATATGTTTTCTTGTGATTTTAATGATATTTGGGGTGTTTTTCGTTTTGTGTGTGTTCGGAGTTGTTTCTTTTTGTGGATTTGTGTTTTTTTTTGGGGGTTGTGGTCCTCGTGGTAAAGTGGAGTGTTTGAGTGTAAACGGGGTGGTTATCCGGGTGGTCTCATTCTGGTAAAACATATATATCCTGGCGAAGTAGTATATGGTGAAGCACGAGGTTGACTTCAGCTATGCAGCAAATATCCCAAAAGTAAGACGCAACGTGGGAAACGGAGTGTATTATAACAACATTCCCTCTACCTACCCTATGTGAAAAAAATATAAAACTGTTTTTCAGCTTAAAATTAATTTTAAAATAAAATCATCAAATTATGACATAAATTTCACTCAAGACAATATTCGTTCTCAAAACCATCGTTATAATAAATAATCACTAAACCATCGGGTCTAAAAACAAATGTTAGCAGCTTTATCATAATTAAATATAATTTTCACTAACTAGGTCCCAGTACCAAGCCACGCCACACTATCCATTCTTCAAAGTAAACTGTACAGAGGTGTAATGGCCTAGCATAGATTCCTTTATAAGATAGTATTATATTGGATTACTTAAGTCTACCATAAATCATAGGCAGAAATTCAAACATGAAAGGTAACGCCTTCCTCCCCATTTACACCTTTATTAGTTTTGAGGTGACATTAATTATTCATATAAATACAAACATACATACATTAGGTAAATATATTACTAAAAGCCTTTAAGTATTAGCCTAGTTCGATAACATATTCTAACATTCTATGAAATAAAAAATGTGTTTTATATGAGAAATTAATTTGTAAAGGAATAATGTGACAAATTTACTAGGTTGTTTATAGGGTGTGAACGGCGGAACTTAACGCCGTGTTTTTTCTCACCGGAGCGAAAAATTATAATTCATCGTCATATTCATTTCTCCAAGTAACAATCGAATCCACAGTCGTCTAACCCACAAAGTCTATTCCGAATGTATAATTAATTTAAATTAGTAAAAAGTAAATTATTTTATTAAGTTCCCAGAAAGAAGAGAAAAATACGTTGATTAATGAAATTGAACGAATATATATTAACTAACTAGGTATTTTGTAAATAAATTTCCTGAAAAATTAATTTACTTTTTCTTTTAAAGGACTCGTATCTGTAACGCAGGCAAAACCGAAGTCAAACACTAGTTTCATAGATATTTCAGTAACTCTATTTACAATATGTACTGTGTCGACAGTATTTGATAGGCGTTAATGGAACGGATCACTCATTATTCCCAATAATTGTGTGTTAATCTGAACTAGATTAATAAAGTCCAACGTAGTTTGAAATAACTAAACGTTAATAAATAAATAATGTTTATCATTTTGTATTGCAATATAAATTACATAATATATTACACTTTTTTTTAAATATGATATATGATATATATATATATATATATATATATATAAATATAATAAGAAAACTGAAGTTTGTTTGTTTAAAAGCACTGATCTCAGTAACTACTAATGCGAATTGAAAAAATATTTTGTGTTGGTCAGTCTATTTTTCAAGGATCCGCTGTACCCATGGTGAGAATGACTTCGGGATTCTAGAATGTATCACCACTCTTCTTCTTCTTCCTGGCATGAATCCCGGCTATTACCAGGGTCTGCCTTCCTACTCAACCTACTCCACTTTGCACGATCTTTTGCGTCCTCGGTGGTTAGACCATTGGCTCATGACGTATCGAATCGAATGTATCACCACTCTCTCTAGTCCATAAATAAAAGCTACAGTTATATAAAAGCTAGTCAAATAAAAATCAAAGTCAAAAAGTCAAATAGGAACATAGTCAGCTTCACGATATATCCCGCACACAGCAGGCAGAGTGAACTTTCCGCCAAATTCTGAAGGCATTACGTGTTGAATAGCACTTTGCCTCGTATTTCTCAAAATTGTCCATGTTATGTTGAAACGTAAGTTGTTATAATAAATCTCACGTACTCAGTTGATATCATATAGTACATATTCAAATACAAGTTCCCTATTTTTCGCAAATGTATAGATATTGAACGTTCGGTCACGTTGCATATATAAGCAAATATAAGCATTTGTAAGCAGGATTCGAACCAACTACTACTTATGCTTTAAAAGAACTGGACTTAGTTTCTAACTAAGCGGGTTTTGAACTCGTCTTTTGAAAACTATCCATGCCCTCTAACCACTAAGTCAGAGTTCAAATTTTAATATTGTTTTTTTTAAACATTTAAAACCCCTAGTATTTGCTGTTATTAATATTACAAAGTCACTTACAAATTAGGATAGGGAATAAACATAAATATGAAAAAGAAATATAACGTTATAATAGACCAAATTCTTCCAAAGAATACAATAGAGTAGCCATAGCTTGAAGATAGATAGATAGAATAATAAACATTAGGTCTAGACTGAAAAAATATGGAAAGACTTTTTATAAATTAATGTACATTTATTTAAGTGAATGTTGGCAGTAATATAGGCTATGAATAACTTATAATAAAAATTAGCTTATAATAAAATCGTTACGGATCGTAATCGTATAAGAGTAAAGTAGCAAAATATAGAATAAAAAACGATTTTTTAATTTTTTTTGTCTGTTTGTGCGTACGTTTGTTCGCGCTAATATCACAAACGGCTTAACCGATTTAATTGCAATTTTAACTATCGTATTTCAATCGATGAATAAATAAAAAACGATATAACATTTTAAGGAATGCTGTTAGAGAAAATTCTAAAACTCATTTTTTGATTTAAATAATAAAAAATTAATCATTTAATTTTATTATATTATTTATTGAAACTATAATGTATAAAGTTTAAAACGCTAGACACTAGTTTCATAAGTGGTTTTCGAGATATCTGGAGCTGCAAGCATATTTAGTATGTAATTTACAAAGTTCGATAGGAAGCTTAAGCTCTCGGCTGACTATTCGATCGAGTTCCTATTAACAAATATAATGTGTAAAGGCACAAACTGCAAACGCGTCGGGTAGTCGGTTCGATTCCCATGATATTATGTACCTATTATAAAAACCATTACAAGTAAGTACTAACCTTGAACATCCAGCAACGGATTGAACTTCAGGGGTCCAACGTAGAATATCAGGCTGTTGCTAGTATGTGAGGTCACTGTGAGAGTGACATGACCCTCGTGGCACGCTGCAGGTGGAGGGTACATGGCCCAGCCGTCCCCATGGAAACCAATGCTGGTTTGTTCACAATGTGGACCGTTCCAGCCGTCTGGACATTCGCATTTGTCGGCGAACGGGGTACCTGATAAAATATTAATTAGATTAGCTATATATACAAATATATTTTATTTGTTGATTTCAATATTTTGACTGTCTGTCATTGTTGGAATCTACCGTTCCATTATATAACTGTTAAACGACATTTTTCTACTTATCAGTTGCCAGTTGTAACCAGAAGTACCATTTTGACAGTGACAACCTGGTGCCAACACCAATCGTTCTCCATTTTCCGTCAGAAAAAGAAAATATTGCACGTTGAGTGGCGGAACTCAACGCCACAGTTTAGCTAACCTAAGCGAGAAAATCAAATTTATTTGAATAATAATTTTAGCAAGTAGAGATCAATATATATCCTACTGACTCTCACAATGACAGTTTTTCAGGTCAAAAAATCAACAAACTCCATAAAATCGCTGATTATAATATAATTACTTTTCACAGAGCACAATGCATTGTGAGAGTCTAATAATTTCAATTTCTACGAAATGATTCAATATCGAATGACAGTGAAGTACTCTTAATGAAGCAGATTCAATTGTACGCGGATGCTATTGGCGATTTGACCATTTATGAATAGAGAACAGAGATACAGTGGTTTTTTTTTATTTTTCATTTTTTATTATGGCATATGAGTGTTATTAATAAATAAGTATATATTATTAGGCAATATCAATGTCACAAGAGTGAGTCTGTAAGCGCGACAGGTTATGCATTCGCATTCTACCACTCGACACGTAATTCTTAATGAGAATGAAGTGTCTTAACTTTAGATTTCCTCTGCCTACCCTGTAATAATCAGGTAATACCCTGGATTTATTCAGGTACAGGGTACCGGCATTCTATAGGACGACGTTAAGAAAAATATCAATGCCTGTCGCTATCGTACCGCAGTTAAATCTTTTGTGATTACACTGTGATTTAAGATACAATTTGGTATTGGGGGGAAATAATGAGGCCGCTATGTCCCAGTGGCCCAACTGGCAGTCTGGCTGTAAAAGCGATGGTTGCAAAGACAAAGTCAAAGTCAAAATATCTTTATTCCATAAAAATGCTTAACATTTACTCGGACATGTCATAAAAGTAGAAAAAAAAATACAAAACAAAATAACCAAAAAAAAATGTGCAATTTTGACTTGAAAAAAGCCCGTTCAAATGGTTGAGCTCATGAGAAGATACAGGCAAAGAAACTCATGGCCACTCTTTTTAAATGCCAAATGTTGCGAATATGATTCCCAATCAGGAAAATTAATTATATTTATTAACTCGTCTTGAGCGTTGAGTTGCACCACTTAATATACAAAAACGAAATATAAATATAAGAAAAAAGTATAATTAATTATTTTGTCATAATTTAGATTCCTTCAAAAGATTGATTTAATATTTCATACAAAAATAGCCCTAGAATAGGGCGACGAAAATATGAATTTGTAGGGGAACAACCTTGGTTGGAAGAATTCTGTCTCAACTTTCCCTAAGTTCTCTAAATAGTTATTCCACAAATAGTCTTTATTGAAAGACAAAATTTTAAAAATATTATAAGCGTGTTCTTTGAAGATATTTTTTTGTTATTTTAAGAGTTACTAAAAAAATGCCTAAATTCTTATCATTAATTATTCATATTAAGTGTTCATATGGTTTGAACTATTGTAATATGACTATGAAAATATTGTAATATGAGATGTTAGAATTTTATTCCGCACTTAGCTTAAACACAGGTGCCCTTTAACGCATTTCCGTTCCCCAGTTCCAATTCCCCAAATTCTGGAGGCATTACTACCAGAGCGAGAAAATTAAACTTTTAAATACTTCCATTCCCTCGATATTGGATCGAACCCACAGCCAGTCGGACGCTCATGCTCATGTAACACAACTAACCTCTACTTCCGCTCCCACATTTATACCTAAGAGGTAATAAATAGTCTTAAAAATCAAAAGTAAACATAGACAAAGCCGCGGGATTTCCTCAGGATCACGTCGACCCAACATTTTCAATTAACGTATTTGGTAGCTAATCGCTAATCCGATAATTGTTTTATTTCGTTTGATTACAATCGCTTTGTACTAGTTCCGTTGGGTGATGTTAACAAGCTTATACTTTGTCCCAGAAAACTAGTTTACCTGAGTTTTATATATTAAATTAGGTTTCCGATAGTTCTTTCATACTGAGTTACATAAAGATTGCGTATTTGTATTTAAAAAAATCATGCTCGGTATTTAACTTAGGATTTTTATTGTTTCACGTTGTATATTTATACTAGGTAAAAGAATAATGAAATGAAAATATATCATTTCGCCCTGTGGGAATTGAATTCACAATCATTGTATGCCACTGTGCCAAGAATGCCTCAAAAGTTACGAAATACATCACTAAGTCAGTTAACTCACTCAATGTATACCAAAATCTGAAAGAAAAACAAAGTAGAACAAATTAATCAACAAACTTACCACCATTCAAGCAGACGAGTGGTTCCTCAACTTGGCAAGTACATTCGGACTCGACACTCGCTGAAACACCCACAAAGCTGGTAGTGTTAGTGTAAACGGAGAGCGGTACGTTGTTCTTCATTAGAACATTTCGACACGAATCCTCGCATTGTTCTTTCTCTATCAGACATTCGTCGATACGCACCATGTATATTTTGGCTTGCAGTTCTTCTTCCAACTGAAAAGAAAAAATAGTTATTAGATATTTGTAGTTTATTCGTTGTGTTTATTTGTAGGATACATTGCATGTACGGAACTCAACGCTGTGCTTTGCCTCGTTACCGTAGTCGCATATAAAAATAAATACGAGATTTACTTGGTTTATATGGAATAATAACACATAAAAAACGATTTATAGCAAATAATCGGGATTGTGTGGACCCCAATTCTTAACAAAAAAGCAACGTTATTTTTCTTTATTTAACAGTCTCCAATCCAAGTAGCTGTTCCGCTTCAATAACACAGATAAGCCACCTTCGGTGAATCGCATTGAGAAGCACTCGGTCGGCATTGAGTGAAATTAATGAAAAGAAAATCTTTTGTTAGCAACGTTTTAAATGTATGTAGAAATTACAATTTCTTTATTCTCCACCCAAAAAATATTACCTTCTAAGATTTCATATCGACAAATCAATTTTCTCGGTAGGTTTGTTAGACATTCGCTTCGATTGCTAAATTCATAGGATTTCGGGATAAGACGGAAGGAATGAGAGCGAGTTTTACGTTTTACCTCGTACATGAATGATATTTTATAACTCTTCCATTACTTTGTATGAACATTCGGTTCCATTTAACATTACGACCCCGGTAATAACAAAGTATTCGATGGGTAACGAGGTCTTTGGAAATTGGAATTTTGTTTATGGAATATTTTTTTTTATGGAATATACATACATATGTTACAACTGTCAAAATGTATTTTTGACGATTATATTCAATACAAGCAATTCTATCGTATTTTAGGATGAGGCGCTCCGATCAGTGCTTGGCAGTTGCGATCCTAGTGTAGGTTAAGTGGCTCGTAAGCTATCCTCCACTGTCTAAGCTACTCTATATTTAATAATATCATATCTGATATTTTTTTAAGGAGAAAGGAGAGAGAAGAGAGGAGAAGAAACAACTAAATGGATTAATCCTTTGTTATTGATTCACGATGAAACCGCAACCAAATATTCTCCATTTCCTCCACACGGATAAACTTACGCCCAGCTTCTAGTATGTAATAACTTTTAAAAGCAAATTTTGCTAAAAACTATGTATGTAGTCACTTCGTAGAATACGAAATCGCTCGCGTTCTTAGCAGACAAGTTTCTCAAATTGAAATAGTTTTATATGAAGAATTTTGTTACATTTTATTTTAGTTTGGAAAATTATATATTTTCAATATATATATATATATATATATATATATATATATATATATATATGTATTTTAGAATGTCATATAAGGGGATTACTAAGTATTTCTATTTTCTGTCAACAATGTTTATTTTTTTGTTGATGTGCTTGGCCATTGGAACATGTCCAATGTTTAAAAAGTTAAATACTATAGTTGCATTCCTGGATATTCATAAATATATAAATTTTAATGTCTTTCCAATGTTGTCTTCAAAATTTTAATTTACGATAATTTATAAACGAGCTAACTACAGTGACTGTAAATGCAACAGACGTGGATTCGATTCTTAATCGAAATATTAGATATTTCATTTCTCCGAGTAGGAATCGAACCTACCATCACAGCCACACGCTTGTGCCACTGTGTGACAAATATGTAATTATTGGTATTATATTTTTATAGTTTTTATATAATTAAATCTATCTTAATTGCACGATATACATATTAATTAAAAGGACATAGATAAGTATCATATTCATTATTTTTACATATATTTTATATAGAATAGAAAATTCTAGAAGCACTACCAGCTAGTCTCATGTAGCTCTACTAACGATGTCATTAGAACGTTTTGATAGTGGTGCTATATTAAAAATATAAACAAGTATTATATATTTAATATTAATGTTTTTTTATTAATTTTGCAATTTTACACTATTTTATGTATCATCCGGAATTAGAGACTTTCAGCATTGTTCGTTTAGTGGCGGAACTTAACGCCGTGCTGTTTTTTGACGATAGATGTATTTTAGCTTCAGGATTGGTATTAATTTTTTTAGTGTATTCTTCACGCTGTATTCCGCTCATAGCAGGATAGGTAGACGGAACCTGTGAATCCAATCTTAAGGCACTCCGTTCCGATTAAGACACTATCGTTCTCCATTTTCCGCGGAATTCCGGATTAAAAGCGACGCTGCACTTCGCCTCGTCACTAGAGCGACGAAATGAAAATATTAAATGCTTCATTCTTTCGAGTGGGAATCGTATCCGAGACCATCACGTTTAGAATCACAACTATGTGCGCCACGACTATGTATATCGCGACATTCAAATAAAATCCCTTATTGGGATTAAAAAGAGGGAGAGCGGAGAGAATTGTCACAAGGTTCTCTATGCCAACTAAAGACTAAGAACTAAAGCAACATATTAGCACCAACTAAGAAATAAAGGTTTATCTCTATTTTAACATATTCATTATGAAACAATTTGTCTAGATTATGTAGATTTAAAGTGATATAGAGTTAATCCGTGTTATACGTTTCCAAATGCTCTTATAGGTTAAAGGTCTTGAGCCTTTGGAATTAATTCTAACATACCAATAATTCGTCAAGATTAACCGGGTGCTGTACAAATGTCAATGTCGAATTGACATAAGCAGTGTTATGGTGAATATTAACTACAATGTTCAATAGCCTGCCAAGAAATATGTTTTTTTCAATAACACAAACTTATTATACTAGATTCAGACGTAGCTTCGCTCGTTTAAATTATTTTTTATGTTATAGCCAATGGATAATATTTTGTAAAAAATTTATTTATATAAAAAGTATTTTATATCTTTCGGCTAATTGGATGAGTAGCTGTGGCGTGAAAGCGTAACTAACAAACTTACAGTGACATTTGTATTAGTAAGATTTATTTTTAGAACTGAAGTAAAATGTCTGTTTTCAATAAAAAATAAATCTCAATATAGTAACTAAAAGTGAACTAGCTTTAAAAACAATGTAGAATTTGTTGATGAATTTATCAAATTTTAAGTGTACTTAGTTAACAAAGAAGGTCTTTTTTACATTATGTTATTTGTATTTAAAAACTATAATAGCTGTCCTTATAATGAATAGTTGTTTAATTGGTACAATTGAATTGAAACTTGTTCATAGGATTTCGAACCTGCTATTATAATCATAATCCAGAAAAAAAAACAAATGAATCAAATGGATTCATAATTATTTATTTTAAATGAAATTTTATATTAAATGAAAGGCAAAAATGTTTTATTGAAATGTGAAAATGTAAAGACAAAATCGAAGTTAATAAGGTTTACTCTTTTTCTACAATTACACCACAAACAAAAAGTAAATAAAGTCACTTAACCGAAAATCGAACCTACATCCATCCTAAAATATCAAAACCTATTCAAATCTATACTAGTATTAGAAAACCGACGGATTTGCTTGGTTAACCGCGCTAATCTCAGTAATTACTATATTTTAACAGTTTCAATGTACTACCTGTGGACAGTTACCTCCCACCTTTACGTCATATATGACTCTTGGTTATTTCCAATTCACAACGCAGACGAAGCCGCAAATTTGAGTAAATTAAACAAAATACATACCTTCTCCTGTATTCCTATCACCATACTATCTAATTTCTCTGCTTCGAAGTACGGAGAGCCATGCGCTGAGAACCGCACGTCCAAAAATGCATCTTTGACTGTCGGCTTGTTGAACACCGTGAAGACATCGACGTTGTCCATAGATTTGTTGTAGAGTTCGGATAGGCGGCGGTGTAGTTTGTCCTTTTTACTTGTGCCCTGTGAAAAAGATTGAAATAGTTTAATTTTTATATAATCCCGATAAATTATATCAAATTTTCACTGAATATTTTTTAAGCTTCACATATATAGTTGGTAAGCAGAGGGAACATGTGAACTTCGACTTTAGGATATTCCGTTCCCATTAAGACACTTTAGTTCCGCATATTCTGCCAAATTCTGAGGCATTGTGTGTTGAGTGGCGGGACTTAACGTCGCGCTTTGCCTCGTTACCAGAGCGACAAAATCAAAATATTTCATTTTACCCCAGTAGAAATGCAACTTATAACCGTCACATTTCCAGTCATCCTCTTAGGCCTTCGGGCCATAATATTTTTCAGCCAATCAACACACAATATTTCAAAAATAGGGCACAAAGTGTATTAACACTGATCTCAGGGTAGGATACAGTGGGACCCCGGAATCCTGGATTTAGCGGGAACCTTCATACATCATAAACAAAAAGATAAACAATAAATTTATTTACAAGCCATGTTAATCTAATTAAATGTTTAATTCAAATTTAATCATAGCGCCAATGTAGACACAGCGTCGCGGTTGAAAGCCGACAATCGCCCGAGACCAAAGTTCCCCTGACCTTGGAATGTTACTCCGCAACCTAATATAAACTTTACTAAACTTACTCCGAGCTTAATATTAAAAGGAACTTTGTTTGTTCAAATGTTGACCGTGTTTGTATCGGCTTAAAGTTCTTTTGACTTATTTAAGCTTTTAATCTGTCGGCGCTGTGGGGAAGACCAGAAAGTTCTTTGTAGGCAAGATTTTCTGAGTGAACAGCTTTTTTTTGTGGTTTCAGCTGTATTCTAGTTCTGGAGGCATTGCGTGTTGAGTGGCGGAACTCAACGCCGCGCTCTGCCTCGACACTGGCCTTAACATGATATTTATAATAGATTTTTTTTTATAATTGGATAGTATTATGAAAATAATTTTATATTTTATTATAATTATGTACACACTTAAGTATTTACAAATTGATTGTTCAATCAGTATGAGAAATGTAGTTATATATGGTAAAACATTTAGTCCTTCTCAAATTTTTAAGTAAAAATCCATATCGCTATTGATCAAAAAAATATATAAAATATTAATTTAAATTTTAAATTGTAAGCTAATAAAGTCGTGGAAATTTTGAAATTTTTATGAAATGAAATTTTTCAACTATTCCAGTAGTTCACCAGCTACGTAACGAGGATTATCGACATTCAATTCACATCGACGCCTAGAGTACTTTAAACATACGTATAATATTTTTCGCAATATTATTATTAAATTAATATATATATAATATCTCCCACATTTCAGCGAAACTTTTTTTTCCACCTTCATGCTGTAACCTGCATATAGCAGGATAGGCAGACGGAGCCTAGTGTTAAGACACTCCGCTTTCCGCCAAATACTAGCGCTAATGTGGTAGCGTATTGCTTTTTGAATGGTGGAACGAAACTCGAGGAGGAGTGGGAATCGAACCTACATACAACTGGTCGACCTTACAGTACCACGCTTGTCCCCCGCGCCACGACTGGCCTCAAATTTAACAACTACATATAGACATTTCCTTAGAGAGACTATTAAATCTTACTTTGTATTTGCTAAGCTCGGTTATACTATCATTATTCATACTATTCTGTCCCATATAATACTTTGTATGGGTGTTTAAGAAACAAATGTGTTATTTTGTAATCTCATGGAAATAAGGATAATGAGTGCGAAGTTTAAGTAGATTTAATTAATGCTTTAGCTTAAAATAACAGAGATATCAAAAATACTCTTTTCTTAGAAACCGGAGAAAGGAGAAAGAAGGCACTAGTTTTCATATCAAATCCAAGTTAACCCCAATATACGTATTTAAAGAAACTTTTAGACCAGATATGCACTGACCTAATTTGCTTTAAACATAATATATTTTTAGTACCTACACAAATCGATACGTCTAAAGTTTTGAAAGTTCTTAAGCATTTTACAACGAATTCGTGTGAATAACAGAAGACAAGTTACTTAATTCAATAGTTTTTATTACAGAAACATAGTACTATTTGCTGAGGCCATGCTGGGACTGTAGGGCCGCCTGGCTGTAATTACAATGACTGTGAGGTTCAATATTACCTCTAGAAAATGACCATTCTTGAAATTCTTCTCGTTTCCCTGCTCTGGAAAGACTACGCGAGGCGCTTAACACTAAATTCTCTCTGCCTGTGGCTTTACAGGAAAAGCGTGAAAAGCTTATAGCTATTGAAATGGCGTACAATATATAAAATAATACGATTTCTTAGTAATTAAAATATATTTAAAGCTTCGCATATAACTTTTAATGATAGAACTTCGGATTCAGGAGACCACAGAGTCTTACGAGTATGTCTTTTGAGGAGTTACTGTAACAGACATTGTCGTAGGTGACTTGCTAAACTATCTAAAACTTTTTCACAAAGAGGACATAACCAAAGGGCTTGCAGTCTCTATGGATTCTTTCTTATGTCTTGAAAATGACAAAAGATGAATATTTATTTATAATTTAAATAGTTTATGCCAAAATATTTTAAATTCCTAGGCAAAACAAGGTAGTAGAACTAGTATCACATAATTCCGGTAATATTATTCAGAGCATCTCAAGTAAAAACCTCAAAGGACTCCTCGGGTCTGCGGCTGCACGTGTAAATGCACTTCTAATAAAAATTAAAGTCTACCTTACAGATTTATTCTGTTAAATAGTAACTCTTGAAATATAGGGTAAAGAGGTTTCTGGAGGTTATTTTAAGATGTTTATTTTAAGAAATTTGAACCTTACTTTTGCGTTTTAATTAATTTGATGGAGTAAGTAAAATGTTCGTCTTTAAAAAATGAGAGACTATAGATATATATGCTTCAAATATAATAAAAAATATGAACTTTTGATATCTCTATTGTTGGTTGGGTTTCCTTATATATTTTATTACTAAAGATTTTAAAAGATATTAGTGACACCAGTTCTATTCTCATCTTTTTCTCCCTTCATTCCAAATTACTATTAAAAGTCGCCGCATAATTAACAAAGTAACCTATTCGTTTGAAGTGTTAAACCAAGATGGATTTAAATTTCGTTCAAAACTTATTATAATAAATTAAAGTTAATCAAAATATATATATCATTGAAAATTATTATGACATTTATTAGAATTTAATTTATATAGATAATTTTAATATTTTATTTATTTCAAAAATTGCCTCCCAGAATGTTAACAAACCATCGTGTAGGCTCATGTAGGTTTTCAAGTGTTTAAACAGGATAAATTTTACTTCCGTTTTGATATATATAAATTGTTAAAAACAAATTTATTGGACTTTCATACATAAAACTCAACTAAAAATATATTGAAACTAAATTCTGTCTTAAATAACCATCATAAATTATCCACTCACATCAGCTTCCGGTATAATAAATTCTTCAGCGGTGATGTTCACGAAGCGGATGGAGCCGGATTTGTCCACCGCTTCTTCGGGTATCTCCTTTATAGTTACGTTGACAGTCGCCTCCACCCAGTGGAACGGCACTAATGGCTCGTTCTCCTCAGTTACCTAATAATTGGAAGAAAAATATTAAATATTTTATATTACGATTAGATTTTGAGTTTCGCGAATGTATTGAAATTAAATAAGAGAATGTGGAAATCGAGAGAGGAGAGAGTTTTGACATTAAGTTTTCTCCGATTAATCCATTGAAATGTTCTAAAAACATAGACATTGATATAAGATTAACCAAAATTGCATCAAGCGAAAGCATAATTTTCTTTCATTTAATAGCTTAGCTATTTTTTTATTTTTAGTATAATAAGATAAATAAAGACTTATAAGATTATATTGGAGGGCGAATAAGTTGCAATATTATAAGAAAATATAAAACTTTATATCCTCTCGCCGAGGACTCGTTAGTTGATGTAAATCCAGCGTTAAATTCAACGTCATGAACTACGGATTACACCGATTTTACTTCAGTTCTCAACTTTGCTTCGCGTTTGAAGATTGATAAATCATAAACTTCGCGTTCGAAGTTCTTGCGCGAAGCTATTTCAGTTTATAACTCAAAAGGGTTGTGATAAGAAGCGATCAGATGTGTGATATAATGCTAGGAGGTATATATGTGTGGGTTCGATCCCCACTCGAGGAAGTGAAATATTAATTAACGTTTATATTTCCATTTGAAATTTCATTATTTTAGTACCAGAACTACCAGAGCTTAGAATTACATCTGTTATTAAATTTTATTTAACAAATCATTTTATAAAGTCTTGCAAGTAGCAAAGACTATCAAAGTTTTCGTATTTGTTAACATGAATATATTGAATATAATTTTCTTTTTTACTTCATTTTTGTCCGACATTATTGACCAGTTAGAGTAAATATAACTTTTTTTGACTAAAACTAATAAAAAAATATTGTTAATTTTGATTGGAACCCATAACCAATAAAAATGAACGTGCTGTCCATTAATCGTACCCAATAACATTTCAACATATAATCTCATAAATATAAAACAATAAACTAAATTAACAATAAATAAATATACAATCAAAAGCGAATCAACCATTCCACTAAATTATATGGCCAACAATTTGTACCGACTTGGAATAGAAATAGGCACGCGCCTAGCTCACAGCTCAGCCGGAGTCGGTCAGGTCACGCGGCGAATGCTTTACATTTAATTATTAACTTCCCCGCAACTTTAAACCCCAGAGAACCGCAAACATAAATAGAACGGGAGCCAACGACTCTTTCCATACTTTATTAATATTTCAACTATAATGAAACCAAGGATAAGTCGGTGCCAAGATTCGGAATCATATTTTCGATGGTCTTAATGAGAAATGGTTAGATAAAGTTTTAATTGTTATTTTGTTTAAATAAAACGTTGGTTTCGTTTAGTTATAAGATAATTTAGGACACAATTTTTGTTTAAACTAATGCAGAATTCGACTTGCTTTCATTACAGTTGGCAACTAAGAACCAATAAATTATTTTTACTCTATCTTTTACAAAATACTTGCATAATATACAATTTTAGCAAATACCAGCTATATTGGTCTATTTAGAAATTGTATAAAAAATTGAACGTAGCGGGATTTGAACCCGCGCCTATTAGCAAACGTTTATTCCTAAGTGTGAAATAACACAAATTAAAATGTCAAAAATAAATATATTTATTGTAAAAATATTAAAAATATACTTACATTAAAATGAAGTAAATAAGTTCCATTAGGCGTGCCCTCCTTCATGGTGATCATACCAGTGTTGCTGTGCACGTCGAAATATGGACTTCTCTGCTCATAAGAAGGTAGCCACATAAATCTTTTATCTGGCAAATCCCAATCATCTGGATCGTTCACAAAGACTCGGCCTATTTCTGTGTCTGGTGCTTCACCCTATACAAAAATAAAAAATATATATATAATAATACTGCTTTCCAATACACTTAGCTAGCTTTACGGTATTATGTATCAAAATAGGTATTCGTTTTCATTTCAAACATGGGCCATTTCATTAATTTTTTTCTATTTCATAATAATAATTAATTATAAAACCACTAATATTTAAAAACCGCTAGCTCTTGTACTATAAAGTAAGAGTGCTTGAAGTTTTTTTTTTGCTTTAATTACTTTGCAGTCTAAACTTTGTCAAGATCGAATTGTCGTCGAGGCATTTTTTTATTTGAAAATTTATAGGTCACTATTGATTTTTGTTAGAAAAGTAAATAATAAATATTTATTATAATTGCTTTTTAATCAGCCATTGCATTCATGTTGGAAAAATATATAATTGTAAGCTCCACAAAAGAAACCATATTTAATTATGTGTATTAAATTTAAATTATAATTCTATGAATATTAGATAAAAAAACTACCATTGAATATAAAATAAAATAAAATAAAAATAACTACGATTAAAGTAATATACTCGTATTTGAAAATACAACAAAAAATTAAGCATGATTATATTTTAATCAATAGATAATCTATACTAATATAATACAGCGGAAGTTTGTTTGTTTGAACGCTATGATCTCTGGACATAAAGGTTTGATTTACTATGTTTTTATTTTGTATGAAAGCTGCATTCTTCAGAAGTGCTATAGGCTATATAACATTACATTACACATATAAACTAATATATTAAAATTCTTATTTCTAATTTGACATGCAATTTATTCCGCCATGTTAATAAGAACAGTCATCGCTACGCGACCGTTACCGCGACATTTTGATATTAATCCTTCTGAAATATATATAATAGTCACTCTTAACATTTTATCTAGATTGAAATTATAGTTTACTGTATAACATTCTAATAAATAATGAAGGAGATGTCACTGGCTCGAAATGACCTAGCCTACGAGTGGTATAGTATGACCGACGCGAACGTGCAGATGACGTTGAAGGTTTTATAAATTTTCATACATTTTCGAACTTTATTTGCTGTTTATAATTAATCTAAAATACATTTTCTTCTTATTTTATTTGATATTGCTGGAAAAAAATATCCTTTTAGGTAGTTTTAGGTACTTTTTCTAATATTAAGAATATCCTTTAGTTACTTTTACTTCTTTTGTTGGTTAATTTCAATTTCTCAGATATTTTTTGTAATAGTATGTCTCTACTTATTATTCTTTTTGATTATTTAAGCTTATTTTTGATTATTTTCTTACTAATTCTATTGAAAACTGAAAATAATATATTTAATAAATATTCTTATAGTTTAAGCAGGCGTAGTCGCGTCCAGGCCCACTAGTTATAATATAGTCGTAGAAAGATTGGCTTATGCCAATTATGCTACTTTTTAGTTTAAAACAAAAGTTAAACAACGCAAAAATGGTAAAAGGAAAAGATTTTAAGTATAAAATAACAGAAAATTAGGTAAACTAACTAATATCTAGACCACAAGCAATGACTAATGTATAAAGAAAACCATATACACAATAGAAGAAAGCAATCTAGTTACGTCAAAAAGTAATTATACCACAAAAAGGGGGTGAATGGAAAGCTATTTCCTAAACGAGTCGTTGCTATAAAGTTCGTTGGGAGTGGGACCTGTCGCATTTGCGGGCAAGTCGTCGCCTCATTAAGTAAGTCGGTTGTACCTTAGCCTAACGTGTGTTGGAAATGACATATTAATGTAGGTTAAATCATGTTTTAATTGCTGCTAAGTATAATAAAAAAAATATTTTGTTATAGTATTCTAATTTTTCTTTAGAGAGAGAGACTTTGTAAAACACACACGCATAATTAATAGTTTTTATTACCGCGGCCGCGGTCAAATGGAGTATGACTTTTTCTGAAGTGACTCTGGTCGCAGGTTCCGTTTTTTAGACCACAACATAAAAATAAAATAGCCTATGTTCATACAAAGACCCTCAAATATCTATATGTGAAATTGTATCACAATCTGCTCAGCACTTTGGTCGTGATCTCGTCACAGACAGACAGACAGAGTTATTGTGCGAATTATCCATACTTTCCATACTTATATTATAATATAAGTATGGATATAAATGTAATAGCTACAATATTTTCATATTCCTTGTTCTATAAATGAAGTTGGTGAATGCGACACAGTGGCCTTGAATACTTAAATTTACACTACAGTAGAAACGTGAATCGCGTAATAAAATTTGAACAATGGGGACCCACCAGCGGAGTATGCTTTGATATTTTTAATACTCATTATGCACATACTTGTTTTAAATAGTAGGTAGGTATACGTTGTAATTTTAGTCCTTTGTGTACGAAAGTTAGGATATTTTCCAAGTTAAAATATAAAATTCTTTAAAAGAATTGCATATAAAGGCTTCGTAGACACACATTTGTGGTTGGAAATTGTAATTTTCTGTCTATATTGGTACAGAGATATTCTTTGTGCATGTTTCATGACATTTTGGCCAAAAATCTACTTGTCCAATTTTGATATTAAATTTTTTAGCATTAAGAAATTTTAGTATTAAGTCCTTGGGAATGCAACATTATTAAAGTTTTCAGTAAATTATTTCACTGATTTTAAAATTGAGTTTTTAATTAAAATAAAGATATTAATATTTTTTTCATTAAAAAAATAAATTATAATAAAAAATACAATTTTGATATTTGAAAAAAAATATTTTGATTTCCCAATTTATAATAACTTGAAAATCAAAAAGATGTTTCAAAAATAAAAAGGCAAGAATACTAAATCTTATCCGGACTTACACGAGGAACGGGGCAGGTAGTAAAAGTACCCCCTCCTCCCCCCCAGTAATCCCGGTTTACGCACGCACTAAAACCGCTTTCATTAAACGAAATTAACGTTTAATAGCCGTATATTATAATATAAAATACTATTTTGTTTTAGTACAGTGGGTTGTTAGCGACTGGTACTATGGTGGTCGCAGATTCAGTTTACCTATAAATTTTAAATTTAAACGTTATATAAAATATTGATATTGGAAGATTGGTTTATAAAGTATCTCAAAATTAATTAAATAACTTCGATTCCTTGCTGATGTAACTTATTGGGACGGAAATCAAAATGGAACTGCATTTCTTTCTCCGTAAATAGGTGACCAAATATTATTTTAAATAATAAATTTTACTTTTTATAAGAATATTATATTAATTTTAAAATAGCTAGTAATTTTAACTCCACGCTGTCATCTACCTATTTTTTTTGTAAATTATTATAATTTATATAGGACTCAGTGGTGGTAAACATTCATGTTAATAGCTCCATAATACTCTTAATTTGCGGTTGCTACACTGTTGAAAATGTATGTAGCTGCTTCAAACAATTTTCATATCAATGTAAATGTTAGCAAAATTAAGTATGTAGATATATTTTTTATTATATTTTATGAAATAAATTTTTTTTAGTAGTTAGTCCTGGGACCGAATATTAAAACACTTCACTCCCCACGTTCCGCTGAATTCTATAGGCATCGTATGTTGATCGGCGGATCTTACACCAGAGCAAAGTAATCAAAATAATAAATATTACATTTTCTTTCACATTCAGTTTATATATTAAATCAGCACTTAATTTAAGTTTAATTGTAGCTTTAAACGAGGCCGTAGAGAAAAATAAATACTAATATAATATACAATACAATAAAATTGAAATAAAAATGAATTCTTTAGACTAGCGAATGTTTTTACACGAATAAATACAAAAGAATGTTAGGAAAATAAAGAAAAAATATATAATTTGTTAAATGAAAATAAAAACCTTGGAAGTACTATAGTACCTAGGAGGTATCGTAAAATCGTTTATAGTTGCTTGTAAAGAGCAATGAATCCGTAACCGCCATTGTTATAGATATTTTCATGTTTTATTTCCACAATTTGTGGCTTTTGAATGTAAATTTTATTTTAATAGTGTCTCGCTTATAAAATGTTAGGGTGTTAGCTTGTATTGTGAACGTCTACATCGTTCATACCACTCTACCTGCTAGATATAGAAGAAATATTATTAATATAATAATATCATTATAAGCAGTCAGTGAGGCCAATCTTGGCGTAATGGTACAAGCGTGTGACTGAAAGCCTGATGGGTTGTGAGTTATTCCCACAATATTACATTTATTCGCTCTAGCTTCGAGACAACGACGTTGAGTTCGGCCACTCAACACGAAATATTTCCAATTTCACTTCAGTCACTTCATCGCACGTCAATAGTTTCATTGCCTTGGTGCAAGAGCGGAGAAATGAAAATATCAATAAATAATAATTCATTCCCTCGTACGGATCGAACCCAGAATCGTCTCGTTACAGACACACTCGTGCCATGCACCATGTATTGCCTCCATATTATTTATTTTCCACTTGTAAATTATTATTTTATGTTTGTTTAATCCATACTTATACAAAGTCAGGCGAAACAAAAATAATAATGAAACAAATAGTGCGTGAAAGCCTTTTAATTAACTTAGTATATATTATTAAAGGTCGTTACTGGTTTAATAGCGAGGAATGGGAAATGGAATCACACGAAATTTGATTACAACGAAAATTTTATTTCAAGTCAGTTTACTGCCGATAAATTATTATGTGAATATATTATAAGTAGGAGCCTAAAAAAATATTATGCTTATTGATTTGGAAATTTATTATCAGCATTCAGCATTGCTATATTCCTTAGAATTCTGGAGGCATTAAGTGTTGAATGGTGGATGTCAGCGCCGCTTTTTTCCTCGACACCAGAACGAAGATATGAGAATATCAATTATTTTATTTCCTCGAGTAGGGATCGAACCCACTACCAGTCGTGTTTACAGCCCTCGAAAATATAGATGTCATTATTATAATATTGAAATTATTGAAAACTAAAACATTTATAGTTCGGCCCTTTCCAAATTAAATAATTTCATTTATTTCACAATATACGTATAGCTAACATGCATAGTATGTGAAATACTATGAAAAAAATAAGAAACAATTAACCGTTGCTAAGTACGCTACAATTTATTAATTTTTTAACTTAAAACGAATGCTTCAAAAGAAAATTATATGAAAAACCAAAAAAAAAAATGAAAACCTAGTAATCAAAATTATTCAACAAATGACAGTCCGTCCATCCAGTACGCCACAGAAATAAGATAAACTGAAGATGATAAGAAACTACCTACAAGATAACAAACAGTCTTCTAAACACAAATTGCCAATTTATACTCACGTAATATCTCCAGCTGTATATTTCGTTGAAATACGTTTCCGTCTGATAGCGTTGTGGGGAACAATAGATTAAATATTAATAACATACGTGAAAATAATGTATGGGCCATACATTTATGTATGTATGTATGTATGAATTTTGTTACAAATTGTGTATGAAATTGTTTGATGTTTGCTCATATTCCTTAGAAGTATTTAGGAATTGTTGCGACAATTTGTACACTGGATGGTTATTATATTTTTGTATGACCTAATTATGTTATTAGTTGGAATTGTGTTTAAAATTGATTATGAATGTTAGTTAATATAAATTTAGTCATCATCATCATCAGCTTCACGCTGTATCCCACACACAGCAGGCAGAGGGAACCTAGTTGTTAATACACCTCGTTCCCCACTTGCCGCTGAATTCTGGACGCATTGCATGTTGAGTAACGGAACTCAACGCTGCGGTTCGCCTCTACAGCAGAGCGAAGAAATGGAAATATAAATTTAACGATCCGCCACGATTGGCCTCAATTTAGTATTAACATCTTCAATGTTTTTAATGTTCACTAATGAAGAAAGTAGAATCAGTATATTGAAATGTATATATATAACTAAATCGTATTATATAATAGAATGTAATCTATGCATGTTTATATTTATTAAATTTTTTTCATAAAAAAATATCCGTAGCGAAGTGAGTGCGACTATCGTTTGGTTACATCCATTATGGACGTATCAATACGTCGAGAGCGTTCACGTCAGAGCCTGTTGCAAAACTGTTTTAATAGATGTTGCTAAAAAAAAGCTTTTTTCATGAAATTCTAATATTATTTTCTATATATAGCTGAAACTGCTGCATATTGGGGAGTTTAATAAGTTTTTTAAATATATATGCTCGTATAAAAAAGTATATTTTCCTATGAATATTATTTTCTATATAAAGCTGAAACTGCTGCATATTATGCTGGGAGTTAAGAAAATTATTTTAAAATAGCCAACACACAAATTATTATTAATATTCTTATAAAATATAAATATTAAATTAAACACAATTTTCCACAAAATCCAATCAACCTACCATTTGACAAAAGAAATAAAGCAAATAAACCATAAATACCTTATAATTGTACACAAATATGTCGCTATGTCCAGGCCCCATAGGATTGTCATTTCTGTCGCCGATCACGATGTGCAGTATAGAAACCCCCGTCAGGCGAGGAGTACCGGAATCCGTAATGGCCACCGGTATTTTGTACTCTTTCCGTTGCTCCCGATCGAAGGAAACGAGCGTCGATAATATGTTTCCTGGAAGAAATTGTTTATTAGATATAGGTTTTGATGAAGGCTTGTCGTTTTGTGATTTGTTGAGATATACAAAATGTATATAACTATATACACTTATGTCTAGTATGTCTGGCTGTTACAAGCAAAATTGGAAACAAATTTTATTGTCTTTTTTTATATATATATGTCAGTATTTTATCTTTGAAAATATAAAAACAATAGATTTGTTGTTCTTTAGCACGGTAGGCAGAGGAAACCTAATGTTACGTTCCACTCGTCGACTCGAACTCAACGACGCCCTCGTTACCAGAACGAGGAAATGAAAATAGTGATAAATAATGATTCATTTCCTCGAGCTGGATTCGAAACCCACAACGTGTCGCATTGCACGCTCGTGGACCGACGACTGGACCTTAACAGATTTGATAATTTAGGAATACTCAGTTCTTATATGAAAATTATTAAATTAATTTTAAAGATATATCTAATAAGGTATACTTAAACAAACGCTAGTAAAGATGCTAGTTATGTATTAGTTCTATCTACCAATGTTCTTGTATTTAAAAGACACAAGAAAATAATACGAAAAAAATAATAATTTAATCGACGTTTAAATCAAATCATTAATTTATTAAAGCTTTTTAAACTAAATCTGACTAAGAAGATTTTGTTTAAACAACTCCCTCAAAGTTACACCCCTAATAACCCTCTAAATGTTTATACGACCAAAATGAACACACACGATACCTTTTAAACTTCGCAAGGCTCAAGCGAAGGAGGCCTACTTAAACGAAAAACTTGGATACCTTCGTACTTTTCGTACTAAATAATTTCCACAGACACGAGTCACAATTATCAACACGCGAAGTTGAATGGGGAAACTGTTCAAATCGAATTGGTACTCCAAAAACAAAGTTACGAGTTGGTTCCCAGCGCCATTTATTGCATTTTAACTACATTAATTGATTGAAAATTCAATTTTGGTTCCCTAAATTCCGTGTTGGTGGGATTGGAGGAGCTTTGGATGTTGTTATTTGAGCCAACTTGTTGGTTCAATTTGCAGCGGTGATCTTCAAGTGTTTATGATGTGGGCCGCTATGGCGCAGTGGCACATCTTATTGTAAATGCCACGGTTATGGGTTCGATTAATGTTTAAGATTCAATTATTCACATCTCCTCGGCGTTAAGTTCCGCCACTTAACATGCAATTTCGAGGTTCTTAGCACAAGATTTCTGCCTATCCTATATATAATAAAGCATGAACTAATAAAAATATAGTTTTTAGATCCTATTTGTAATTATTGCTGTAAGCTATACAATCTTAGCTTTAAACGAACATTTTATGTAAAATACGTTCAATTTTATCTATGCGCTGAAATTGTCTTTTGCTTAGTCGACGATTGACGGGTGAATGAATCTTTAGAATATCCGCTGAGACAAATTTCCTTAGAATGTTTTCCATCTCCGCAAGAACGTGAATTACCTAGGTGGCTTTAGACTTCATTCTACCCTACTAATATATATTTTTACTTTTTCTCTGTGAACTTTCTGTCGAGTGGGGGAACTCAACACCGCGCTTTTGCCTTGGTGCCAGAGCGAAAAGCGCGGCGACAATTGCGGAAGAGTTCCCTATGCCTACTCTGTTATGTGCGGGATACAGCCTGAAGCTATAAATAAATTGACTATAAGCGGGCGAAGCCGCGTTTTAAATAATATCAAGGAAATTAGCCAACAATTGATAAAAATTTAAAAAATGAAACATGAAATAAAGCCTATATAGTATTATTATTGGTAAATAATAATACTCATGAAATGACTGTGTCAGAGTTCGGAATAATTGGACAAAATTCCATTATACAATAAACATTTGAAATGGCTACAGAGTACAGGTACGTATCAATTGAGCAATTATTTCGTATACAACATTTATAAAGCTTAATTTGCAATTGCTATAAATTGCAGTTTTTTCCCATTCTTGATGCATTAATACTTTTTATTTTAGCTTCACGCTGTATCCTGCACGTAGTTAGTAGTAGGGTGGGCAGAGGGAACCTGATACCCCAGTGTTAAAACGATCTGTGCCCATTAAAACTTCAGTTTACCACTTCATGCCCAATTCTGGAGGCATTGGAAATTAAGTGAAGGAACACAACGCCACGCTTTACCTCGTCGCCAGAGAGATTTGAATTGTTAAAATTCTTATTATTTTTATTTCTTATTTTCTATTGCCATTGCCTTTACAAAATTTGTTAAAAATGTGAAAAATATTGATTTCGAACGAGTTTCCTCAAGCAGTCAATATGAGAATCATATACTCCTATATAACCACTGACCAATAATAGGCACAGAAAAACCGTGGGAACTAGAACACATGGAAATCTTTTGGGGGTTTTCTGAAAAGATTGGTTTACCTTGTATGTGGAATTTCGATCGGATATCGAAGCTGGCAGATTCGTTGAGTGCAAAGGTGAAGGGGGGCCCGTTTTCCGCTGAATCGTAGTCTTTCGCAGTTAGTATAACCACCTGACTAGGTGCTTCATTTTCGTACCATATAACTGGTTGGGTCTGAAAGAAAAACATTATGTAGCTATAAGAAGTATACTTTATATTTATATACTTTACTTTCTTTATTTGTATGGTATATATTTTGCATATTTGTTTATTTCTTTGTATTGATATTATAATGCCAAACAGTTTTTTTGGTTGACAACGCTAATCTCAGGAACTGCTAGCCCGAGTTGAAAAAAATATTTTTATGACGGATTGTTCATATATAAGGGTCTAGGTCAACTACAACTCATAAGTATATCCATTTGGACATGAGGACGATGAAGGAGTTTAAAGCTGGTTACATATATTTCTTCTTTTTTTTAGCTTCATGTTTTATTCCATATATAGAATGATAAGCAGAGGGAAACCTAGTGTTAAGACACTTCGCTTCCCACCGAGTTTTCGAAGCGTTGCATGTTAAGTGGATGACGCGCTTTACATTGTTCGAAAGAAATGAATATATAAATAATAATTCATTCTCTCCAGTTGCACAACCTTCTCGTCGATAACATTAATAATAATCATTTCATATATTATATAAAAATAATATAAAAATAATTCGTTTCACAAAATGACGAATCCTGACAGTAAATCCACAGCTGCTTTCAAAGTAATCCTCCAATTGTCTTTGCTTACAATGGACATTTCATCTATTCGAGTTTGAAACTAACCTGACTGCAGCGACGCGACGGTCCTAATCTAATATTGCTATACAATCTATATCATAACTGTGAGATAAGTCGAAGTTCGAATAACCGTTTATGAAATTACCATTCGTTTACGCTTTCACGCTTAAGCGGTTTTTTGAATTGCTTAGATTGTTAATGGTAAGAAATTATGATATTTAATCAAAATTTTATGGTCAGTAGTAGTGGAGATGTGACATCGTGCGACTGTATATGGGACTGGTAGTGGGTTCGATTTCTACTCGAAGAAATGAAATTATTAATATTTTTATTTCCTTCCTCTGGTAACGAGGCAAAACACGGGTTTACGTTCCATTACTCAATAAGCAATGCCAGAAAAGTGGTCAACGGTAGAGCCTTAAAGGGAACAGAGTGTTAGATTTTAATTTAAATAAATATCTTATTTCTTCGAGTGAGGAACGAACCTACAACCAGTCGCGTTTACAGTCACTCACATGTCTCCCTCGTTGGTCCCTCACGCTTCACGACTGGCCTCTTTCTTTTCATAATACTAATCAACTGTCTCCATCTCTTATGATATCTGCATCGTACGTCAAAGGACGATACAGGCAATGATAATGGGCTGATGTATAATTTAGCTGATAATAGATAAGGCGGTGCGGCGCAGTAAGACTATAATTGCAATGACTAACTATAAAGACTAGACTATCGTCGAGACAGCGTCGAGTTCCGCCACCCAATATCCATTACCCGAAACAAAAAGCACCGAGTGTATTGACACCAGGTTCTTTCAGCCCACTCTGCTATAGGGATGAAGCGTGAATCTTTTTACATGTAGCTACTTAAAAAAATAACAAATCTTATATGTCTATTAATTTTTGTATATACAAACAAATAAATTCCCGCTTTTAATGACAATTGAATCAGGTACAGCCATTTATGTTTACCTAGAAATTTATAGAACAAACACAAAAATTATTAATATTTAACGTTTTAAAATTTACAATACCTTCAATCCCTACGTTATGTTATGTTTTTACGGAATATTTACGGATGCCGTAACATTGTATATTTACTAATAATAAAATATATGTATTTACATTTATAAATGCCACGAGTTTATGCTCAATATTTTCATTTTATTGTTTTAACAACCAGCTTTAGTACAAAATGAAATTAAAATGATCCAAAGGATATTCGCATTTGTAACGAAATGTACTTACCGTTACGTTATTTTTGTTTAAATTGACAAAATATATCGTGAACTGTTGTTCTACAGTTTGTACGTTTCAAATATTGATATTATTATAAGACATTATATGCTTTATTTTGCATATATACCCATATTTTGTATACAGGGTAGGTGGAGAAAATGTGCGACCCGAATTCGAGACCTTTGGTATTGAGTGGTGGTGCTTAACGCCGTACTTTTTTAACCAAGAGAAATGACACATAAATCACTAACTAATAAGTAGTATTAGTTTAGTTTTCTCTGAACATATGTCGAGAGATAGTTAAAATGGAAATTACCTTTCCAAACCAAAATCGTGCACTGAAGGACTTATACAAATAAAAAACAGGGACTCTATGGCCATTTGCATGAAAAATTGACAAGTGGGTATCCCCAGCGGTGTTACCTGAACCTATAAGTGAGATACGATCTACATTCGAGTATATACCTTTTTATTAACCAATTTCAAAGAAAAGAGAGGCTTAATCGATTATGATGAGGTTTTTTTGTATTTTTAGGAGAAGGTTTTTGTTTTAATAGACTTCGAAACGAAAGAGGTACTCAATTTAACTAGTGGGTAAGCATGTTCGTCCACGATTATTAATAAAACTCCTAGAGTTTCTTTACTACTTCTTTAAAAAAGGAATTATTCGAAGTTATAAGTGGTAAATAAGGAAGGTATTGTTGTATTTTTGCTAATTGTATTTTTTTATTAAATTAAAAATTCGCACTCAGCAGGGTAGGCAGAGGGAACCTAGCGTTAAGGAGGAATGGATCCTCACTTTCCGCCGAATTCTACAGGCATTGCGTGTTAAGTTCGCTTTGCCTCGACACAAGACCGAAGAAATAAACTATGAATATTTCATTTCCTCGAGTGAGGATTGAACCCACGAACAGTCACACACTAGTGCGCCTGCGCACTGTGCGTCCTGCGCTAAGACTGGCCCCATATTTTCTATTTGTTTAGGTAATCCCACAAGCGGACCTCTGATTCCCTGTTCAAATTACTCTCGCTTCTGAAATCGTTTTGGAGCAATTGGACTTAATAAATGGTTCTTTAAATTCGAAAAACAAAGGAAAAAGCATCGAGAATTGTTTTGTTAGACACATTCTTAGACGTGTTAGTTCTTTACGTACAGACTGAAGCAAATAGCTTTCTTTTTACTTTAAATTATTTTTTTAGCTACAAAGCATGTTCCGAGTATAGCAGAATAGTCAGAGGGAACCTAGTGTTGATACACTCCGTTCTCCAGTGTTTCCCATTTTTTTTTAGACAACTCAACGCTGACAAGGCAAAGCGTGCCTTGATACGAAAAATTCAAATAGATTTTTTTGTTTTTAAAGATTTCTCTAATCGAACATCGCAAAAACTCGCATACTGGTCTTACAGGAATTTTATTTAATGAAATTTTGCAAGTTCACCGCTTTTAAAATGTAATTAGGGAAATTTTAACATAGAAAAATAACAGGTATTTTTCTAAATTGTAATAGATTGAATAAATTGTGTAAAGTTTTAAAAATGAGTCCGACTCTTAGCATAACGATCGTGGATTCAATTCCCATTCGGGGGAAACAATTATTTTTATTTCCTCGCTCTGACAAGAAAACAAATTACAGTGTTAAGTTCCACCACTTAACACGCAAATGTCACGAAAATTTGACGAGAAGCGGAGGTCTCACTATCTGAATAGGTTCCCTCAGCCTACAGTGGGAAGGTTATAAAATATTAAAAAATAATCTCAATTAAGTACCTTTAAATAAACAAATAAATCGATGAAATATATGAAGTAAATTACGATAGGACTATCCAGTATATCATACTGGGGCTACGAAATATTACATTAGACACTTGTTCCCTCACTATCTGAACCCTCGTCAAAGGGATTTTTTGATAGACAAGCAATATAGCTGCCCTAATACACCGTGTATCGAGCTTAGATACTCATCAAAATAGTTTCATATATGGTTTTTGTTTGAAACTACTATAACGTGATTGTTAGTAATAAATATATATTTTTTTCTAAGGTTCACGCTGTATTCCGCAAATAGCAGTTTAGACAGGGGGAGTAGAGTATTATGACACTCCGCTTTCCACTTTCTGACGAATTCTGGAGGAACTGTACCTCCCTGCCACTTTCCTTTCCATTTTTAGAAAAAAAAAATGTAAATGAAAGGTCATCGCTCTGCTGTGGTGGTGTGGGGAGTAAATTCTGAACGTGATATTAGTGGATTCAATCTCCACTAGGAGAAATTAATTATTGTTATTTCTCTAGTATGCCAAGACAATGCGCGGAGTTAAGTTCCGTCACCTCTAAACTAGATTATTTCTGCATTGCTATATGCGAGATTAATCGTGAAGCTAGAGAGAAAGAATTAATCTCGTAACAGGTAAATGGGAATAAATAACTACAGAAACTGTCTACTTTGAGATAAAATATGTTCTTTTTTTGGATAAGCGGAAGAACAGTACAAGTTGATAATGGAAAAGTTCAGGTTTCCCGAAGGAGATTTAATGTACGACATATATATTTATTTCAAATAAATATTTTTTGTATGTCAACCAAAGGCAATATTTATTAGACAAAAAATATATACATTTTCGCATCCTCACACAACTTTTACAGGGAAAAGTTAGATTCTTTCATCTATAAGGAGTGCATTGTTCTTCACTTAACTCTCCGCTCAAGATATTTTGTATTAAGCGCGGAGAAAAATAATAATTGAACATTCTTCTAGGTGAAAATCAAACCCATAACCGTAGCTCTAAATTTTGAAGACTGTACTACTGCGGTTCAACGGCCGGCTATTAACGACAAATGCTTTCGCAATATAAAAAAACTAGCAAAACAAAGCAATTCCCGCAGACAATCGTTTTTAATCAAGATATTCGAGAAAATTTGAAATTGAATACGAGACGGTGTTGAATTACAGTTTTACTTTCTATATAGGTGGGTATAAATAGGTACTTCTGGCTTTTGGTTTTATTAGAATTCATTCGCTCAGATTGGCATGTTTATTTTCAGTTTTTTATAATTATTTATATTGCGACGGTTCTGAGTTCGATTCCCATACACATACAGCATGAAACTATAGACTTTTTATCGCTTGTAACAACTTAAATTGAGTGCAGTGGCTGAAAAGCAGTGAATATTATTTAACGACCTAAAAAGATTTTACAATCAGAAGATATCCCACAGTCAGAAGTAGGTCTCAAAAAATATTTAAAAGAACAAATTTCTTATCAAAAACAACCCTAACTGAGCATATCGCGAAGAGACGTGAGATTTGAACCCACCTCCCAGAACACTATAAAGTGCCAACATATTAATACTTCAACATATAGTTTTAAATAGCATTTCTACAAATTATTTTCGTTTCAATCCTTATTTATTTACAAAGCTTAAGCCTTTAATCCTAGATATAAATTCTTTAACAGAAACTTTTATATTAAAGTGTATCTCTACAGAAGTAAAAGTTTCTCAATTAATTCAACGTAATTTCAACGGAATTACAGACTCTAACTGAATAACAACCACTGATAAAGCTAAACTTGAGTATTACTCGTTAGATTGTAAATATTTACTTAAAAAAACAGGCACATATAATTATGTAATTTTTGTATGTTTGTGCTGTTATTTTTTATTTATGTACAATGTTTAAACGTTATTTGCTATGATGCGGAACTTAACGCTGCATATTTAGCAGATACCTAACCTAAATGTATACGTGCTTTTATTGCTTATACCAATTCATGCTTCAACCATAGTCGCCTGGTAGCGTTTAGGTAGTCGAAAACAATCATTTTTATTTCATCTCTAGATTTGGATAGGATAAATTAATTTGCTATCCTAGATTTAATCCTTTCTATACGACAATTCGGCCACATTTGTACATAAAATGCTATCAAAAAAACAGGTAAATCGTTATAACATCCACTCAAAACAGATGGTTTCCGCAAAAAGGTTTAGTCTTGATAGTACAATTTAAATTTATCGACAGCTATTCCTTTAAAATGGTATATAAAACTAAAATGGATTCTATAAGGAAATTGCATGTTCGTCCTTTGAAGATTTAAAAGGGGTAATTATTTGTATGAGCTAAAAATAAAATGCTGCAAATCTAAAGCAATAATGGCGTAATGTTTCAGGATTCCGTCTTCAAAGTAACATTTTTTACTGTACATCCGTTCCTTTTTATCAGATCGCTACCCATTAGACGCATTTCCTAGAGTTTTAGACGAATAGCAGTGGAAATTAGTCGTTTTATTTTCAATTCAATGTTGCCAATTGAATCAACCGACAAGAAATTTATAAACAAGTAAAAATACTTACGTTAGTCAAAAACGGTGCGTTGTCGTTAATATCTGTTAATTCTAAAATAACTTCTGTAGTTGATCTTAAACTGTCAGATCCAAGTCTTCCTCCATGATCAGCTGCCATAATCAAGATCTGCCACCTGGTGAAGCCTGATGGCTGATCCCTGTCCAATGGTTTTGTCAAGCGAAGACAGCCATCGTTGTCAATTTGCAGAAATTCCTTTTGTTCATGTTTAACTAATGAATATACTATATTTTGTGGTTCATTCCTATCTAAATCTGGATCGTAAGCTTCAACCTGTTAATAAGTATAAAAAAATATTAGATAAATTTCAGTTTTATGGGATAGTCTTAGACAATTTTAATAGACTAAAATTTTACTTGCTTCTTTTATTACTTTAATTTTTATTTTGTAACTAAATATTATATGTTTTGTTATAATATATGATTAGTTACAATTAATTTTGTTTATGGTCAGAAAAGGCCAATCATACTTCAATTAAATCTACAATTATTAAGATATGAAAAAACCATAGTAATTAATAAAATAAAATCAAAATTATCTTTTAAACACATAAAATAAAAACCATTATAATGTCCTTAATAAAACTTAAAAGAAAAAACATATTATTACCTTAACAATACACCCCTCATACAACTTCTCTTCCTCGATAGTCTTCGTATAATTGGCCAAGAAGACAGGCGGGTTATCGTTTAAATTCTCAATTTTGATTAATACTTTTGCGTAATCTTCATAAATACCGTCAAAAGCTCTAACATCTAAACTATAACTAGTTATGTTTTCATAATCCAGTTCACTATTAACACGAATTTCCCCAGTAAAATTACGAATTACGAAGGCGTCGTATGTATTACCGGCTACGATACTGTACGTTACCACGGAAGCTGAAAATAGTCATTTGTTTAGTAGATTGTATTGCTAGTTCCTCTTGTGCTAAGGTGAGTTTTCTCGAGAATTATTATACTGCTGTGTATTTTAATATAGAACAAACAGAATGAAGTTTGTTGTTAATCTTATTACAAGAGAAAAATAATATATACTTTCTATAATAAAAATTAAAAAAATTATCAGCTTGTATCCCTACAACAGCAGGGTATGCAGAAGGAACCTAGTGTTAAGACACTCCGTTCCCTACTTTCCATCGACTACACCGCGCTATACCCTCGTTACCAGAAAGAGGAAATGAAAATTAATTCCCCTAGCGGGATTCGAACCCACAAACGACGTGTTTACAACCGCACGCAAGTACCCCTGCATCAAGAAAGCCTGTACACGTATTCATAAGATGTTAAATTAATATTAAATTTCGTCGCAAAAATAATTTAAAATATAAAAAAGACTTTTTAATTTACTTTAAAAATTTACATATTAATTAAGACAAATTAAATACCTGTATCCGTATCCAGAGCAGTGACCTGCGTGACCAGTTCATTAATATTAGCGTTTTCCGCTATGGATTCCGCGACATACGTATCTTGGGTGAAATGTGGTGGATTGTCATTCTTATCAGCTATTTCTATCAAAAACACTTGTTGTCCAGCGTTATGTTTGCCAGGTATCAAAGCAGATTCAGAATTATCGGTTGCTATAATTTTGATATTATAGAAACTTCGCTCTTCTCTATCAAATATTTTGAGGGTCGTAATATTTCCCGTAATACTATCTATTGCGAAGGGGTCAGACGGGTCGCCTAATTCGTAAGTCACTTGATTATTTGCTGAAGTGCCGTCGGCGTCGAAAGCCCGGACCTGCATCACGGGAGTGCCAGGCGGCTCGTTCTCTAAAACGCTGCCTGATCTAATTTCACTGAATATAGGAATATTGTCGTTAACATCTTCTATTTCTATTTGAATTATAGTTTCGGCTGCTAATTTGTAATTGTTCTGTAATAAAAGTTAATTGTATAACTTTAAATGATTAAATTAATAATTAATATGCATATGACGTAATTATTTTTTTTTACGTACGTGATGTAAGTCGTGGCTTGTGATTGTGAACGCGACAGGTTGTCGGTTCAATCCCCAATCGAGGAAATGTAATATTTAATATTTTCATTTCTTCGTTCTGGTGTCGAAGCAAAGCGTAGCGTTAAGATCTTCCTCTCAACATGCAATGCCTTCAGACTTCGGCGGAAAATGGGAAACGTAGTGTCTTAGCACTAGGTTTCAGGCTTCTCTGCTACATGCAATAACGTACAGCTAATAAAAAATATCTTACCTGTATCCGAACAGTTAGCGTGTAATCAGTGATTTTTTCATAATCTAAATGGTTTCCAAGTTTAATATACGCTGAATCGGCCTCCGGCTCCAATACAAAAGTATGCCATTTATTTGTTTGTTCTGTTTGACCCATAACCAATTCGAATTGTAATTTTTTCTCCTCCGGTATATTTGAACTATTTAGGGAAAAAAGTTCTAAATTAACAATTACGAAAACAAATTAAGCCGATGAAAAAATATTTGTCGAAAACAATTTCGTTATTATAAAATAAACCAAAATATCCAACTAAAGTAATAAGCTTCTTTAATTTTCTCATGAAATTATTCAAATTAAATAGAACTCAAAACATTCGTTCCAAATCTTGGAGATTCTTTTAAGCTCTCTTTGATAATGTTTAATTTTGTTAGACTAAATTAAATTCGTATTCGGATACTTACACCGCCCTCACGGTAGCTATCGGCGTATTGAAGTCCGCGTAATTTTCTTTTAATCTTATCGGCTGGTCGGGCACTTCTATAAAGGACGGGCTTTTCTTGTTAGATTCGACGACTTGGATATCCAAAGTGATTGAGCTTTGTTGCGGCGGATCACCCATGTCCTTTACTATCGCACTCAATTTGAATTTGTAGCCTGGTACTTTCTGCAGGAATTTCGAATTAAAATTAGAAAAACAATGGCTTAGGTATATAGATATACGAATTATTAGCTAATAGCTCGTATTTCTAGTGCAGAACTTTTCGAAAGTTTATTTAGTAGGTTCAGTCAAAATTAATTAATGTCAGAGATATATTATAAAAATTGATAAATACAATGTTAAAATATTAAGAAAAATGTATACTTACATCAATGGTTTTGTTCAAAAATATAACACCATTGTCTGGATCTATATAGAAGTAAGCCTGATCCGGCGAATTAGAATCTAGGCTGTAATGTACAATAGAATTGTTTCCATCATCGATATCGGTCGCTGATATTCGCATCACCTCGCGACCACTCGGCAAATCTTGAGGGACCGACTCCGAATACGACTGTATAGAAAGTTAGAAATTACTTTATATCAGTACTCACGTCACATTACAAATTATTGAAATACCATAAAAATAAAAGTTAAATATAAAAACAAATTTTAAATAAAAAATCATTATAATAAATAATATCTAAAATCACTAAAGACTGTGTGATAGATGAAATTTTTCGTATATTTCCTCACAAGGAATACCTTTACATGATGGTATTATAATAATTACCTAAAACATTTTAGCCTTACAGTTAGCTTATTTAACTTTGACATGTTCTACGCGAAGCATGCCTCAAGCTTAGAGAAAGTTTTTCCAAAATAATTATAATCGTGCAGTGTGATAAAATGCGCTTAGGGGAAAAAGAGCAGCCTAGCTAAAGAAAACACACCAACTATAAAAATGTGCAAAATAAGTGAATGTAACATACGAGACACACAAAATGATTACCGATAACGCCCTGAGTGGCGGCTTACGATCCTAAACCATGCAGCAACATGCAAGTAGAGAAATATCTTTTTTTTTTGTCAAATAAATACGAAAATTTGAGTGTTGCCAGAGCTTAAAAATCAATAAGTTGATATAAGCGATGGCAACATTCAATTGTTAGTAATATCAACTGTGTTTGATTTATAATAATTTTTGTGTGCGCAACTCTGTTTCTCTTTAAAATTCTCTGTTCTTAGGACAAACCTTCCAAACGTCTCCTCGGAAGACCTTCGAAAAACAGGCAAGTGTTAATAAAGTCTGCGCCACGGTTTGAGGCTAATGAATGAATTTTCAGTTAGTCACAATAAATATTTAAATAAAAAATTGAAATGTTACGTTCCATAAGCGTAAGACCTAGAATCGTTAAATGTTATTTTATTAAATTGTCATTTTTTTTATTAAAACCCAAATTTCGTTAGACGATCATTCAAATTAATGGATGACTCGAATACTTTTTAGCTGGTACTAATTTAGGTGGCATAGCTTAGTCCGAACTTAGTACGTGATCGAGCCGTATTTGAATCGAGCGCCTTTTACCTTAACGACCAAAATTTTCCTAAATTCTAATACTTATATGCTTTATTTGCAAATACTTACAACTTTGTCGAACACCGGTTGGTTATCATTGATGTCTTCTATAAGGATTTTGATAGTGCACGCGTCGTCCAACTGAGGTTGTCCATTATCGCTGGCTCTCACAGTTATATATGCTTCTTTTTCACGCGACGGCTCATCGTGATCAAAAATCTGCACAATATTTCTTTTTTTAGGATAAAAAAAACTAACTGCTACTTGGACCTACCTGTATTTCCTAATGAACGCTAATTTTAGCCAAAATAAATATAATAATTAATGATGTTTTATAATTTCAAACAATTAATATTAATTAGCCATATTAATTTTAATAAAAAGTTATAAATATATGAAATAAACAAAATAATACTGACATCCGCCGTAGTAATTCTTCCTGTCTCTGGATCGACATGAAATCTTTCTTTCTCACCAGGAGTTGATACAAATTTGTACGTAACTGTACCGCCCATTTCTGGTGGATCACGATCTTCTGCATGGACCTACCCATATGAAGATAAAATATAAACTTAAATTATTGATATATTCAGTACATTTTAGTTAATTACTTATTAGTCAATAAATCATTTATAAATTACACGTCTTTTATCAATAATAGTCATATTAAAACAACAAATAGCCAGAATATTTACATAATCAACGCTAAAACTCACCGTAAACACGTAAGTTCCGACAGGTTGTTCTTCTTTCAACGTCGGCCTATAATTTAGGCACTCGGTGAACAGAGGCTTGTGGTTATCTTTCACGGCTAGCTTCGGGGACGTCGCTGGCGTGAACTGAAAGGGTGGTATTGTGTGCCACTACATGAGTATACATCTAAAGCTAAATTAAGCACAATTGTTCAACTGCTCGGCAGCTATGCTGATTGATGAAATTGGACTATAAAATCAGTTTAATATAGATATGATTCAAAAACAACGATTTATCAATAAGTTTTAACATTAGGACATGCAAGAAAACGTAATTTAAGACATTTATAAAGGAGAAACGGCAAGAAACTAAGCTAAATATAACATATCTTAAAATTTCTTTGGACTTACACATTATCCTTGTGTTTAAAGTTTGGAAGTTGAATTATTTGAAACGGTGAATGTAAAATGAATGAAACAGTGACTTATAGTGGCATACTCACATACATCCTGGCCAGCTAATTTAATATAGAGATATATAAAGTATAAAATATTATATAGTACAGCCAAGTTATTAACGGTATTTTTCCATGCAAAATTCTATAATTCAAAAATTTAAAAAAAAAGCAAAAACTTAATTTAAACTCTAAGGGGACAAAGCTTTGTGGGCCAAATTAAGATTGATATGGATGAATGTAAAGATATGATGGATTGGATGAAGTAAGCGTATACTCACGGATGAGTGTAACGGCAGGTACCCATCGAGGTGCCTCGAGTGTCGTAACCTCGTTACATGGTGTGATGTGTGGTCGCGAACTGAAAGGAAAATATTAACATTAGTATGTAAAAACACAATTATTTAACAATAAAAAATAGGTATTTAGGAGATATTTCTTGTATTAAAGATTGAATATCTGCTAATGGCTAATAATGTGATTTTAAACGCCCACTCAGAGAATTAATTACTAATAGTCTCTTTTCTTCGCTCTGACAACAAGTCAAAAGCCCGGCGTTGAGTTCCGTCACTAAACACGCAATGCCATAGAAACTTGGCGAAGAGTAGGGAAAGGAGTGTCTTAAACTGAAGAAAAAAAGTAAAGGTATAAATAAATTCCGAGTTCCAACAATGTAGCTAATGCGACAAACAATCAAGTCTTGAAATGCAACTGTTAACATATTACTGCAGGAGTGATAAAACAAGATAAGGTTAATTTACTTAGGTATTATAATTGTTAACATGGCCTAAATACTAATGAAGTTTTAAAGTCTTTGTAAACGGCTTGGTCTCTTGTTTTAGAGATAAAGTAGCTTTTAACGGATTAAGGAAGTAAAATTGTTTATATTGAAAGTTAGTTCAAAGTATAATTATCTATATTCAAATAGATTTTTGCTAGCCTATTAGAAACGTCGAAGAAATTTAAAATGATTACGGATATGTTTACAGGTATACAGGTGTACATATAATAATAATAAGTAACTGTAGATTTAGTTTGTTTTTATTGAGGCCAGTCGTGGATGTTCACTTCTTCGTCAAATTTAATTTCCTTCTCATAATTCAGTGGAAAGTGAGGAATAGAACTGTCTTAATAAGAACGGAGTGTCTTAACACTAGGATTCCAAGTTCCCTTTACCTGCTACGTGAATACAGAGTGAATTAAAAAAAAAAACTAAGTAAATATTTTTTATACCTAATTTATTCAAATTGTGAAAGCCATAACTAAGTTCAACAAAATATTTTTACCCATGGCTGATGGGTCCGTATAACCCGTGAACGATGACTTGCGGCTGAAGTACCAAAAGTACCATAAACTGTGGGTTAAAATGGCACGGTTCATTCACTTTCTGATGTATCGTACAAAACATAGTCAATACACCTAAATAAACAGACCGACCGCTCCTCCATGGAATATTGTTAAGCTCCAAACTTCGGGTAACATTTGTTGGGGCATAAAGGCTTACTGGTCGTAAGCAAACGATTAATCTTATATCCAAGACGGAAAGAGTGGATAAAAGTGTTCTATGATTTGGAAATGTTCTACAATTGGATTTTAGGTTTTCAAATAAGATAGTAAATAACAAAAAAATATACACAAAAAGCAATTGAGCTAGTTGTGTGTGTGTATATATATATATATTTATATATATTTTTATATATTATATATATATATATACATATATATATATATATATATACACTATATATTTATTTATTAGCACTAGAAATGACTAGTTCTCTCTACCTCCCCTACTAAACGGGAAAAAGTTAAAAACTTATCAATTAAATAATGTCTGATATTTAGTACAGGGCCAAATAAAAAGTAATTAGTAAAAGTAAAAGTTACTAGGTTCCCTTTGCCTACTTTGATACAGGGGAGATACAATGGGGGGGGAGATTGAAAAAAAAAATATTTAGAATGAAATTAATAATGCACGCTAGTATGTGCACTGGAATTCAGAGTGAAAACGTGATTTATCAGCAAATAATGAGTTAAATGACTTATGTATCGCTTTCTGCTCATTTACCTTCCACTAACGACCTCTAATCCCTTACTAACTAATCTTTGTCAAATTCGAAATTGTTCGACGACCCCGAATTGATATATATCGTATAGAATGAAATAAGATATTAGCTTAGTCTTTAGTACTGAATGATACTAGAATTGATAAAATAAATTTGATGGTATTTTCAGCAAACTCAGAATTGAATTTAAATTTTACGAGTTATGTCCATTTGTTATTTATTGCTGAATTTAAAGATTTTTTTAAAAAAAAACACAAAAACAAAAAAGCTTCCTACCTTAACTACTTAATCTCAGCAACTATGAAATTCAGTTTTTTCTTATTTTTTTTCTATTTATCCTAATATATTTCTGAGATATACTGTTAATGTAAAATACAATTACTTAAATATATTAATAAGTAATAACATTAAAAAGCTTTTAGATATTTAGAAATTGATCATATTTTAAGGTAAATGAAATTACTCCGATATAATTAATATAGGTTTTTTTAGCCAATAGATTAGAAAAAATATAAAGAATATATTAAGAAAAGATTTCTTAATGTACAAGTTAGGTACAGAATACGGGTAATGTTAAAAATATATTATAAAGAAATATTACATTAAAAGCTATTAAGCTTCACCGAAGGATTTTTTTATTAATAAAAAGTAGAAAGCTTTGTTTAAATTAACTATAATAAGATAAAGATAATGAATTATTTATAATTCGCACATTTAATAGAGAGAGAACCTCGTATAAGCAATTCTCTATTCAATTTTCAACTAAAATCAATCATGGTAAGTGTAGGGATAAAAATAGATAATTTCGTTTTAATAAAATTAAAAAACAAGTCACCAATTCATCTTTTCAAATAAGAATTACGAAACTTTAGCAAATTAAAGCTCAATTTCCTTGTATTGTAGTAAATTAAATGCTTTATAAGGATGATTTAAATATTTTACAATCCAGTCGTTGTTTCCGGGAACCCGGGATTCCTGAAGATAAGACTGATTATAATTATGGTATAAATTGGAAATAGCGGGTGAGTATCATCTCAAAGGAACAAACGCTTTGATGTTGACTCGCTTAGCAACAATTTTTAAATGGAAGATCAAATGCTGCCACATATTTAAGTCACCTAGAGGCCAATCGTAGCGTAGGCGCACTAGGGTGTGACTGTAAACGCAACAGATTGTGGGTTCGATTCCCACTCGAGGAAATGATATATTTAATGTTTTCATTCCTACTCTCTGGTGTTATGGCAAAGTGGGTTGTTAAACTCTGCCACTCGACATCCAATGTCTTCAGAATTCAACGGAAAGTGGATAACGAAAGCGTCTTAATGGAAACAGAGTGTCTATATACTAGGTTCCCAGGTTCCCTCTGCCTACTCTGCTACATGAAACTAAAAAACAGGAACTTAGCATACGAGAAGTGTAAACAGTTTATGAACGTTTATAAATTATATAATTTATATACAAGATAAGACAGCAATATAACAAACACTCCAGAGTAATTCCACAGTAAATTGACCTTAAAGTTTCATACCCGTTAAATGTTATCGAAAGTTCACTCAAGGCAATGCTCAGGAGAACAATTTGTAAAGCTATTGTGTACATTAATATACTTGTAATAGAAAACAAACTGAGCTTCGCGAAGTAATAAAACCATTTACAGGTTAGTTCTGAGAAGACAGGGTAGAGACAGATCTATTATGTATGTACAAATGTGTTTTCTGTATATATATTTTTTACTTAATTTAACGAAAATTTCGATTATCATTTTCAGAACATGGTAAGGTAGGCAGAGGGAACCTGAGAATCTAGTGTTAAGATATAATAAGTGTAATCTAGTTAAACTATTTAAAAAATATATTTCTCATAAGACATCCTGGTAAAAGCGCAAAGGTACAAAACGCGAACAAAAAACGCCTATATTTATCTATAATCCATAACAAAAGTACATACATTTCAAACCTATCCCTTACAATATATAAATATATATATATATATATATATATATATATATATATATATATATATATATATATGGAATTACAATAACAAACAGACGTATAAAAGTTAAACGTACACCGTTTGATGTAAACAAAAATATATCATGTAGATCCGCAATAAGAGATAGATTCGAGCACCTGTATCGGACAAGGCGTTGCGTGTTCCTGACACCGGAACTTAGCTTTTTTCTCAATCCTTTGTAAGGCTTCCTTCGCCGATGGGGAGTGGACGAAGAGGGAGGAGGGAGCTAGGGGGGCTATTGTGTCGGACGAATTTGAATATTCAAGTGTGGCCACGTTCCGTAAACGATGTCGATGGTCGTTCTCGAGATATTTTTTGTTCGATCACCTCTCTAATCCGCAAGTATGCGATTAGCTAGAAAATATATTTCTAAGAATTTAAAGCACACCGTATTTAATTGTGACTGTTTCCTAAAATCTACGATCGCTTAAAAAGTATTTAGATACTAATGGCCCATTTGTTCTAGATTTCTTAGCTTTAACGATAACGACGTTATATGTTATTATATGTTCATTATGATTCCCGATAATGGAAAGCATTAAGAAAAATAATATTCAATTTTAACAAAAAAAATTGACTTTAAATACAAAACTAAACTCATACACAGCAGACACTTAATGCAAATTATAGATTTATATTATTTTCTCCAGGATGGCATTATTGGAATTGGATTCACATGGGAAGCACCAGCTTTCAAATAAAAAAAGAATCATCAAAATTGGTCCAATCAGTCGAAAATTCTGAGAACCTCCTCTTTTCACAGAATTCGTTTATTAATAGGCAAAATAAAGAAACGGCTTAGCATGTTTACATTTAATAAAAACCCTGTCCAAAGACTTAAAAACATGTTAATTGAATTTCTGCTCAAAAGCAATATGGCGTTAAGTATAATTAATGGAGTACTTTACTGAAACAGGTCATTTTACATCGACAAGCACTTACCCGTCGTGTTCAGAATAACACCAGTTTAACCGTAAACAAAAAAGGAACAAAATAAAATAAATAAAACAGCTTCACGCAGTATCTCGCACACAGCAGGATAGGCAGAGGGAGCGTAGAGTTAAGACACTCAGTTTCCTATTCTCCACCGACTCTTGAGCGGTGGATCTCAACGCCGAGCTATGCCTCGACACCAGAGCGAATAAATAGAAATATGATTTTTTAATTTCCTCGAGGATCTGTAGCACCTCTGGTGCTGCACGGGGTCGTGAGCGGCGGTGATCACCGCCAGGTGACCCGTACGCTCGTTTGCCTTGTCCTTTTTCAATAAAAAAAAAAAAAAGTATAGAACCTACAACAAACCGTGTTAAACTCACACCTTGTATTGCGCCACGAATGGTTGTTAAGAACTAAATTATGTATTTATTTTGTTTGGCACCTCGATAAAGAGGCAACAGGGTACATCACTAAAATATTTACAAGATAAGGACTACAGAGGTGAGAAGGGACTTGCTCCCATAATCACCGACGCAGATAACAGTCTTAGAAGCGAGTTATGCTCCTGAAACGTCTTTAGATCCAGATCTTACGCAAGGAAAAAGTTTATCTTGAAATATATAAACAAAGGTGATAACGTAAAAGTACGATTTTTTAAAAAAAATATAGTTAAATATCTTTTGAGTTCTAGACAAGTAGGCCAAGTATACTTAACAATAATGAAGAATTTCAATTCCGTAAGTATATAAGGCTAATAAAACATTAAATTTCTTTTATTAGGAGAGCGGCCTCTAAGATTGGGCACAAAGCTCTTGAAAATATGTTTTAAAAATTCATATTTCTATTCAGTAGACTACTCTTTGCAACTAGATATAGATTAATATCAAGATAATTATTTGTGAATGCTAGCAGAAATAATATATTTCGCGATTTAATTATTTCTTTAAAGGTGATTAAAAATATACTAAAGTAAGTAATTTAGGTTAAGGAAGATGTTCATTGTATTTTCCATTTCCTAGAGTGCATAAGTAGGTATAAACATGACATTTTGTTAAGCTTCACTCTTTATCTCGCACATAGCGAGGTAGGCAGAAGGATCCTAGGAACCTAGTGCTGACACACTCCGTTCCCATTAAGTGTGATGTGATAGTGTTCCCCACTATCCGACGAATCCTGGAGTCATTGGTTGAGTATATCCTCGAGTGAAAATTGAACGCACAACCTTTCACATTTGCAGTCACACGTTTGTAACCCTGCGCAACCACTGGTCTCACGGAGACTATAATACATTTTATTAAAATATCCATAGATATATAAAAAAAGACTTAAATGTCTTAATTTCTTCTACTCCTTAATATATTCAGTAAGAAAACATTTTACTCCCTACTTACCCCCGACCGTAAACTAGGATTTACAATTTAAGCAAACAGTACCTCAGAAGTCTAAATTATACTCTAAACACATTAATTACGAAGTCCCCCTCGCAATTTTCCGCGGGAGCTCCCTGCAAGAGCTATTACAGTGTTGCAATTAAAAATATATTAGGAAAACAAATAGTTTTTCTTGAAAATTTCTGACGTCCACGTTACCTTTGACATTTTAATGTGTTTTTTAGTTGAATATGTGTTCTTGTTAGTAATTACTTAGAATTAATGTGTTTATTTATATTTAGTATGGCAATTACAATTTTAATAATTATGAGGCATTTGCTTTCGGTATTTTAGCAGTATATTATTTTAAATCTTCCTAAAAGAGTGTTAATGTAATAAAATTTGGAATAACCATATAAAAAATTTTAAACATATCAAAACTATCAATGAATATAATAAAAAAAACTGATACATATTTTTGCTTTTAAATGTATACATAGCCTTAGCCTACGGCTTCGCCTGCTTGGTCAAATGATATCGCACTAAGAATCGTGACACCTGACATATAGTAATAGACTATTTTTTTTCAAAAATACCAGTACTTCCCGAGATTCCTGCGTTCAACCAACCATACTCATCAATCAGCTCTATAACATACCAAAGAATGGATGCTCACAATCGTTAAATCGTTAAATATCTCCATATAAATTTACACACGCTTTCGTAATACAAAAAAAAGATATTCTCACAGAACTGATATACTAACAAAATGAACAATAAGCATGCGATACAAATCAAATTTAATGCCGTGTTGAAAGTCACTTACTACCAACATTATTCTATTTCGATTTGCTGAACCAATTGTTATGAAACATTTATGATTTTTATACTTTTACATAATAAAATTTTTGTAATGGAATTATAAGCTTTAAGGAGCGAAGTAGGCTGGAAGAGCCTATTGCCTTCCAAATTTTCTACCTGTGAAAGCCTATTCCTAAGGTATGTATTCCTATCTTTTAAAAAAATATATAATCTAGATATAATGTCTTCGATTAGGAATTGAACTCGTAATCATCGTATTTACAGTGAAATGTTGTACTTACTGCCCTACGATAGCTAATTACTTGGTAAAAATATTTCTTTTGAAATTGCATTAAATTTTCTCATATCTATGATGACGGTAAACGCACATGCGATTTCTGGACGTAGCCAACCAAGCTAAGACATTTTATAACTATGTAAGAAAAAATCACAACTTAAGAAGAAATAACTCGAAGAAAGCAAATTTCAGGGGAAGGGTTTAAACCTTTATCAGTCTAATTAATTTGTCACAATAAATGGGATTTTCATTGCTTAGAATTTATTGCTGATTTCCATGAAATGTATGACTTGTGAAATTTGTGGATTTTAGACCTTATTTAGAAGGTTTAATGAAACGTTTTAAATATAGGTTTTTGAATTTGCATTTTGCGGGTGTTCTTACAATTGGGGGGCGTTTATTTCCGTCGCCGCCTTAACACGCAATATCTCGTCCCGGCGGAAATCGTAGTTAAGTCTGAATATTCCGCTATATGGGCGATAAAGCTAAAACTGATTGGGATATAATCTATTTACTAATTACATTTTGTTATATAAAACATTCTGTTCATCTATTTACAAGATTTTACCTAACTTGCCGTGTTACTATGTGTGTAAGTGTATCTAAAGCCAATCATAACTAACCTCCCAGTGTCTGGTTGAGTAGAAATGTCTATTAAGGGTTTTTGTAACGAAATTTTTCAATCATTTAATCAATATCAACTCAACACGCCTCACCTTCGCCTCCGGAACCGTGGAAAATGGGGTACGGAGTATCTTAATACGGTGGTTCTCTCTGCTTACCCTGCTGTGTGGAATACGTGCGGAAGATGTTTTTTTTTTTTTTTCAAATTGTTGTTAATTTAAAATGACCGCCGAAACAAAATGGAGTAGGTATTACAAATTTTTGCTAAACCCATCTTATATAGGCATCCAATGAAAGGGCCTGGTAAAATATAATATACCTACCTACCATACAAAAAAAATCTAGAAATCTTATTTACAAAATAAAATCTATCATTGCGAGCGTTTATAATAAAGCTATTAACTTTTAAATGTTCAAATGCCAAAATCAATTATCACGAAATATATTTCAATTTTACAACCGTTGTCGTGATGATCAATTTAGATTTGCACGCGATGAATGCGAGTTTCGGTCACACTCATAGGCATTTTTTACATTAGAGGCATTATATTTAAACTTTAGACAATTTTCATAAATCATATAATAATAAAATATTAATTTTAATACTTATTATTATTTAATTTTATTTTATGGCTATCACTAATTAGTTCAATTAATATTATTAATAGATCTTCATCTTCTCTTCTCATCAAATCTTTTCTTTTGCAAGAAAAAAATATTCGTAGGTCATTCATTCTTGCGATCTCTGTTATATATCAAAAACTATATTAGCTTTACGCTGTATCCCGTACATAGTAGGATAGTCAGAGAGAACCTAGTGCTTAGACACTCCGTTTCCATTAAGCCACTTCCGTTTCTCACCCGCCGTAATTTGGATGTATTGAGTGGCGGAAGTCAACGTCGCGCTACGCCTCGTTACCTGAGCGAGGATATGAAATTATTAAACTTTTTATTCCCTCGAGCGGGAATTGAACCCACAATCTGTCACGTTTATCTGGTGTCAGCCATAAGTATATTATTATGTCCAAAGTCGTTGTACAATCGACATTTACCCATAAAATACTTATAAAAAAAACCATATATAATGTCACAAGCATCTAACTAGCGTGAAGCTATAAGATATGACAATACAAAATTCTAAGAAAGAGTTAAAAGGAAATCTTCTTAATGTTAGTATAGTAAATGATATACTAACAGCTAATGTGAGGGCATTTCCCACGTGTACGCCGGTTCGATGCCCATCACTGAACAGGTCACGGACTCCTAGGTATTTTAAACAAGTGAAAGTTTATCGTATAGTGTGTTATTATTAAGATCTTTTGGTTTTATACGAAAATTACTTTGTGTGAGAATAAATAGAAACAAAAGTTCCACAAAAGTGATGAAACACTAAAATAAGCAAAATAAAGATTTTGACTTTTAACTATTTAAAAATTATATTAGAAAATATGAATATTTTATTAACAAAATGTATAAAAAAGATTTCCAAGAGGCGCAAATTAAATCCCTCTACGTTTTCTAAAAGTATTTTAAATCATATTAATTTTATGAAATTTTTAAACAACAAATACCTTTGTTCAAATTATTAAATAACTTTCATTTATTAAAATACAATTTAACTTTCCAAATCAAATTAAACAAACCTAAAACTTAAGCGAATTGGGAATGAGTAGGTACCTAATGGAATTATACTGGAAAATTAAATTTGTACAAATAATAAAATTTATGGACTCTCGTAGCTCATTGGTGACATATTTATTTGTGGCTTTTATTATTTAAAAGGACATGGGCTCGAATTTGTTTTTGACAATTTTTATAGCACAGTTTTTTAAATTAGATTTTTAACAATATCTTTCTATTCGGATATAAATGTACAAAAGGGTAATTTTTTGCTTAACAATTCTGGCTATATTTTCATTTATAAATAATTACGTTAAAATAGATTTTCAATATGGCAAGAATAGAATTTCAAACTTAATAACGAAAAAAAAAACATTTAGAAACTTACAATATATTGAAAAAAATAACAGATTTGTTCTGTCTGTCTATAGGCGACGTCACTTGAAAGTAGGAAGCCAACAAAGCGAAGGCGGATCACTTGTTAATTATAATTGTAAATGCAGTTAATACTCTCGTTACTTGTTTAATAGCTTTCAACAGCTCTGTAAAGTTTTTGTGACATTTATTTTGCTGGATTTTCTAGTGCAGTTTTTCTAGTTTATATTAGGGTATAAAAATTAATGTTCCATGCAAAACTGAAACGAGCCAGTGTGTATTTAAATTAAAAAAACACTATAAAACGACAAATCGAGATTAAAGAGGCCTTTTCCCCGAACTGATAAGGTAAAATACGGCGTTGAGTTCCGCAACTTAATGCAGTAACTTAAGTGCAGTATTTGAACTGTGTGCGGCTGTAAACGCGACGGGTTGAGGGTTGGATTCCTATTCGAGGAAATGTAATATTAAATATTTTAATTCTCCTCGCTCTGGTAACGAGGCAGAGTGCGGTGATGAGTTTCGCCACTCATCACTTAAAGCCAAGAATTCGGCGGAAAGTGGGGCACGGAAGTGTCTTATTGCGAACGGAGTGTCTTAACACTAGGTTCCCCGATTCTCTCTGCCTACACAGAGTAAAGTAAAAAAAAAACAAGCTATTTACAAACGAGTACATCACTTCTGTAGTCCTCGTCGCAACAAAGATAAATTTGGGGCTGATGATAATGAAAACAAGAGTCACTCGGAGAAACACGAGAATTTCAATTTACCCCATTTTAATTAAACTTCTGTAGTAGTACCCACGAATAGATGCGAATATGTACACTTCCTGTCACGCGAAACAGTACAAGTAGTTATTTTGTAATGAGAGAGGGTATTTCATTTAAAATTTCTTATCGAGGCCAGTCAAGCGTTCAAGCGTGCAACTGTAGACAGATTGTAGGTTCGATTCTGATTTGAGGAATTGAAATATTTGAAATTTTCATTTTCCTTCTGGTAAAGAAGTAAGAATAGAATTCGTCTATCAGATATCATATAATAAAAAACTAGGCCACAATAGCTCTAACGTGTGTTCTTTTAAATTCTTTGTGTCTCTATCTAAAACTACTGGTGTTCAATGAAAAAGAGAAGATTTATGTAAATAAATAAACTAATTAATTAATTAACCCATATATTAATTAATAAACTTTTCTAATAAATGCAATAGTAAAAAGAAACCATTGAAAAATCTTAAAGTCTATTTATATTATGTTAACACAAACTTTACAATTAGATTATAAGTAATGAGAAAGCGTAAGGTGTCATTAATACATCCTGTATGGTAGTAGGAAGGAAATCGAATGAGTAAGCAGTTAAATATAAAATGTTACAGAGGCCAGTGGTGGCTCACTGTAAACGTGAAAGGTAGGTAGGTAGGTGTAGGTTCGATTCCTATTTGAGGAAACGAAATATCTAATATTTTAATTTCTTCTCTCTGGCGTCGAGGCAAAGCGCGTTTAGTTCCACCACTCAACACCCAATTCCTGCAGAATTAGGTGGGAAGTGGGAAGCGGAGTGTTTTAACACTAGGCTCCCTCTACCCTGCTACATGCGATGCCGCGTGAAGCTCAAGAATTAATATATACTTCCCGTACGGAAGTATAAAGGAATATAATAATAATTAAAGCCATAATATTACAACATAAATATTAATTATTCTAACCTTATAGCAGTAGGCTAGTAATGAATGTGAAACATTGCGTATTAAATAACGATTAAAATGCATGCGGTTTAACTTTATAATGAGTGATGGTTTTAAATAATATGTGTAATTGTTACGCACGTTTGAAGTGAATTGTTTTTTTCACGCTTTATCCCGCATACAGCACTTAGAGGAAAACTAGTGTTAAGACAGTGTGTTCATCATTTTTCACTAAAATCTCGAGGAATTGAGTGTTGAGTGGCGGAAAAAAACGAAAACGTTGCTTCGTTACCGGAGCAAGAAAACGAAAATATTAAATATTCCTCTTTGTGGAAATCGAACCCACAGCCGTTAGTCACGTTTACAATCATCATGGCGTGGCGTATTGTATTTAAGTTACACATATTTTCGAACACCAAAGGTACATTAGAAGACAAAAAGGCCGTAACTGCAAAAAGAACGTAAATTAACATTAACTAACCAAAATAGAGTAGTATATAAATTTCATAATAAGCAGACCCTATAAATAGCCTTTGTATTAAATTTTAGGTTAAAGCTAATCTAGGCCTTAATGGATTCCTTTGAGGCCTATTAAATCCTTCCATGTAAGTATAAATTAGTGGAAAGAGCCACCAGCTTTCTTCGTTATGAATAGGATAATATAATGATTTTGTAACGGAGATAAGTGAACCCTAAAACGGTTCTTACAAAAGGTTCTTATAAAAAAAGGTAATTACAAAATTATGTATTTGTATGTATAATTTATATATTATCTGTATCAGACATATATGTCACCTGTGCTTTTTATTTTTATCCTACTTTTTTCTAGCTTTGAGTGGCGGATTTCAACGCCGCCCTTTGCCTCTACACCGAAGTGAATAAAAAATTAAATATCTCATTTCCTCGAGTAGAAATCAAACAATTTACAACACGCATTTTTGCATTCATTCAATTTATAAAGATTCATAATAGATGTCTTGAATATTTTTTCCATAAATACATTTTTTTTAAGTTTGCTATCTCGTTCTTAAAAACAATATAATACAAATACAAGCCTACCCGTACAAAGCCCTCGAATTTATTACGTGATTGATATAAAACAGGTATTTGTTAAATAGATAATGAAAAACTTTATAAGAAGAGAAAAAATAAAAACCAGACGTTTATTTTGTCTACAAAGAAACTTACCAAATATTCAATTTCATAAATATAAACCACGCTCGTAATTTGTTTTTATAAAAAGTCATCTATTAGAGAAAATAGAAAGAAGCAAATTGCTTTTCGATAAAAAATATAGGTAATAGCTAATATATTTTTTTACAAATTGATTTTTACTTCAGCCTCTTCCAAAAAGGTCTTTTTTTCATTTGAAAGCAAGCGAAATATTTGTTTTACACAGCTCTCTACTATATCTATCTCTCTATCTATCTTTTGTAAAATATTCACAAAAAAATTCGCACCCCGTATAAAATAGGGGTGAGAACAAAAAAATCTAGTGTGACAAAATCGTTTGTACTACGAACGAGCTCAGCGTGTTATGAATCTTTCACGTTGCAGGCCGTTTTTACTCGATGGTATAAAATTGGGCATAAAATTCCAGTCACGTCGTCCGTCTGCCAGTATGGAGTCAATCATTGTTTTATTATATACTGGTACCTATCTAGGAGAAACTGGTTAGATAAAGGTTTCTTTGTTAATGGTGAAGAAATATTTGGTTTGTTACTAAATATTTGCTTATCTTTTACGAATTTTAAGTTAATGTTTCAGATTTTTTTCTAATTTTTCGCGTTTCCCGCTTATCAGAGTAAACAAAGAAAACTAGTGTTAAGACACTTCATTCTTCACTGTGCGCCCAAAATTGAAATATTAAGTGTTAACACTATCAAACTCAAGGCGCTTTATTTTTGTCATTAAATAATCTTTTAAATGAGCTTCACGCTGCTTCCCGCATATAGCAGAGTAGGCAGAGAGAACCCAGTATTAAGACATTGCATTTTCCACTTTCCGCCGCATTTTTCAATTTTTTCAGGTATTGCGTGTTGAGTGGCGGAACTATACGCCGGACTTTTGCCTTGTTGCTGGAGCAAGGACATAAAAATATTAATAAATAATCGAACCGTTGCGTTATCGGCACTTTTGTACCCCTGGGCCCCCCGTTTTTATTATAAACCATTTCAAATGAAACTTCTTTAATCTCACCAAATAATACAAATTGGTCAAACACAGAATCCATCCTGTTATTTATGTATATTTCTGAATATGCCTTTTTCATTAATTCAGGTCTGGATAATTGCCAATGCCAAGTTTGCGGCGACACAGCTTTAAGCCTTCGTATTAAAAATATATTATTATTATTGGTATGAAAATAAAATCTTATTATAAAAAAATCTTTCATTTTTTATCCTAGTTTTCACTTTTCGGGGACAGCTACTGATATTTATTTGTTAAATGTATGCTAAAGCCTGTAAATTGTGTATTGGTAGAAACATAGATTGAGAAAACCAATATTCTTAAATCAGCTTCACGCTGCATCCAGCAAAGGGAGTGTAGGCAGAAGGAACCTAGTGGTAAAACCCTCCTTTCCCCATTTTCCACCGGTTTCTGCACATGAGTGGCGGAACTCAACGCCGCGCTCTGCATGCAAGCACTGAAAAGGATTTTGTCTTAACTATGACTAAATTGTAAGAATAGTCACATCCAACATTTGAAAATGTGGCCGAAACTTCATAACAAATCTCTTAGTCCACTAATGATGCTTTAAAAGCCCTACCATATTATAATTAGATCGCTTGTCATGTTGTCATACAATGGCTGTCTAATTGAAAGTAATAAGTATAAATAGAAACAACCCCATTTAAACTTAAAAATAGATTAAGTTGAAGTTAACTACTACTTTTCATAGTATTGATTGATAATTAGGGTTCCGTACCGAAGGTCTCATCTATTATTAAGTCTCCACAGTCCGTCCGTCTGTATGTCTGCCTACTGTTAGAGAAATGAATTTTTCACAGAGTATGTATTTCTGTTGTCTCTGACAACAAATACTAAAAAACTGAATAAAATAGATATTTGAGGAGGCTTATATAACAAACGTCACAACGATACAAAAATACAAATAAAATATGTAAATCGTAACAAACAAATAATTTAAATTATTAATTCTTTAAATAACTGTCAGTTATCATATTTATTATTAATACTTCAGCTTCACGCTGTATTACGCTAGCACAGAGGGAACCTAGTGTTAAGCCCCCCATTTTCCGACGATTATTAATACTTACTTTACCTAGATATACATAATACCTTGTATAATTGCTAATTAGATTAACTATTCTATAATTCTAACTCGATCGACTAACGCAATAGAGCATAGCGAATTTGCCACACTTCTAACAATGACATCGACATAGGTTCAATTCCAATAATAACTTATTACTGTGACATAATTGAGATATTGAAGCTAAAGCTTAGACGGCAGGTGAGCGGAATTCAATAATTAATTAATTATTATAATTCCGCTTAAAATAATATATTATATATTATGTTAACTAGGGAAAGTGACTTAAGTGTTTAGTGACATATTACTCTTTTGTACATTTATCAACTAAATTTTCCAATTAAAACGCAATATAAAATGTAATTGATTATTTTTGAAATTCAGTGTTCTTTTTTGCTTTAACTATATAAATGATATTGATAGGCAATGCGACGTTAAGTTACGTCTCGAAGAATTAAACGGAGACTTGAGAACGGAGTATCTTAACGCTTGGTTCCCTTCACCGTCCCTGCTAAGCGAGAAAAAGCGTGGACTTGCTTTTATTATTATTTTTTTAGTATATAAATATCTTAAAGTGAAATTCAAACCTACAATCATCGCGTGCTGCCAGACACGCCCGTACAACACAATGTTGGCATTAATCGTCTTGTATTGACAGTCACCATTGTAATTTGAATATTTAATTATAGCTAACATGGTTATTCTTTATATTAAAAGATTCACAGATATTCTAACTTTCACGTACTTTCAACTTTTAATTGAAAATAATAAAACTAGATTTTTTACGTAACTCTTCACGCTGTATCCCGCATGTAAAGTAGGCAGAGGGAACCTAGTTAAGACATTCCTTTTCCCTATTTCCGCCGATTTCTAGAAGCGTTGCATGTTGAATGGCTAAACTCAACGCGTAAAAATATTAAATGTTGCCTAGACTTAATAGCTATCCAACAAAAAAAGTTTCATTCAAATCTGTCCAGTAGTTCCGGAGATTAGCGCGTACAAACAGACATTTTTTTGTGGATTTGGGCTCTATTACTGTCCTCAAGCCTCCCTCAATTATTATTTTGTAAATATATTCAATGTATAGACGCACCATTTTTACTTTTCTATTATATGTATAGATTTAATTTCCTCAAGTGTGAATCGAACCCACAATATGTCTCGTTTATAGTCACACGCTTGTGCCCCTGCACCACGACTGGCCTCTATATATTTTATTAATGAAACATAAATCCGATTATTTAATTGCCTTAGGCACCAGATGAGAAAGGGTGGTCTGGGCCCGAAATCTGTATGAAACATCGACATCCTATCAATATTTGGTTGTACGGTCAGTACCCACGCGGTAAGGAATACAAATACATATTTAAATTTTAAACACTCCATACGTGTTACGAAAGTCAAGTCCGAAACGAGAAATTGTTTTGTATGTATTCTTGTATAGTAATACGATACAGTGACCGCCGCCGTTGTTTGGAAGCTCTGTGGAATATATTATTTAAAAGCGCAAATTCTACCGCAATGATATAGCAATTTTTTTTTTTAAAGTTAATATATGTTACATTAATATATGTTGTAATATATGTTGTATGTCGCATATAGCAGGGTACGCACTGAAGACTTAGTGTTAAGACATTCCATTCCCCACCATTCGTTTTTGAATGAAATTTTGAATTGCGTGATGAGTGGCGGAACTCGATGTAACGCTTTTGCCTTGCTCTCAGAGCGAAGAAATGAAAATATTAACAAATATCACTTCATTCCCTCGAGTGTGGATCGAACTCATAACCGTAGCGTTACAGTCACGAAGGAATTCAGAGGAAAGTGTAGAGTGGAGTGTCTTAACACTAAACTCCGTCTGCCTTCCTGTACATTAGATATATTTACATGCACGAGAAGTACATCACTTTTTAAGATTAATAGAACATAATCCTAAGAAAAATAATCAACCTACCTACTATAACAATAATTAGTTACAACTTACATCCCATTACAATTTAAAAGAAATCAATAAAATCATAAATAATATTAACTGCCTCTCTTAATGTCCATACAACACGACGAGCCATAAATAAGATACGAGGTTGAACGTCGCGACGTTTCTATTTGAACTAAATGAGTTCGAGTGGAGCCATCTGCATGTTAACCATGTATACTTCTAACCACAGATGGTTAAAATTATGAATTTATAATTGTAAAATGGGATTCGAAAAAAGTTCTAAGTAACCTTAAGTAGGTAATTCATTAATTCATTTACAATAAAAACACGTCTTTGCAGCGCAGTTAGTTTGTTGTCGATGCTCTTTCTATCAAGAAAAACTCATAGTGGTATGAAAAAAAATAAGGCAAATATAATGAAAATGGAACGGAATGGAAAATGAAATGATCTTTCTCTGTCTTACTCGCCGTATCTGGGGGATGTATAGATGATGTTCTCCACATTTCTCCAAATTTTCGAGAATGGCGAAACTCATTGCTGCAGAAGAGGGAAGAAATTAAAATAACCATTCCTCCGAGCTATAACTTTTTTTTTACTGTAATAATTTAATAACATTTTTCTTACTGACCACAAAGCTTCAAGGTCTCTATAGTTATAATTCTATACAACCTATGGTTAGACATCACTAAGGTATGCGAGTGGAGTCCGAGTGAGTGAGTCAGGCCAACAGAACGTGTTTATTACGATCCTTAGTCCTTTGACTCACTGAGTGGGGGTCAAGAATTTTTGTTGCAAATTAACGATATTCCCATTTCAACTTTATTGGTTTGTAACAAAATCCTACTGTGAAAAAAAAATGTAGGTCGGTAAGGACCAGAATATTTGTTACTAAATTAACTTTTTTCAGTGTCATGCTGTAGCCTGATATCCCATCAAAAACATAAATGTAAAATGTAAGCCAAGTTCAGTAATAAAACATATGCTTTCAGCGATAAAATAAGTGAGATGTAAATGTATGCCAAGTTCAATTGTATTTGTAAGACTTCGCTCCCAACTCTCCGCCGAGTTTTGGAAGCATTATGTGTTGCTATGCCATGCCAGTGCCGGAACTCAACGCCGCTTGCGACTGCAAGCGTGTGCAAGAAACACTAAACGCTTGTGCCCCTGCGCTAAAACCGACCTGCACCATATCTTTATTCGTATTACAGGTAACGATTATCATTGTGTTTTTTTATAATTCTTCCTTTATCCTTTAGATATTTTTCGATTCATCTGGAACTTCAACTTTACAATACAGACTGACCTGACTCCCAAAACCCATTTAGTGGGAGAACCCATAATCTTTGTATAGCCCATAACGAATGTCGTTGACTTACAGAGATAACCACACGACCAGGACAAACCAATACAATAAGCTCTATTGTGTTCTCTATGACATAAGAGAAGTTAATTCTATATAACTTAATCCGACCGAAGATGACGATAAGGCCGTCGTAGTGCAGGGGGGACAAGCGCGACGGTTGCGGGTTCCATTCCCATTTAGGGGGAGTGAATTATTACTTGTTAATATTTTCATTTCTTCGCTCTTGTACCAATGGAAAGCGTTGCGTTGAGTTCGACCACTCAACATGCACATCTTATAAGCATTGTAAAGCATTCATAAAAATATATAAATAATTACGTAACATTTACGTACAGCTGAAATATAACCGTAAAATGAAAACGTAAAAGTTTCAACTTAACCTTCATAATTTCAATCAAAAATACATTTCTTCTAAGAAAACATCAATTATTATAATTTCTTTTGGGAATAAATCTTCTTCATATACTTAAATATATGTGAAGGTATCCAGATTGAAATGTTTTCACCGAACACCTGTTTACCTGCTGCTTAGAAGCCCTTTTAAATCTGTCGACCTTTTTTTTACTCCAACATTTTTCTCAGCAATTTTAATATGGATTGGCTCAAAAAAATGTTTCCGAGGGCTTACTGTGAAATTAAATATGGTTGTAAAATATAATTGATGTAATTTAAAATAATAAGCAAATAAAGGAGAAATTATAGGAAACTTTTACTTCATTACAGTATAGCGTAGCGTTATCAAAATATGTCAAGGAAATCTTGGTTAATATTGTAAAATCTACATTTTAATGCGTAGCTTGTGTTAAACCCTAAAACTCTGGAATATAATGTAAAAAAAAATTGTTATAAAAGAGAACCCACCACCTGTCGCGTTTACAATTTCGCCAAGCTGCCAAGACTGGCCTCGATATTAATAAGATATAGGTAATAAAGCTTATTATTAATAATAATATTACTAAGCCTCATTATTTCTAATCGGCTATTACATCTTACATAATAGGGAACTCCGTTTACATAGAATTATATCGCTACATACCAAAAGTCAGAAATCGATCCACCTTTGTTTGCAAATGAAAGCGATTAAACACTACCGTATACGTTAGTTCTAGGCTTTGTTCGTAACTATCCACGTGGAGGGGCGACAATAGCGTGACAGAGATTAGACAGCCGTGGCCTTCTTGGCTGGTGGTCAAGATACAGTATTAGAAAGGTTATTATTATATGAGCATGCAAGTTACGCAAGCCCTTTTAGAGCCATGAACTATGATGATAGATAGGCCAAAGGATTTTAAATCAGCTTCAGGCTATATCCCGCATGTAGCAGGGTAGGGAGAGCGAGCCTGGTGTTAAGACACTCCGTTCCACACGTTCCGGTAAATTCTTGAGGCATTAAGTTGCAGGTCTTAGCCCCGCTAAAGGTTTCTTTTTTACTTACGACCAATATATATGGAACTTTATGCTCAAATAGCCACCACTGATTAATCAACTTTGACATAAAATTCATAGTTATCGAGATATTAACAAACGTAAGTAGCCGATTAGCCAGCTTAAGTCCTTTTCTGCAATAATGCTAAAGAATCGGGAAATATATTTCTAAAGCTTTAAAGCCCTTTGATTGATTTAAGGTTTCTGGAGATCAAAGCAGCTTTCGAGTTTTCAAGTGGTTTAAGAAAAATATGGACATTTGAACTTTTAAAAGAATTAGTTCTTTAACTATTTCATAATAATATATGTATGAATGTTAAACATATATAAGATTTTACTAAATATTATAAAGCTAAATTTATATCCTCATATATGTAGTAACCACCAGAGTATATTATTGGCCAGAATACTTGGACTATATTTTACATAGAATGTAAAATGTAATCTATATATACAAAACCGAAAGGTCACTCACTCATCACGAAATCTCAGAAACTACATGTGCTAGGAATTTCAACATTTGCATAGGAGTTATTAATAGGATGTAGGTGCTCGCTAAGACAGGAATTTGCAATATTCGACTTCTAAGGGGTTGCTTTTGGGGTTGAAAGTTTGTGTAAAACTTCGTTACTACAAATGCTAGGAGTCTCAAATTTTGCATGGACATCACTTATATGACGTAGGTACTCATGGAGACAGAAATTAATAATTACATAGTTCACGCAGGCGAAGCCGCGGTCGGGCCGCTAGTAATTAATATTTATGTTACGTTTCCATAACTATAGTTAATTAGAGTTAATTTGGAACTAATGAGATGTGAGTTCAGCCGTTAAAGTAATCACTCAAACTCCCACAAACGACGCAACATCGATCATTAACTTGGAGTTTTTCATGCATCACGTGAGGCAGAGATTGGATGAGTACTCTATGTCATAAGCTGTCAAATTTTTATAAGCCATCTGGCTGTAAACGCAACGCTTGTGGGTTCGATTCCCATTCGGGGAGTAATTGTTTCCATTTCCTCGCTCAATGAGACAATGTAATAAGACAAAGCGCAGCGTTAAGTTCCGCTAGTCAATCTCAAGCGTGATACAGAGTAAAGTAAATAAGAATTAAAAATTTTAATTTTGTAATTTGGGTTTTGTAAATATATGCTAGGACATATTAATCAGCTTATTCTATTTGCATTACCGCTTCGTACAATGTTACTGCATCAATTAAAAATGTGCAATTTATACAACTAAAGGATAATTTTGCGACTTGATATTATTCAAAATAATTTATTTATTTATATATCAATATATTTTTTTTACTTTTAACAACTCAACTCAAACTCTATTTCAATTCTGTACTAATTGATTTGAATGTAACTCGAAGCTTTCATAGTTTTCCTTAATCCTTAGAAAGTAAAAGAAGAAATACTCAATAAATCTCATCCATTAGTGACATTCCTGTTAGCTGCATCACCGATGACGCACGCTTACCTGCAACAAAATAAACATAATAAATACTGAGATGCCAGTGGGATAAATGATTTTAAACGAGATCAGAATTCTCGAAGCGGTTTTTTCTAATTTTTTTTTATATGTCGGATACAGTTATATTTTAGCAATTTATGATTTAGAAGGAGTAATGTAAGTGGTAAGTCACTATCTAATTTTTTTAGGAGACTTTGTTTGTTAATGGTGAAAATCGACACCCAAATTTTTATATGAAATTGTATGAAAACTCCTATAGAATTCGGCGCAGTTTCTTAATGGACTGGAGGGGGCATCTTAACACTATATTCCAAGGTTCCCTCTGCTTACCATGCTATGTGCGAGGTACAAGGTGAAGCCCAAAAAAAACTTCATGTCAATTTAGATACATTACAATAGTATCTAAAAATAAACTTATACTAAAAAATACATTTACCTAAGAAATATTCTACAAAAGGACAATTTCGAAAAAAAATTACAATATTGTTGTCAAAAATACTGCTACTAAATAATCAAGATCACTACAAATACACAGTACAAATCAAAAAGTCAACATTTATTATATAACTGACAATTTCTCAAATCGAAATAAATAAATTAAAAGCAAAAAATCTTTTTTTAGAAAAAGCTTTTATTTAAACGCTCTAAAAAGAAGAAAATAAAATTTGTCTTTTAAATTTTAACTATGAACTCATAACCTCATTGTACCTAATTTATATAATCATAAAAGCTTGTCGCGCGATTTACTTATGTAAACAAACTAGTACTAATTTAGATATGTAAAATCTGCTAAGTTTAAATTTTTAAAGTTTCAATTTAATGAAATATTGATTAACGCGTTAGTTAAAATTTTAAAAGACAAAATTTAATTTTGTCCTTTTTAGAGCGTTTAAATAAAAGCTTTTTCTAAAAAAAGATTTTTTGCTTTAAATTTATTTTTTACTCTTTAGTTCACACTGGCTAGGTTTCTCACACTAGATTTCACATTATTTTTCTAATTATTCTCGGCAAGCCCTTTCATTTGATACCCGTATTGCAGATGTGCATAAATAATGACTATTCCGCCATATTGGATTTAGTATAACATCACATTATTTTTTGAGTTACGGTCAACGACCCATTTCATTTAATATCTATATTGTAGAAGTAGACTAAATAGATACTCGGCTATCTCCGATATCCTCCATATTCGATTTAGAATGACATCACATTATTTTTCGAGTTGCTCTCAACGAGGCCTTTCATTTGATACCGATATTGTAGAAGGACATTAAAAATAACTATTCCGCCATCTTGTATGGTCCGCCATATTAGATTTAGAATGACGTCACATATTTTATCGTGCATTGTCACCCAAACTAAACGCGTATACAAAATTTCAGCTCAATCGGTTGAAGATATCTACTTCAAAATTGAGCTCAAAGATTTCACCCGAACCCACATACATACATTGCAAGATAAATAAAAGCTTTTAAATATGAAGCATAAATTTTGCACCAACAATTCAGCTTAATCATTTGTATTTACAATATTTTTACGTAAAAATATTTTCTCGTAAGCAAGAATATGGAAATGTTACTGAATACCGACATCCGAGGATGGTTTGCATAAATTTAATTAATGATTATCACAAACAAATTGGATTTTAAAGGATAAGTCTCGGATCAATAGCGACAGTGCTATGAACGTCACAGACAACTTTATGCTCAGATTATTATAACATTGGCTGGTTGTTTTATATAAAACAGCAAAACTATTGAGGATTGAGGTCGAGGATTATAAATCCTGAAACTTTGTGTTCTTTTATCCATTGTAAAGTAATAAGTATAACAATAATAACAATATTCAGATTTTCGGCAATTATTTGACCAGCTTTAAGCTGAATCTCCAAATGTTACAGTTAAATTTAAAACCACACGCGAAAAGACTTTAAAAAAAGATAAAAGAATCAAATAAAGCCAACCGGTCCTTCCTAAACACCTGACCGAAAACGACAGGTGTTCGAAACCAATATCGTATACAATCGGGCGATTTCGAGCCAGCATTCGAGCAGATGTCCAAAAACACACCACTTTATCTTCGTTACTGTGCTAGGCTTTTTAGCCAAACTTTTTGTGAACCCACATGGCGAGGCTTTCGTAACAAAGGATGTAAAGATGCTGGGGATTGTTGTTTATTATAAAAGATTTTATGTTATTCTAGTACTCCAAGCGAGCGTAAAGGAAGAAATAGATCTCGGTTAACTACAGCTAAGGAGAACCCCAATTCTAGCTTAAATAGTAAGCATTATTGGAACATTTTATTTTGAAAAGAATTCAGCAGTTTTTTGTGTATAGCAAAATGGATATTTTGTAGATGGGGCAAATGTTAAATTTAAAGACGCAATTACGCTTCAAGATATAAAATTGAAAATACCAGTATTCGACATTTTCATTAAGATTTCTTATATCATAATAAGTAATACAGATTAAAAATTATATTGGCCATTATTTTTTCCTGTTATTTAAACAGATTATTACTTATTATTGTTAAAAAAACCTAAACACATTATCTTTGTTTTAAAACTACGTTATTCAGAAATTTGTATTTTATAGGTACGATACTTCTCTAAAGAAGATAATATAAAAAAAAAGAAATTCTGAGATATATTTCTAGTATGGTCTATCTAAGCTTACTACTACCAAAATACCGCTTACACATTTTGAATAAAAAATATTATTTTAGATTGCATAATATAATTTTATTCCTTTGCGTCAACAAAAGATATTAGTGAGACGATAAGCTGATATAACAAAGAAATACCTTCAGGAAACATTTACATCAGATAAAACGTGATCGGAAGAGGTTGAATCAAAAAAAAAAATAGGAACAGCTGCTCTAAAGTATTTTAAATTTAGTCTTTATATCATAGATTTTAAGGACTATATTGGCACGCTAGGGTTATGATAAGGTCATAAGTCAGTAAATGAATCAGCAGTATACGCATCTGTCCTAGTTTTTACGGTCCAGCATCAGTCACTCATAAAAGGTTGAGAAACGTGGACCCTTGACTAATCTTGAGCTTTAATGGAATTTGGGGCACAATATGACATTAAGACACACTTTGTTATATTAGATATTTTTAGAAAAACTAAGTTTTCTGTGAGAAAGAGTGTTTTTCTATCGTTCGGAATGTTAATATAAATTTATAAACAATCTCTACAATTAAAATATTTTAAAGATACAAAGTACAACTAAAATAAAACGAAGTATTCCTAAAATAGCAATATCAATAAAATTCGTGACATTTTAAAGTAAAGTCATAATTACACAATTTTACTGCTTCTCGCTTGGTAGACTCAAACAGTATTGATTTCTGCTTACCTTTTAAAATCTTACTTAAAAAGGTCTTTCGAAGCAAAGGACGCGTGTTAAGTTACCTTTTTTAAGACTTCAGTTTTAAAAGTCAAACGAGTCACGTTTCGAAGAAACAGCCCACGAGCGATATCAATTAAATGCTACCGGTCCAAATGAGGAATGCAAATAAACTTATATTTGCTCTAAAGTAGGTTAGGTATACGGAGCTAGCACTAGGGTTAGTAATGCATGCACGTATTACGTTTCTCAGTGCTTGTATTCAAGTTTTATTTTACCGGTTGGAAAATTATAATGACACTAGTGTTGAGTAACGGAAATATACGTAATGGTTATGGGTTCAAACGCCACTGCTAATTAAAATCGGTGTTGTGTTCCACCATCCAACAAGCAATATTTTAATTGTTGGTCTTGAGTGGCGGAAATCAACGCCGCACCACTTTGTCTTGCATTTTCATTACATTTATTCCACTGCGCTATGGTTTCATGCATGTATAAGTCTAAATATATATGTTTCATACAATTGAGGAAAACATGATTTCTTTTATTTGGTTACGTTAGTGGTAAATATAGGAGTATCATAAGAAATATTTGTCAACAGAGCCCAATCTATTCGCGTCATTGCGCCTATTGTTTCCGCCTCATTCGTAATTTATTATATAGAGTTATATATCAATTTTCGTTTGTAATAATTGTAATATTTGTATTGAAAATGTGATGTTTTATTCAATTAATGATGAGAATGAAGAAGTTTTTACAATATTATAAAATAACTGACAATAAACCGATAAGAGTTTAAAATTAAACAAAAGTAGGTATGATTCGAATAAATATTTAAGTCCTTTTGTATGCTAGTTGATGATGACTTTATTATATTTTTTAGACTTATTTTAATTAAAATTACTAGATACATGTGGCATTATAAATTCGTTCTTAGAAGAGAATGATTTGAAGAATTTTCTCCAACACCAAATCCTAACTATTATTCGCATTAATATATTCAAATTATTCAAAAACTCCCATAACTAGTTGTAAATATATCGGGCAGAGTTTTAAGTGTGAATAAAAATTCACATCGCATCGTTTGGCATCGCTTATCGTCCAAGCGTTTAAGTTGCTTCTGTAATCTGTTTTTGCTCATTGAACTTTCAATTCCTCCTTCGCCTTGTGTATTCTAGTTTCGCTCTGAATTATATGGGCGAGTAGTTTTTCTTTTTAAACTCGCGAACTTTGCACTCTGTATTCTTTTTAAAACCGTTAAGTTTTTCTTTATCTGCAAGTTTCTATAAAGGAAGCGAAATCAAGTAGGAGGGGGTAAAATTCACATTATTTCAAGAAGCGCTTAAGTTAGACATAGAGCTATGGTTTCAGTGGCGCATTTTCTTTAGAGAATATACAAAGAAAAAGTTTGAATTTCTTATAATTCTCTACTGTTGAAATGCCTGGAAAGTTCAACGTCAGTAATGTGATATATCAGACACCGTTGAAACTCGTTCTTCCGATGAAAATTTATCAAACAGAAGCCTTCCCAACGCCTGTTAAATTCACGGATGACACAACATTCCTGAACCCTGACTAAGACGAGATTTGCAACATGTACCGGGTGAAAGCAAATCCATTTTCAATTTAATTTAACGCATGAAGCGGTGGATTCAATTGGCGGCAAAACTATTTCACGTTTGTAAAATATCCTCATTTCGAAAACCTAACTGCTCACATTACAAGGTCTCTAAAAAACTTTGTGTTCTTCACATTTCTTATTAGAAAATTTACTTAAATATGCAGCCAAGATTTGATTTATTCTGGTCAAACAAATGAGGAAGGAGGAAGCCAGGACAGGTTGTGATAAAATATAAATATTTAAAATTTTACTTTTTTTTACTTCATAATATTAACTTATTTTATATATACGAATTTATATATAATTAAAAAAAACTATTTAAAATAATAGAAATCTATATAAAAACTACCCATTCTCAGTACCCATTTCATACCTTATAAGCTGTAATATTTAGAAAATAAGATAAAAGAATATAACTGATCCAAGTCTTCATGAAATGTTGTTTATAGATATTCTAGTTTTATGAGGCACTAAATTTATAATTCTGGACCCGCTGCTGTTTTATGCGTTTACCCCTTTGTTGGAGTTAATTAAACGTTTTTACTTGTACAGGGGTGTCATTCTCTGGTTTATTACAATCCTTGTTGTGTTCGTTCATGGACAAAATTATATGGTAAATAATAATTCTAAATATAATATTCGCTAGTTTTATATATATAAAATTCTATAGGATTTATTAACGAATGTTTTTCTAGAAATAGGCCTTGTATTTCCAAACATTAATAGTTTCAAAGAGTAGCTACATTAGTAAATAATTTTGGCATTAGTCTCAAATGTTTTGAGCTAGTGAGGTGGAGAAGCTACTTCCAGGAGTTGCTGAATACTCAGCACCCATGCAGTCTTCATCACGACCCACCGCCTAACCTCGGACTTATTGCCCCAATAACCCTTGACGAAACACGTAATTGCCTTCGACGCATGAAGAACGGAAAAGCGGTGGGACCTGACGACATTCCGATCGAAGCGTGGAAATCGTTGGGCTCTCTTGGTGTGCTCATGCTTACTGACCTTTTTAACCATATCTTGAACACTGGTAAGATGCCGCATCAGTGGCGGCTTAGCTTTATTACCCCTATTTACAAGGGAAGGGGCAGTGTTCAAGATTGTGGTAGTTATAGGGGCATTAAGCTTATGAGTCATACCATGAAGCTCTTCGAGCGCATGATCGACTTCAGGCTCCGCCGAGAGTGTACTGTCTCTGAGTCTCAATATGGATTTCAGCCAGGATCGGGCACCATGGACGCCATTTTCGCCCTCAGAACTTTGATGGAGGCATACAGGGAAAAAAGGAGAGCTCTGCACGTGGCCTTTTTAGATCTGCAGAAGGCCTTTGACTGTGTGCCTCGTCAGTGTATCTGGTGGGCATTGCGATCCAAAGGGATCCCTGAGGCCTATATTGAGATTATCAGAGGCATGTACCACGATTCCGCTTCTATGGTTAGGACTGCTGTTGGCGACACTAGACCCTTCCCGATTACAGTGGGGGTTCACCAGGGCTCGGCTCTTAGTCCGTTCTTGTTCAATGTAGTGCTCGATACTGTCTCGGCTCACATCCAGGACCAGCCTCCATGGCTGATGATGTATGCCGACGACATAGCACTCATTGCCGAGAACCGACTGACGCTGGAGCGTAAAGTGAACCTCTGGAAGGGTACGCTTGAGAACGGCGGCCTTAAACTAAATGTGTCGAAGACAGAGTACATGGCCTGCGGGAACCGGGACTCGAGCACCATCCTTATAGGTCCTGAACCAGCCGTTAAGTCGGAGAAGTTCAGGTACCTTGGATCCGTTATGCACGAGTCTGGAGGCATCGACCACGATGTCCATGGCCGGATAAGCGCTGCCTGGGCCAAATGGCGGGAGGTCACTGGTGTGGTCTGCGACCGCAGAATACCGCCCAAGCTCAAGGGGCTGATATACAAGAGCATCGTCCGACCGGTTCTTTTATACGGCAGCGAATGTTGGCCAGCACTATCTCGGCACACTCAGGAGCTTCACGTCACGGAAATGAAGATGCTGAGGTGGATGTGCGGCGTAACGCGGTCTGACCGCATACGCAACACATTCATTCGAGGTAGTCTTGGGGTCCGTGACGTAGCGGATAAGCTCCAAGAGCGTCGCTTGAGATGGTTTGGCCACGTTACGCGCCGGCCTAAGAACTATGTCGGACGCAAGTGCCTTGCTATACTAGTTCCTGGGGCGCGACCTCCTGGACGCCCAAGGAAGCGCTGGTTGGATGTCGTGATGCAGGACATGAGAGCCAATGGTCTAACCACCGAGGACGCAAAAGATCGTGCAAAGTGGAGTAGGTTAAGTAGGAAGGCAGACCCTGGTAATAGCCGGGATTAATGCCAGGAAGAAGAAGTTTTGAGCTAGTGACTTGTCATTTCGTTCATTCTATTTCTAGCCTATTTCGAAGAAAATGCCATACGTAGTACAGCTATGTGGCAGTGCTTATCGAAAAACGAGTTGTTGTAGGAAATGACCGAAACATTTTTTTATTTATACATAGCTAGGAATGGAATTCAAACAAACGACGTATAGCTGATCAGATACTTTGGAACTCAGCGCCGTGTAAATAAAAATATAGTTTTAAACATTAATTCAAAATATGAAATATTTATATATTACTATAGTCAAAATATGAAATATTTATATATTATATATTACTATATTACTATAGTTGATACATTTACATCTATTTCTTTATAATAATATCTAATAATATAAATTTCTCGTTAGGAAAAGAGCTCGCTTAATTTACATAAGCTATTACCTATTATATCAATCAACACGGGTCAGTGAACTCCTTGATAAGGAATCAATAAACTCCGATATCTATTGGTGTTATGCAAATAATTGATATCTTCCGACGATACTTTGTGTAAAGTCTCGGATAGTACTTGTAATAAAATTTTAATATTATCAAATCGGATTTATAATTTTTTATAATTTCACTCAAATACTTTATGAAATTGAAGAAGAAGACTTTATTATATAAATCGATTATAGAAAATTTTGTAACGAAAATAAGTAACTTTACTCGTACTAGTCCAATACCATTTACTATTAAATTATCCACTAAATCAGTAATAAAATTAAATATTCTACAAAATTACTTTTCATTCTCGAAACCTGAATAACGATATCTTGTTCATATCTTAATGATATTATACATTTATAATTTGCACAAAGAATGGTCTATCATTAACCGTGGGTCGTACAGATCTATAAATTTTCATACAACCCTTGTCCTTATGTCCACTAGCATAAGATATATGGGATAATGAGTTATGAAGGCAATACGTAGGCGCCAGTACGATCATTAAGATAAATTAAAACCAGATCACGTATCACTCAGAAGGAGCTCAGATAATGTTTCATTTCTAGGCACGCCGTGTTATAATGCAGCGAGTACGTATACTTATTTTCATACTGGATTTACTTTACTAGTGTATATCTGTATGTGTAATACGTATTTGTATGGGCTAATAAAAAAATAGTAGTTACAATTTTCAGGAAATTATTGGATATTTAATGGATTTTAATATATAATTAATAATATTATAAGCAAAATTTGTTTACATCTTAGGCGAAAAATGTATCTTTTTAACCTTGTCGTAAAAAACCTAAATAATTGTACGGATTGAACGGTAATTTTCGGCTTGTATATAGGTTTCAACAGATTTAACTGTAAATTAAATATTTTTACCTACATTTTATTAGTATTTTACAGAATTGACGAAAATCTCGCTCTACTACCTCCTCAAAAAACTATGCTAACAGAAAACTAATTTCCTACGACTATAACACAATATTCCTTTTTATCCATTACTGTGTAGGCCTCTTCCCATAAATTAGTCCAGCACACATTTCCAGTACTAACGACATTAGACTCATCCATACTCATAGGGTAGCATGCCATCAACAATCCATGTTTGTTACCTAACGGCATTTCTGCATTTGTGACGAATAAAAACTGCAACGTGAATGCAGCGATGATATCATCAACTTTAAACAACTACCTATATAAGACTTCACAGCTCATTCATTTCTGATTTGAAACTAACCTATTTTAGAGAACATAGAAATTAAAGTAAGTCTTTTTGAATCAGCTACTGTCAATTTCAATATTTATAAATATTATTTTAAATAGGATGAAGTTAATGAACAAAATTTCTTGTGATATAACGTGCGATTAAAAAAAATGGACAACCATTGGTTTCTTGTAAATTTTGAGCAATATAAAATTCCCTTGAACCCAATGTTTGGAGCAACGGTGTAATCAGAGAGGAAAGGATAAGGGTCAAATATTTACCTATCGATTTGACACTCTTTTGTAGAGCTAAGAGGTTTGTCCAAATCATATAAAAAAATAGACTTTATTGTAAAGGAATACGAGTCTTAATCAGATTTATAAGGTCTACTAATCAGTTCTTGTAAGGATCCCACGCGTCATCAACTGTCTAGATAAATAAATATCTTCTATAAATCGAATTATATTGAACTGTTAAATTTAGAAAATAATATACGAGTACTTTGAAAATTCTATTGTGCAAACCGATATACAAAACAGATTTAGATTTCAACAACGTACAAGGTAATAAACCGCCTACGTACATTTAGAATATGTATTTATTGGAAAGAGCAATGTCATAAAAATAAACTGATTTTTCCGTATTGTAAGAAAATAATATAAAAACATATAGAGAAATATCGTGTACAGGAAAATACATGTACAGATTTCATATTAGATGTAAATACACATTGATGACCTTCTATGAAAGAATTGTTCACTAACCATTTGATAAGAAGATATCAAGGAAACTCTTATTAGCTCTCGAGTTAAGTGAAAAACGAATAAAAGAAGGGCGGATAAGAAGGCTCCTCAAAAGCTTTGTAAACCGACAACGATGACACTTAACGCAGGCCTTGTCTGACCTTCATCTACATACAGATAATAAAAGGCCACGAAATGCCAGAATAAAGACATATTAAAAATATGAACTTCAAAGAGCTTTAGACAATTTCTGCAAGCACAACTATTATTACGTTAAACTTTTAACGACGTGAATTGAGATGATAATCATAATAAAAATAATAATAAATGGAGACCACAGAGAGACATTGAGATAACAGTTTAGAGTTGAAGGTTTTACGAAGACCCTTAAGAGCATTATATATTCAATCCGTGGAATGGAGTGAACATAAATCTTGAAAGGTACCCGTAAATCAAACTTTTTGCCTCTAAATCTATAATTCAAGAATAGTACGCGTGTTTAAGTACACATTTATGTATTATAGACCTGCTTGTTAAGGAACTATATTAAAAAAAGGCGTTGATATTTTAGCTATAATTTAGTTTATGTTGATGAAAGGGAGAAGAGTGTCTTAACAAGGCTCTCTCTGCTACATGCGGTATAGAGCGTGAAGCTGATATTTTATCACTGTTGACTTTTTTTTTAAAGATTGTCATTCTAATATTATTTTCATATGCACATACGCCTCTATTTGATCAATTGAAGTTTGTTTTGACGGATCCCTTATTCATTTAATCAAGTGTAAAACCTTTTGATCCAATTTTGAATTTATATTCCACCAGCTCCATTTCTAAGCCAATGCTCGCGTTATGTTTCTCGAGACGAAAATAAAGAGTCAAGAAATTTATTTACGAAAGAACCTAAAGGTGAAAGGCGACCTTGTTTTCATACGACGGTTGACTGTTATACAATTTGTCTGTAAATAACCTATTGCTGCTATCTATACAATGAATGTATTGACAAAGATAAATGCATTATAAGTTCATTGAAAATATTTTTTATTAATAAATTAAACAACTTTATAGTTTGCATTAAGTCACGAAGTACAAAGCATTTGCTTTGTAAAATTCTTTGTACAATTGAATGATTTATTTGTGCCGTGGACGGGAACCAGCGTCAGAAGGGTGTATTTTATTTGTCGTAAAGGAATTTACGATTTTCTTTCGCTTCTAGGAGTCAGCCATACCTGCCCATCTCGGACTCGATCTATACAGCCAATAAACCCAATCTTTATATTGTGCGAACGTATTTCTTTTCAGATCTCAGACTCTTAAGGTGTTTTCAATTTCGTCGTGAAAAATAAGTAGAGCTCGTATGATAGAATTTAATAAAGGCAGCGCAATAACACCTTCGGATCTGGAGAAATTGGAAATTAAATATATTGCCTTTAATATGTTATATCTTATTTGCCAATAGAAGCTTAAGAAAAATAATGATAATAATAATAAAATAATCAGCTTTACGTTGTATCCTGCATTTAGTAGGGTAACAGAAGGAACCTAGTTAAGACGCTCTGTTTCCTCCCTTTCGCCGTAATTTTCAAGGCATTCCGTGTTGAGTGGCAACTCAAAGCTGGACTTTTGCCTTGGTGACAGATCAAAAATAATAATAATTAATTTCTCCGAATGGGTATCGAACCCACACGCTTGTACACTTGTATCACGACAGCCTCAAGGGATATAATAAAATATTTTACTATTTTAAAGAAATAAAAGCCTCCTCGCGGCTAACACGTGTGACTGAAACAGGATTGTTTAGTTTGTCTCGTTCGCTGCACTCGCATGACAAATAACTGGCGAAACGGGAAATTTAAATATGTGTCACAGTGGTGACAATTTTGTGGATGTTTTTAGTTCAGCTGTAAACTTTTATTTGTATCTCTTTTGAAAGCAAAAATAGTAAAAGTGTAATAAATATACTAAATTGTTTAAATATATTTTTCATACAGCGGAAGCATTTTATTTATTAGAAGAAAAGAATTGATTCTTTCTCACTTGCTGCGTCTTAATTGTATATTTTAAAAATTAAAAGTTTGTATTAAGCGTGTCTCTATCATACCTACTTCTTATATAAAAACAATCATTTAAAAATCACACATATTTCTTATGTTTAATTGCAGTTATTTTCCTTGAATTGGGCTAAGACAATTTGGCAAAGGGACAGCGTCCGATAGTAAATAGAAGGTTAAATCTCTACGAGGGGAAAGATTATTTACAATAAGTATTACATTCCTGGTCTAGCTCTGACAAATAAAAAGTGCGGCGTTAAGTTCCGCCATACAACAAGACGAAAAACACTTGAAACTACACAATATAACACTAATGGAGCAAACATGGAATAAATCAATATAATCATATTACCATGCACTTCCTCATTACCATCCGATCCATTACGCCGTAATCAATTAAGTCCACTACTTTGCAGAATGGACCAAAACAACGTTTGACTAATATGCAATATGTTGAGTGGTCAGCACTTTAATAACTCCACCCTTATTTGTATTAGCATAAGGTTGCAAATATGAATGATGTGCCGTCAACGAGACTAATCCGTCATAGGATGAACAATAAGTAGTATTTGGGAAGTTTTCGTCATTAATTACTTAGGGTGTCTTAGCTAACTTAGGTTGGATGGTCCTAGATAAGTTTTTGTTAGTGTATAGATATTGTGCTCGAGGATCATTAGTTTTTTTAAATTTTGATTGTTATATATAGTTTTTTAATCCATATATATAAAATCGAAAGGTCACTCACTCACTCATCACGAAATCTTAATAACTTTATGTGTTAGGAATCTCAAATTTTGCATAGGAGTTATTTATAGGACGTAGGTGCTCGCTAAGACGGGAATTTGCAATATTCTTCTCCTAAAGGGATGAAATAGGGGTTGAAAGTTTGTATGGGAAGAAAATTAAATTGCCACCGATTTTTATAAGATTTGAAATTTAGACTCTTAAAAATATTTCACTGGACATGTGTTTCATGGTTTATTAGGATTTACCCTCTAAACTGAGAATATTTTCATAAATATATTTAATAAATGTTCGTATAGTTTAAGCGGGCGAAGCCGCCCAAGTCCACTAGTAATAAGATAAAAAGATAAAAACTTAATAAGATAAAAAAAATGTTAACGCTATCGGAGCACAGCAGAAAGTACACGTGATAGTACTAGGTTGGTATATTTTATAAAATAATCTTTTTTAACCTAATAATTATTATGTTAGATGTTGCCACCAAACTGAGCCTTTTAACAGTCCAAAGAAGAAGTGAATCCCAGATATCATCATAGAGCTTTTTTCTACTTCAAATGCATAATAATATAAAATAAAAAATAATAGTATCACCATCTCTGTATTTACATATTTCCCTATGCCTATTAAAATTACTTTAGTGCAGTTAAAACTTATATTTATTTTTGCAGAAATATGACTTCCTTAATAACTAACATCCACTTAACATAACCTAGTGTGCAATTTATGTTAATAGTTGAATTTAAAAAAAACATCCAACTGTTACTTGCAGTAAAGAAATTGTTCTTATAATTTAAATTGAAGTAAAGTTTATGCCATAACCCACAGGCGGCCAGAGTTGAAACACTTCGTTGTATTCTTAAGTCATTTAAATATTAAGTCTATAATATTAAGTAAGTCTAGCTTTTTAACAAAAAAAAATATCTTATATTTTTAGGATACTATATAAAGAATTTATTAATATAGAAACAAAGGAAAATCAACGTTTCTACTCAATTCTGATAACGTGTTTCCATAAATGGCAAGTAGATAAATTATATTCATAGCTTATATAAAATTTGTACCTAAATCTGAATAATCAATTAGACACTCCAGAACACGCAAATGGCCAAAATATATGAGGGTATTCGTTCCACTAGCCAAACTTTTAATTATCTGTCATGTTACATTTGTTTTTAACACGCATATTCACGCTTCTATAATAATATTTTCCAAGCCCTCTTTTGACAATAGAGAATAGTATGACTCATCCGTAAATCCACTTCCGGTTGATGAATTTGAATTTGGTGCTAAGTAATGTTTTCATATTAATTAACCGACTGCTTAAACAGGGAGGTTATCAATTCTATTGTATTTTTGAGTATGTTTTAATGGATTTGATAAAACTTTTTTGTTTGGTAGGAATTTTAATGTCATTATAGTTTTGGGCACTAATTGTGACTATAAAACCGACTGGTAATGGGTTCGATCCCCACTCGAGGAGATGAAATATTTATTTAAATGTATATTTCCATTTCTTCGCTCAGGCGTCAATATAAAGCGCGTTGTTGAGTTCTGCCACTTAACACGCAATGCCTACAGAATTTGGAAGAAACAGGGGAACGGAGTTTCTTAACACTAGGTTCCCTCCCCTACCCTGCTGTGTGCAAGATACAGCGTGAAGCTAATTTTTTTATTTTAATTTTAGTCAAAAACAAAAACCTACTTTTTAATATAAAAATACATAACGTAGCTATTTCTCCACATGAAAACCCCTAATTCCAAGCATTCCTTTCTACACAAACAGACTACAAAAAAAATCTAATTAGGTATGACCATCTCGTCTAGTTCCATAACTCCTCCGTAACGACGTCGGTTAACTTATTTTCAATGCATTACAATATAGAATATTCATTTACATTTACTGTTTGATATATTTCTATTAACCCCACGACCGCTGTATATGTAGATAATGCACATGCACAGGAAGCATTAATATTAATTGAAAAACATTGTAGATGGTTACTTCATTTTACATCACGATTTTTTGTTATTGTATTATATTAGAAATTTATTCATGAAGAGTGCTTAGAAATGCATTAGTTAATTTATTTTTTTAAAAATACTACAGCTTTATGGAAAATACAAAATGAATTTACTCGACGACTATTATGCTGATTTCATTTATTTATATAGTTGTAATAATATTGAATTTATAATAGAATTCAACATGGCTCGTGGTTTCGATTCTAACTAGAGAAAATATATTATTTTCATTACTCCGCTTTGAAAAGACGAAATTCGACACGGAGCTCGAAAAGTTGAAAACTACTCAGTTTTAGCAGGTATTTAGGCAGGTAGTTTTCAGCAGATATTAACCGGTTTTAAGAAGTAAGACACTCGTCTTAAAACCGGTTAATATCTGTCTACCCTACTAGGCTAGAAAAATAATTTATAAATCTACATAAAAACTAAAGTAAGAACATAACTTAACAGAATATTTAATAACTAAGCCGAACTGGAGCCCTAAAAGGTTCAATATTTGGTCAAGAGCTTAAGGAACGTGGATTTTGGACAAATCCACACACGACATTCTTCCATCAATCATAGATTTAAATATAGCCTCGACCGTGATACAGCATAGGCTCTTAAGAAATTAAAAATAAATATAATAAACACATACGTTTTCTTGACAAAATATTAATTTAGAAAAAAAATTAGTTCAACGATAACATTAAATGTTATTTTTGTAAGTAACGCGTTTTCAGAAATCTGATGTTAAGACACTCTTTCCCAAATAGACACTTCCGTGCCTTATTTTCCGTGAAATTCCAGTAAGTGAAAATGTTAAATATTCATTTCCACGAGTAGGAATTGAACCTACAACCTGTCGCATTTACAATCTCTCTGTCATCCCCTGGCAATTTCAACGACAGTAGCTGGTTTTTTTTAGTTATTAATATATTTATATTTATATAAACTACAAGTATATTTCACGTAATACGTGAAATACCTTTACCATATCATGATAAAACTTATACTACAAATATAAACCACCCAAATAGCTGATAGGGCCGTGAATAAATAAAATGTCTTTAGTAAACATTACTTGTGCGGTTACATATTACTTTGAATTTATGTATATTTATCTATTCAGGTTAGAAGGCAAAATAAGTATTTTTTCCTTTTTTTCAGTATATAGTATTTTTATAGATTAGACTTAAAATGTTCTGTTTTCATTAATTTTAAAGAAATTGTGTTTTATCTGGCGGAACTTAACGCTGCGGCGTCTTAGACGGGATAAAATAGAATAATAATTATTTTCTTTTATTCGTTCCGGTAACGATGCAAAGCGCGGCGTTGAATTCTGCTACTCAACACGCAATTCCTTCAGAATTCGGTGGAAACTGCGGAACGGAGTGTTTTAGCAATAGGTTACCGGGATCCCTTTCCTATACCCGGCTATGTGCGGGATAAAGCGTGATGCTAAAATACTAATTTGCCACGATGTCGTCATATTAACAACTACTATTAGGCATTAAAAAATGCTATTTTAATAAACCATAAATTTAAAATTGTTATAAAACTTTTTAAAACAAAACAATCTAAATTACAAAACTTGAAACATCTATTTATAGCATCAAGCCTTATAATTACAATGACATTTATTTTAAATCCAAAATGAAAACTATAAAGAATATAATGAAATATGCCTTATAATGAGAAGGGACTTTGGATGAGGGTTATGTTTGTAATTATGGTGGCAAAGGGCTTCCTAAAACATTTACCTTTATGTCATTAATTAATGTCACCGAGACATCCTATATATAAATTTATATGTATTTACTGGTTAATTATTATTAACTATCTTATAATTAATGAAGTATTATTAGGATTTTAATAGAACGACATGAAAATATATTATAATATATTATATTATAGGATATATAATGTGGGAAACGACAATAATGTTTACTCGTTTAAATAGTAATAATAAAAGACTTTTGTATTTAAATAATAGTACAAAATTAAGGCCTAGGGGCCGTCGTAGCTCAAGTATGTGAATGTAAATACAACGGTTGTACGTTCGATCTCCACTCGGGATAATCAATTATTATTAATATTACCACTTCTTCGCTAAGGCAACAAGCGTTGAGAAGCGCCACTCAACACGCTATGCCTGCAGAATTCGGTGGAAAGTAGAGTGTCATGACACTAGGTACCCTCTGTCCACCCTGCTATATGCGGGATACAGCGTGAAACTTAATTTTAAAACATTTGTACAGCAAAATAAGTAATGATCATTTATAACGTTTAACGTCTTTGTACTTCGTGCAGTATCGTTTTTCTTTATTTCCATGTATCTCCCACACGAGTGTGCGTGGGCAGGGCATAATGGTTAATATTTCATTCATTCACTCCACTTTTCTTTAAAGATTTGCGTGCTAAGCTTCAGAACCTAATACTGTCTTTTTTCTTGTCTACTTATATAATAATATAAAGAAAAAAAATACTTCCCAGCAACTAACATCAACTTCTTCATTCGAGGGGTTCTTATGCTTTTTTATGTGATTTTCCTCTAGTATCTTTGCTACTGAGTTTTCGAAGGTCAGCTCCCTGTACATCTAATTACAGTTAATACATTTCAAATACAAATATGTACCAAATTTCGATTTCGTAGTGGGATAAAAAGTTTATCTTAGGCAAAGAAACAAAAAAACATTTGTAACTAAAGCCGCGTTAATGCTCATCGTATTAGGGGATACCGTGGCAGGGTGTTACATTATTCTTGCTCTAGTGAGTCTAATATCTAAGTCTTTCGAGGGTAAGTAAGTTAAGTTATTAGTAAAATTACGAAATTTGATAGTGATGGCTAAATTTTCCACACCAATTCTTTCTCATCTCTCTCTCTCTCTCTCATTCTTAATTTATATTAAGTACCTACGGAAAGTTGGGATCGTGTTTTAATTGGACCAAAGTGTATTAACATCAGGTCCCCAGGTTCACTCTGCCTACCTTGGTAGCTCTGAGAGCTAAAACAAATTAAATATTGTATCGAGGTCATGGTAGAGTATAAAAGTGGATGCAGAAGCATGCGCATGATGTACTTACTGCATCAAGAATTGAGTGGTAAATGGATAACGGAGTGTCTTAATACTAGGTTTTCCCTGCATACCCTTATATATACGGAATATAGTAGATCCCGAAGCAGCAAAATTCCATTAAGTGCCTTTACATCCTTCCATCAACGTTCCTAAAGGACTAAAACTAGAGCTAGTAGTCAAAAAAGTAAGTTAAAAGACATATTCCAAGAAGCTACAAACATTAATAATAGTAAGGCAAGTAGGTTTTATGCCGATTTCGTAGAGCACTTAATCTACATAACGGTTTGGGTAATGTCGGGCGTTGGTGCGCTTGCTGTTATAGCATACAATATATATATATAAAATATGTAAGTATATACTGTATGTATGTTTCGTTTGGATTGGGTAGAATCGACTTGCTTTTATTATATTTAAGAAATATGAATATATAAAGATATATATATGTTCTTTCTAGGTCCCTCTCTATTTTTCCCCTCATTTTATTTTCTCCCTCTATTTTGAATATAACATGAAGTTTAACATAATGCCATTGTCGTCAAAGGTTTATAATTTCGAAAGGAAATCTTTGCATAGTCCACATTAAAAAAAAACTCTTTCAGTTCATATGTTCAGTTAAAATAAATCCATTTTTTTTTTCAAACATAAAATCTACACAGATTATTTTCAAACGAGTAACAAAACTAACTTTTACCTAAAATAAACGATTTAACTATGAACTAACCATCAAAAACGAAACAGTCATTTGCAAGCGTAAAATAAAAGTTTTAATATCTATAAAGCTTTGATGAGCTTACAGTGTGTAGATTTTATGGAAGTTTATAATGCTACAAATATTTTTACAACTCCCAACGTTCCCCACTTTCCGCGGCATTCTGGAGGCCACCAGAACGAAGAAATAAAAGAAAATTAATATATCTATTTCTTGAGTAGGAACCGATGCCATAACTTGTCGCTTTTATAGTAACATGCATTTGACCACGACGCCTACGGAAAGTGCGGAGCGGAGTATTTCAACAATATCCCTCTAGCGGGATACAGCGTGAAGCTATACAGTAATATATATGTATATTTTTACAACGGCCACACCGAATTCCGTGGAAGCACGCATTTCGACTATAAATCATGTTCACACTTGGCATATAGAAGCGTATCTGGGCGTCATTTATGACATATGCAAATGGAATGCCGATGTGTTACATATCGATGTGGCTGAAATTATTTGGATGTTATAATATGGTATAAATATTTGTTTGGGGTGATTTAGGTTGCAAGCTTTTGTTATGGATCAGAAGGAACCTGGGAACCCAGTGAATACTGACAAGAAGAAAATATTTAATAAATAAAGTGCATAACAGGCGGGTACCTAGTGTGCCCAACTTTCGAGTTATTACGTGTTGAGTGGCGAAATTTAACGCCGCAAATAAAATCCGATTCGTTTTTATATATTCACAAACATATATATATATATATATATATATATATATATATATATATATATATGTAAATAATGCTAAAAATACACATAGCGAAAATCTTTTTGAACAAACTGTGAGAGTAACCACTGTAATTACTGTTTTGTAGCGGAGTGTATTTACGGCCTTTTAAAATGCATTTGCGTACATTTCTCTCTATTAGTTAAAGGGATTCTAGTATTTTTTATATAAATTCGACAATATAAGTATCAAATAACTTATAACTTAAAAGAGTGTAAGTAATTCGTTTTTTTTCAGCTTCACGCTGTCACCCGTACAGAACGAAAAAATGAAAATATAGAATATATAATAATTATTTTATCTTTTTTCAAAAGGGTCTTTTTTATCATTTCATTATTGTATACAACAACGCCATGCCAAATGGGGCGTATAGCCTTATTAAGGGCCAATAACAAGTACATTTGGAGCACTTAACGGGAAAGCACTCCACTCCTTCCGATTGATTGCTTTAGTGACAGATGGTCATTTAGACCGCACCATCTAAATAATAGAAGTTAGCTTAGAAAAATACGTATATTAGGAATTGTGTTTTTATATAACTATTGGAGTAGAGTATTTTATTTAATTGTTTACATAAATAATTGAGTGGGTTACTACTCTATATTATAAAGAAATAAATAAAATAATTCAAATTTTTTAATTTCGACGTATAAAAAGCAAAGAAACATCTATCTCCCAATACGTATGTCACTCACGCATTTTTATTTACCATGCTTTAGTCGAAAAGCAATATCGTATTGAAATTTCGACACGTTTCCACCAAATATCGGACAAGTTCATCTAAATGCGTCACAGCCGCTCTGATATTGGTATATATGCATAAAATAACAATGGAATTTACGTAAAGTACTTCGATAACTGTGTAAAAGAAATGCTTTTCTTTGTGATAGAAACAAGAAAGATACATAGCTTTTGTACGTTGAACATTTTTTCTTTTATTTCAATGATATTTATGATATAATACGGCAATTTGTTTCTAATCAGATATTTTTACATATGAATGTTTTGTATTTTGACCTAAACATAAAATCTATCTTAAAATTCCTTTTTTTTCATCTATTTGGGATTTAGGATTGTATTCAATTTTTAAAATTATTGAGTAAGTAAAATTGTAATGTAGGACGTCCTCCAGCCAGATGAGGTGACGATATTCGCAAAGTGGCGGGCAATGGCTGGATGCGAAGAGCTGAAGATCGAGCTCAGTGGCGTGCCATTGGAGAGGCCTATGTCCAGCAATGGACGAGGACAGGTTGCTGCTGATGATGATGAAGTAAAATTACAATTACCGCAGATAGTTACGCATATCCAGAAGTTGTTTAGGCTTAAAATATTATAATAAAAAATAGCTACAAAAAAAATTATTCCCAATTTAAAAATAAAACATATATCAACAAAATCAAAACAAATTAAACCATATTTCATAAAAACCAATCCGAAAACGAATCCTAAAGTGCGCGACATAAACATTTTTGCAACTCCTATGAATATCCGGCCCATACAGATAAGCTCTGTACACATTACACCCTGTTCCAATTACGGGTTTGACGCGATACGTCACATTTATGCTACCACCGTACATTCTTCTAATATACGACTGCGAATATAGTCGATTTGCCATTTCGGATGAAAAAATATTTAAATTGTGTACCCCACCTACGCAGATTTTATTTACATAGCTATCCATTAAAATGGCTTAGATTGGATCAACATTGGACTGTTGCTATAAATTTTGTATGGAAAACAATGAGGGTTTTATGTTGTTTTTATTGTTTTTGCTTAATTGTATGGTGCTTATTGATTTTGAATTTCAAATGCTATAATTGTTTAACGATGCTCACGTGATAGAGGGAATAAAAAAATGTTTAAATTTTAAAACTGATAAGCTGAGACGTAATCTAATTTACAATAGAATATTTTTCGTTTCAGCTTCATGCTGTATCCTAATATAGCAGGGTAGGAATAGGAAACCTAGTGTTAAGACACTCCGATCCTCAGTTTCCGCCGAATCTTTGAGGCATTGTCTGTTTAGTAGCGGAGTTCAAAGCCCGTTTGGTACCATCGAGAAAATGAAAAATGTTAGTAAATAATAATTTTTTACTCCGAATAGGCATCGAACTTACAACCGTCGCGTTAACAATCTCTTAATTTATTTTTACATTAATTAAAATGTTTATAAATCCATGATCTATAACGTTAAATACATTCAATATCATTACGACCAAGTATATATAAATATAGGTCGGATACGCAGTTACTCTTTCTAACAAAATAAACCAATTTGAATATATGCAACGAATCTGGGTAAGAGCCTATAAATATTCATAGACACGAAAGAAATGAAACTAGCCCCCGTTTTAAAATGTTCAATCCGTATCTAATAGTTTCTACTAAATTAAGCTTGGATTGGAGTGCATTTAGGTGTGATAACAATATTTTTGTTATCAATTAGTACCTAAATGCAATAACATTTTTTTTATGCGTGCACCTACCACGCTGTATCCCGCATAAAACATGGAAGAAATCTAGTCTTAAGACACCTTCCGCTGAATTTTCGAGGCATTTTGCGTTTTGAGTGGTGGAACCAACCAGGTTTTAATCTTTTTACCTAAGCTTGGAATTGCACTATAAAATAAAGTATTATAAATAAAGCTTAATTAACCACAAAACAATAAATCTAAAAAACAGACCAGACCACACGGAACTAAATTGTAATTAATTAAATAATACAGCATGAATTAAAATATATAGATTTTAATCCAATTTGAACGGAGATAGCCATAAATCCAAGACCTGGTACCTGTCTGTGACAATCTATTTTATGTACTTTATCTTACCTCTTGGTCAGCCCTCTCTGGAGACGACCCTCCAAAGTGAAACGTATTCTTACAAATATTTGTTCTAAAATAAGAAACTTAAATCCATTTGTTGAGTTCAACATAATATTGCTTGCAGTTTATTTGATTTTATTTTTTGAATTTTCCTTGTGTTTGTTCTTATTATGATTAATATGTTTAAAGGTTTTATGCTTTTATTCCCTATTAATTATATCTATATCTATATATAAATAACTATTGGACCCGAACGCCGATACGCCCGCTTTTATTTTATTAAATATATTTATAAAATTATTATCAGTTTTCATTAGAGACGTGCGTTAAGACAGCTCATTTTGGGTGACATTTTCTGACAACAAACATTGCAAATCGTTGCTTAACAACGGTCGCTTAGCGACGGTTGTAATTAACATGGCAGAATAAATTGCATGTCAAATTAATAAGTATTTTAATATATTGGTATATATCGAAAATATTACAAATAAGAGAAAAAAAATATCCTATGTTCATCCCGAGACCCTCAAGTATCTCTATATGAGTATTTTATCACAATTAAATTAGCGGCTTGGCCCTGATTGCGTAAAAGACAGACAGACTTTCGAATTTATAATATAGGTATGGATACAAGAAAGAAAATAATAAAATAATTTTACAGTGTAATGGAGATTTTACAATAGTAGTTTTTTATATTTTATTTCTAAATTTAAACTTTAAAGACGTTAAACGTATCAACTCCAAAACAAACCTCCTGTTTTGTCTTTTTATTCTCATTTATTAAACAGTCATATTTTCATTTTTTCATTAGTTTATTATTAAATCTACCCATAAGAATGCATTTACAACATTTTCTCATAAAATAACCGTATAATTCAAAATACCTATTTGCTGAATAACTGTTTTTCTCTGGGGTTCCGTATATTTGGGGACTTGCAATATTAATATTAGGGAGTAAGAAATAATATTTATTTGTAAGGTTGGGGGTTTTTATTTATAGTTTGCAATTGCTCTTATCGCCCTCCAAGTTGATCGTATCTCTAAAAGTTTCATCGCATTTTATTTTTATAATAAAGTAAATAAATATATTCTTAGTATATTAAGATTATTGTCATTTATATGAAACACATTTCCAGCAGGGTCTATTAAACCTTATTATTACCTATAGATTATAGATTATTTTGAGTTCTGTAGGTCAACAATCAACGTCTCGAAAATTAGACAAACAGTGGAGAACTAATACACTCAGCACTAGGTTCCCTCTTCCTACTAAATATTTTTTATCTTCACAGTAGATAATATTAACAAGAGAACTAATATCCTATCCTCATCCCACAAAACGACTTCCCTTAAAACTATATTTATTGGAAACCATTTTATTTGTTACTTCCACCCACCCCTTGTCTCTACTATCCAGTTGTCCAGACAGTGCCTAATTTCAATTTCACTTCAATGTGACGCCTTAATGAATCGGCTAATTGGGGTCCACTCGGGTCCATTGCAAATAGCCCCAGATAGTCCCTGGGATGAAATTGAATGCTCTAATTAGAAGGTGTAGAGTGACGCGACGACTTGTTAGAAATACTGCTAAAGGGCTATAATGAACGATAATGGACACATATGCTATGGGTGGTAAATACATTTTACCTAGTTGTTTTTTTTTTGTTTAGCTTCACGCTGTACCTAGAACATATCAGGGTAGGCAGCGGAACCTGAGAACCTAGTATTAAGACATTCCGTTCCCATTGAAAAATATTTCTGATCACCCTTTTCGCCGAATTTTAGAGGCGTTGCGTGTTCAGTGTGCGGAGTGCCTTAACACTAGGCTCCATTTGTCGACCCTATCTATCTTGTATGTACCCAAGCAGTGCCAATTAGAAATAGATAAAAAAATATATTTTTATACAATATAACTATCTATATGCATAAATATATAATGGATTACTAGCTAGTCTATAATAATGGAACTACTATAATATTTATAACACATTACATTCAAAGAAATTTTAATATAAAAACGAAATATGATTTATTTCGACGTTACACGAAACAGGCCCTCCTGAAATAAATTTCCTTTCAATAAAAGTAACGAAACTAATTCGTATAAAGCCCCCAAATAAATACCCATTTGCGAGGACATAAAGGGGAGGTCCCCTAGGAAGTCCTAATCAAATAGTTTCTATTGTATATAAAATATATAACTATACAATACACCCGGCTGGAGGCTACTTTTCACCCCTCCTGTCATCACGGAACCCTCTAAGATAAAGCTAATAAGAATTTTATACGATTGCGTACAACAAAAAGAAAAAGTGACCGAAGTAATCAGGAATGACATTCTTACTTAGATTCTTAATTATTCTTTAATAAAGAAGTTAACTTATGATAATAAAGAATGTTATTAAATGTCACATCATTAATTTCTTTGCTCTGGTAACAAGGTTACGTGTTGAGTGGCGGCGTTGAATTCCGCCACTCAGTACGCAATACCTCCAGAATTTATTTCAATTTCAATTCCAGTGTGGTATAGAAGTGTCTTGACACTAGGTTCCCAGGTTTCCTCTGCCTACTTCTATGAGCCGGATACTTTATCCCGAACACTAAACTTAAAGGGAAGAAGACTAGCCCCCAGGATTAAAATTTAATTTAAAATCTATAACAAAACAATAATCCTCATAAATCCAATATAAGTAAGAATCAATTTCATAGCAAAAATAACAACTGCGTTGCCAATATATTACCATTACGGTCACGTAACCCCATAACCGCGGACGAGTAAACTCCGTGGAACCACGTCGTCACTTCTGAGATTGCTCCATCTAGCGGACGCGTTTGAAATCTGAAATGCATCGCCGGAAATGCAGTTTTGAAATTTTTAAATTTTATATAACTCAAGAAAATTCAATTTTAAAGTCAATTACTTGATTTCGACTTCATCATTCGGAAACTTGCTTTCCAATTTCAGTGAAATTACTTTTAGTATCTACCGATGATGTCATTGGCCATGATATGAAGTTCTGTTAACACTTACAAGTCTTCATTAAGAAGATATGATATAAATAATTTTCTGTCAGTTAATATTTACAGTGTGATTTTTAATTAATAGTAAATACATGCAATCAATTGGCCGAAACGGGAGCAGTGTATGCCCCAGCCCACACAGTGCAAAATAAACGAAATGTTGATAATGGAATGGATAAGCTATAAATTCGGGGGCAGACACAGGGTTATGCCCCTGCGGTGAGCCGTCCCGTCATTAATCAGCCCCCTCGCGTCAGACTTGACGTATTATGTAATTTTTATCATACATTACGCGTAACACGCAATATGTCCCGTGACGTGACATTATGAACCAGCCATGACCTGAACCAAGATTTTCGTTCATTTTGTATGAATTATTCAGCAATGTAAGTATATTTTTTCGTTTTTAATTTTCTTCAGATGAATTAAGTTATGTTTGTAATTATTAATAAATAATTAGTCATTCCCCCGAGTGAGGATCAAACCCACACCTTTATGCCCCTGGACCATAACGGTCTCATACATTTTGTCCTTTTATATATTAAAGTTTTCTCAGTATATTGTCGTAAAAATGTATTATATTTTGCATTTAACGCTACCTGGTATGCCCGGTCTTGCGTGAAAACGATTACGCATTAAAGAATCCTTGCGGCTATGATCGCATATTTTAGCAAATATGATTTTTATTAAATAGAATTGGGTTCATAATAATTTATGATACTAAAAATAAATTTATATATAAATATTTTTTTAACAAAAAGAAAAACCGACAACGAACTAAAAAGTGAAAAATAATTATACAAAGATTTCATAATATTAAAGTCGGTGCCAAGTAAAACAAACAGGCTTAGTAATTAGATATTGTAGTAAAGGTGTTGTAGCATTAGCTTGCATCCCATAGGATTTTCTCTTAGATACCATGGTCAGACATGAACCAAAAAAAAAATAGGACCAAACGGAAAGCTTCACCTTTCAAATAAAAAAAAAATATCCAAATCGGTTCTCCCAGTCAAAAGTTATGAGGTAACAAACATAAAAAAAAAACAAAAAAAAAACAGTCGAATTGATAACCTCCTTTTCTTACAGAAGTCGGTTAAAAAATAAAACGTTATATTTTAAAGTTAATAAATATCTGAAGTAATTTCAATAAAAAAGTATCTAGATGTATCACATATAAAAAAAATTAAGACGACAAAAATAACTTTGTAATTAATTGTAAAACAAAATTTATAGGCAGTCGTTGCGCACGGGCTTAAGGCTGTGACTGTAAACACGACGGTTATGAGTTCGATTTAGATCTCTACTCGTGTAAATATTTTTTATTATTATTTATTATCTTCTACCAGGTGGATTCCGAACTCTAAAAGGAGAGTTGGCAGACCAAAGCGGAGGTGGCAGGAAGAGCTGGACCAACACAAGCCTGACTGGTGCTCAATAGCGCGAAATAGACCAGAGTGGACGAAGCGGAGAGATGCCTTTGCCCAACAATGAGATAGTACAGGAAAAAAAATATTAATATTTTCATTTCTTCACTCTCGTAACAAGGCAAAATGCAGCGTTAAGTTCCGCCACTTAACACGCAATGCCTTGAAAATTCGGCGGACAGTGAGTGAAGCTGACAAAAAAGGAATATTTATCATACATATTATGGTAAATGACTCCTTGTATTTAGATAATCTTTTGCCATCTAAATAAGTATAAGAACTAGAGGTCTAATTGTCCGTATAATCTGGTCGTTTACTAAATCGCTTAGGCACTACAGGCAATGTGTGGGAGCTTGCTATTGCATGCTTCCCAGTAAGTGTTATAGGCAAAAATAGAAAGTTGTTAGTATAAAAATATAACTAGATAATCTTTTTCTTTTTAGGTTCACGCCGTATCCCGCAATTAGCAGGATCAGCAGAGGGAATCTAGTGTTAAGACATTCCGTCAATCTTTTGAGACGTGGTTAGTGGTGGAATTAAACGCCGTGCTTTGCATTATACTCGTGAAATCGAACCAGCTTCGACGGCCTCTATGTTTAGTTTTGTATAAGGAAAGATATTTTGGCTCTAATTATACTGACAAACCAAAATTGCTCATCGGATTCAATAGGGAGTCAAAAATGAATTGGCACTTTTGGACTCCCCTACTCTCTTTTATAACGTAATGAGAATTACCATCACGAGCATATGGCCATGCTAAAGCTCTAAGGGGACTTATGTATGGTATGAATAGAACTAATCTTTAATGTGATTATATTTAGATTTTCTAATATATTTTAAATATCTTTATATTTTTACTTTAGGGAAGGCAGAGATAACCTGGAATCCCGTAGTGTTAAGACACTCCTTTCCTATTTACACGGCACCTCTGTTTCCCTCTTTCCACTACCCAATAGTAAATACTAAAACAATGACGTGAACATTTTCTTCATATTAATATCACGATTATTGTTATTTAGTGGACATAAAGGAATTACTTATAAGTAATTCAGTTCATAATGTAAGCCCTTTTAGTTACTCTGTGTGTTGCGTGGTGAAAACGAACCAGACCCTTGGGAACGTAAGTATTAAATAAATATAAACATTCCCTCAAGTGGGAATTGAACTCACGCTTATAGAGTTCTGTCCTACATGTTGTCAAAGAATATTTTTTTAAGAATTACATTACACTAATAATGTCCGCCATGGCGCAGTGGGATGACTGACTGTAAATGGGTTACTTGTGGGTTCGAGAGTGGCTCTCCGGATTTTTTCCTCGCTCTTGTAGAAAGACAGGGAGGCGTTGAGTTTGTGACTGGGGAACGGAGTGCCTTAACACTACTGTTCTTCCTGCCTATCCATATAACAATATGCTGGATACAGCTTAATGCTAAAATAAATACATAACACGAAAAGAAAAAAACCCGTATCTCTTTGAGATGCATTAACAAGTATGACAAATAAATAGGAAATATGCCTTACAAAATAATTTCATACAAAATATATATACTTAATCTATCAATTGTAAAATGAATTACATATTTTTATTGTATGAACCCTCCGTGCTGCTAGCAATTGGGAGCAAAATTTAATATAAAAAAAGACCCCCAGGCCTCTTTTCAATGGAGCTGAACAAAATTGGCAACATTCAGTAGTTATTTAATCATATCCTGGGGCTGTAACACCCTGCTGTGTTTGATACTGGCCAATTTGTGTACTGATGTTAGACAAGAATACAACTAGATTTATTCATATAGATTAAAGGGATAAAGGCTAACGAGTAGTGTGTAGTTTGGATTTTACATACATTTTTATGTATCTTTTTAATAACTATAAACTAAATTTAGTTGAATTAAAACAGTTTATTTTATTAATTGCGTAATTGTATATACTTGTTAAAATAGTAAATGAAACTTTTGATATTAACAAAAATTTGTAATAACGAGACGAATCTCGGCGTTGAGTTCCGCCACTCAAAATTCGGCGGAAAGTAGGGAACAGAAGTCGGTTAAGGTAAACGAACTGTCTTAGGTAGGTAGGTTCCCCATCTCGAAGCTAAAAATAATAATAATACTTCTAATAGAATATGTTTTTGTGGTGTTATTAGAACATTTTACAAGTATTTTACTGCTGCGTTCGAGAACAAACAGATTTAATACTCATATAGTAATTTAAACGGAGGAGAATCAGCTAAAAAAATTAAAAGAAATATTTTAACTTACACAAAGCAAAAATACCAGTTTATTACTGTAATCACGCTTATAAATAAACTGATACTATACAACTAATTCATATGGAACTTGAACCCATCGTATCCCATAATAACAAAAGACATGACGATACGGGTAACACAAAAAAAACAATAATATAAAACTCATATTTTATTAAACTTATTAAGTTCATTAAGTCCATAAATGAGAATAATAGGAAAGTTTTATGGGGTGGATAATCCCTCAAAGCGATCAGCAATTGCCAATTTTCACACATTTCACTGTGCCATAAATATTAGATGCGCTTAGCCGTATGCCTTAGGGGGTGTTAGAGAGCGGACTTAGCTATGCAACCGCTACTTAATAGGGTAAGGCGTGAACTATATACTGTAGCCTATTTTAATTATATTTATTAGTTGTTCTTTTTAATCGTGAATTTTTGGAAGTCTTTTATCCCGCAAACAGCAGGGTGAGCTAAGGGAACCTAGTGTTAACTTTGGTAAGGCACTCCGTTTCTCCTTTATCTTTTTTTCAATTATACGAAAAATATAATGAATATCGTATTGATATTAATAAAAAAATACAAGTAACTAGTTTTAAAAGTTAAATCTAAACTTTTAATTTATAAGTAAGTACACCTAAATGTTACAGAGACTGTCATATAAAAAAGAGCTATTGTGGACACTATTTTCCACGATTTTTTTTTATAATACGACATTAGATGTCGAAAAACCACTATTTAAACCATAAAACATTACCATGGGATCCCATCCCAATTCCATCCTAATCGTTATCATAAAATTATGCTAATATATTATATTAAAATTACGTAACACTCAATCTGAATGGTTATATCTAAATCCATTTTACATATAAATCTTCTTTAAATACATTACATCTATATATAGAAGGAAAAATAATTATATAAAATAAATAAAAAATAACCACTTATCCTCTAAGGTTATTCTATAATTACTGTTATTGTTATAAGTACGTAAGCGTGATAGCCTTGCTGAGATTGATTCACATTTACTTACTCAGTAATATAGGGTAGGTATATACTACTTAATTAACCTTATCAGTGGAGCACTTCTTTGTTAAAATTACCTGAAACAGAGAATTTTAATATTAGTAAGAGATATGTTTGATATGGATATTATTATTTAAGGAGGCTAAAAGAGGAAGAATGTTGAGCGAACACTAGGTTCCCTCTGCGTACCCTACAACATGCCTGAAAATGAAAAAACGTTCGGGTTTACTTATATTTATTATTTTGAACATTTCAATTTTTTTAAATATTTATTTAGTAGGCAAAGGAAACACTCCGTAACAAAAGCACCGCCTAGTCATCGAGATATTACATGTTCAGTGGCGGAACTGAACGCCGCGTTTTATCTCATAACTTGCATGAACTATCAATTCCTATATATGAATAAGCTTTACTCATTTTCAATTCGATACTGATAACGAAAATAGAGCGAGTGATTTATCATTAAATTCTCCGTTAATTCCAACCAAATAGAAATTGCGCGTACCGATAGTTCACTATTTATTAGAAAAAGCCTCGTAATTTCTTAAATAGGCCAAGTATTTTTCCGTTTCGTATTTACATTTCCACAAAACGGTGATAGCTGGTTAGCAGATATCTCAAACGTTCGCAACAGTTCTACTTCGGGAAACTAGCGCGTATCATCGACGTGCTAATTGTTCTCTTTGAACTGCTCGTGTTTTACAATGAACTGTATCGTTCTTGTAGCAATGCTAGTTTGATTTTGGATTTTATGATTTTTAGAATGAAAATTTAAGGAAAAAAAACATATAAATTAGCTTCACTTTGTATTTATAGCAGCGAAGTGATCCTAGTGTTATGACACTCTATTTTCCACTTTCAGCTCCAATCGGAGAAATTGCTTATGTCTCGTATCAGATTGGAGTAGTAGAACTCAACGCCAATGCTGTGTCAGAACTGTTTTATATATTTACTAGTGGACTCGAACGCGGCTACGCCCGCTTCAACTATATGAATATTTATTAAATATATTTATTAAATTATTATCAGCTTTCAATAGAGGGATGCGTTAAGCAAGCTCATTTTGGGTGACGTTTTCTAACAACAAACTTTGCAAATGGTTGCTTAGCAACGACGGTTGTTATTAACATGGCGGAATATATTGCATGTCAATTTAATAAGTATTTTAATATATTGGTATATATCGAAAATATTACAAATATGAAAAAAAAAAAACGTATCCTATGTTCATCCCGAGACCCTCAAGTCTCTATATGAGTATTTTATCACAATTAAAATAGCGGTTTGGCCCTGATTGCGCAAAAGACAGACAGACAGACAGAGTTACTTTCGAATTTATATTATAGGTATGGATACATGTTCAACGCAAATAATATAACACTATGCCTAATATCACTAAACAATTCTATTCTATAGAAATAATCGTTAGTGCGATATATTCTGAAATAAGATTTTTTGTACCAATTTAGTAATACATTTGCATGGCCAACACAAAAACTTCTAATGGAAACCGTTCATGCTAATTAGTATGACACATGCCACGCTGCACGATTGCACCGTAATAGACGTTAAATATACTGAAAGTAATTAATAAAGGATATATTAGCATGGCCATTTTCATAAATTACATCGTTTTATGAGGCCAGTGACTGTAAACGCGAAAGGCTGTGGGTTCAATGCTCAATCGAGGTAATGAAATATTTGTTTTTTAATTTCTTCGCTCTGGAAAGGTTTTGACCTTAACCACCACTCAACACACAATGCTTCCAGAATGTAGTGAAAAGTAGGGGGCGGAGTATCTTAACGCTAAGCTCCCTCTGCCAACCCTGCTAGGAACCCTGCATACATCGAGAAGCAAAGTAAAAAAACGTACATATTTACTAATATTCATTTGTATTTTAATCACCACATTCGCTAACCATACTCTACTTTGTATATTTTAAAAAAAAACTGAAAAGAATGGCGTTCCTTTCAGCCTTTGTTCTGAACTGGCGCAATTTCGGCTGCGCAAACAATTAACTCGAAACAGATACCAAAGATATGGAGGAGGGTTAAATAGAAAAATACTTCATCTAGATATTTGGCAACGGTTTACCATTTTGAAGTATATATTATATATATATATACATATAAATGAGAACAAACGTCTGTTTATGTTATGCACTGATTGTTTGTGGGCAACGACAAGAACCTAACGGTGCTGGGACAAAAGCCATGGAAATACAATCTCTCTCAAAGGAATGTAATGGTAGGCGCGTCAGCAAATTGTGTTTTGCGGAAGATGTCACTGGTTTGTGTGGAAAGTAGTATGGTATGTTTTTTCTATGGTTTTTAAGTATAAAATTGGTGTGTAGAAGTTTAGATTATTAATTTATTATCGTATTTCACGGAGAGTACAGAAAGAAGAGAGTGGTTTTCTATTTCACGCTGTATCGAGCGAAGCGAACACTTCCGTTTCCCACTTTTCGCCGAATTCTGGAGGCGTTCCTTGGTGAGTGGCGGAACTTAACGCCGCGCTTTGCCTCGTTACTAAAGTGACAAATTTAAATTATTACATAATTTATTTCCTTGACCCGTGGGTCGAGGTCGAGCACGCCACGGCTGACCTGCCAATGAAAAAATTACATCATTTAGATTCTAAAGAGAAAAAGCTTAAGGTATTTGATTATAAATAAAACATTAAACACATTTAAACCTAAATGACAGCCATAGTCCACGAAAATCAGCGTAGGTACTGTCTATACATCTTGGAGAAAATTGAAAATTTCTTGAAAAGAATCTTGAAAAGAATCTTGAAAAGAATCTTGAAAAACAATCGATGTCTTTTATCGTTGCAATTTTCAAAATTATATCGTCGGCTCGTCCTGGGGGGGGAGGGCCGCTGTGATTACAGCTCCAGATGTTATGGCACAGTTAACCTAAATCCCGACTTTCGTTTACAAACTATTCTATAAGCGAACAAGGTTGACGCTGTCGAAATAGTTTTCATGTTTTTGAATGTAGAGCTAAGCTGTGTAGAGGCGTGGTAACGGCGAATACTATCTTAGGTATAGCCTTTGAAGAGATTAGGATGCTGATATAGATGTATATATATATATAAGGTATGTGATATAGATGAAATTCGCTAACCATTATAAGATTACAGATCATATTTAGGGTTCCGTACCTCAAAAGGTAAGGATAAAACCGTTTAGCATCATTTTATTGTTCGTCTGTCAAGATTCGAGGTCATTTATCTCGCGTAAAGATATTAAGCTAAAATTTATATGAAATATTCAGGTATAAATAAGGTTTGTGATCTCTTAAAGCACAGAAAAATTTAAGCTAAGTCGCAAATGCAGCAAAAAGATACGACGAGCATTTATTTATACATCGGTTTTGTTGTATTTTGTATGAAATTCTCCGCGTAATCAAAACCTATAGATTAATCCCCGTGGATCTACAGTTATGAAAGGCAGGAAGTGACAATTTGCAATAGAAATTTTAAAAAAGCAAAAGGTATTTCATGGAAATGTAACCAATAATACAAACTTATATCATAGAAGTGCATATCCCTGCAACTGAAGTTTGTTATGTTTTGGCTTACAATTCTAAAATTAATACGGAAGCCTCGGTGAGCATACCGACTTGCACTTGCCGGTTTTTTGCGTTTCAAATACTAAAGAAAATTTAAAAAATAAAATTTAGTTAAAGCCACATCTTAAAAAAACATAAATCACTAACAGCTTTGGCTTGGAGTGTTAGACAGAGTTACTAAGAGATTTAGATAAATATGAAATAAGCTATAGATAACGATAACGCCAGAACATTCCTCATATGATTCTGTAGTCACGATATAACGGTCCACAGTCACGAACTTACAATATCCCCAATCTACGTACTCGCTAAGCGAGATGGATTTTTTATGCATTTCATTTTAATAAAGCCAATTGAGATATATTATGACAAGAAAGGGTTTTTAAGAAATATATTATAACAAACTCTAAGAACTATGTCGGATGCAAGTGCCTTGCTTTACCAGTTCCTGGGGCGTGACCTCCCGGATGCCCAAGGAAGCGCTGGTTGGATGTTGTGATGCCGGACATGAGAGCCAATGGTCTAACAACCGAGGACGCAATAGACCGTGCAAAGTGGAGTAGGTTGAGTAGGAAGGCAGGCCCTGGTAATAATGCCAGGAGGAAGAAGAAGATATTATAACAAACTCGCCTACGCACAACACATATAATATAGTATTACAGACATTAGACATTAAATTGTTAAAATTATGGAAATATTATTCAAATTTAATTATAACTTGAAACACTGAAAGCGGTTTAATTAAGTTGATTCAAATATGTTACTTATGCCATATAGGAGACTGAAGATTGTTTAAGTACTCGACAGATTCTACTAAATTTTCATATGAGACACTCGAGCAACCATTGCTCGAGTTGCCACTGTTATTAATAATATGTTTAATCATTTAATAAGAAAAAAAAACACAGCCAAGTGCGAGCCGGACACGTACAGTTGTTTATAACGACATTAAAATCACCTTTATTGTATGGGATATCCTTTAAATATTTATTTTATTCTGTTTTTTAGTATTTGTTGCTATAGCGGCAACAGAAATACATCAGCTGTGAAAATTAATAGAGTCAAGACACTCGGTTCCTATTAAGACTCTTCCGTTCCCCATTTACCACCGAAATCTGGAGGTATTGCGTGTTGAGTGGCCGATCTGAACTTCGTGCTTTGCTTCAACAGCACAGCAAAGCAATTATTCCTCAGCACCACGACTGGCGTCGATAACATTAATGATGTTCATACTGTAATTATTCATTCTAGAACATCTACACTGCTGAAGTTGTAATAAACCTAGCGGTTTTTAAACAATCATTTACGGTTGGTAATGAATAAAAAATAGTTTCCAAAGCCTCGAACTTTTATAGTTAGAATTTTCAATTTGAGTAAAGTTGCTCTTTTAAATAACCTCCTTTGAAAGAAGTTTTAGTTTCTTTCTGAATTCTTATTTTATAGCATTTTGGTACCTCCCGATTGGATGTTCGAAACAGTTGCGGCTTTATAATAAAGAATAATAGAAAAATCTAACGTAAACTGAAATAAATTGTATATTTAGATATATTATATTTAAGCACTCTCTTGGCGTATTAGTACAAGAGTGTGACTGTAAACGCGAAGGATGCGAGTTCGATTAACATTCGGGGCAATTAATTATTATTTACTAATATTTCATTTGTTTGCTCCGGTAATAAAGTAAAACGGGACATTGAATACCGCCACTCAACGGAAAACGTAGTGTCTTCACACTAGATTGCCTCCGCCTACCCCTGCTACAAACAGAATACCGCGTGAACCTGAAAAAGGAAAACAAATCTTTACACAACTAGGTACCTAAGGAACGATAATAATTCAGCAAATTATAAAATTTATATTCAAAACGAAATTATGTTCCGGGCGTGAAATAAGCCGATTAAAGTACTTGCTTAATGGCTCCAACAAAAGCCGTCTCCACGCAATATTACGAAGCGCGAACTAAATAAACGTCTTCGAACCGGTTCTCATTGCTATTAATATTATAATTGGGCATTAATGGGAATTTTCAATGGGGGGTAATGTATCAAATTCACATTCCAACATTCCAAATATAGGTATATAAAAAATAAATTCTAAACATAAATTTATATTGTTTAATTGAAAATTAATTTGCTAGTCTCGAATTAAAATTTAAAGATGAAATGTTGTTAGGTTATTTTCATATTGCTCCCTCTTAAGAGATATTGAATATTAATTTTAGTTTTAATTAATCTAGTATGTAGAGATGGGTTCTTCTTCCATTTTAAGCCTATAGCCGTTCTAACTGATATCTGTTAAATACTGTTTTACTTTTTTTTAAGATTATTTCTAATAATAATTTTTCAATTTTACGTATTTTTTTTTATTGTAGATAGGCAAGCATTTGCCCACTATATCACCTGGTGGTAAGTGACGATACGAAGGAAGGTACGAGTATGCTTGGTAGGTAGTGCCTATTCACTCGTTCTTTATAGAGGGCCAGGTTATACTTGTCGAGGAACAGTTCAGCAGGCAGGGAGTTCCACTCCTTAGCCATTAAGAAGCCATTCGTATTAAGAAAGTGTATTTTTATGACATGTTCAATAATACCATTTGTAAAATTTGGATGCGAATTATACTTGTTTTTTTTTAATTAATTAGCAAAACTAACATTATAAGTTTTTAACAAATTAAAAAATATTTATAATTAATACTTTTTCCTCTTTTATTACTAAAGAAAGTTATCTCAAATATTATTATTATATTCAATCAATTTCTTCTTCTTCGTTCAATTTCTTACTTAAAGTAAGCCACTCAGCTTTTACTTAAATTGACGACGTCAAAAATCATATAGTCATATCGCAATACAAACACACTTGGCTGATTTATTCTGATATAGGCAGATGATAAATCTGATATTGCCAGAGAAAAAGGTAGATAAAATACAATTGAATTTATATTGGATGGTGGATTATAGTCTATGCAAATAGTAAATAATATTATGTGACGGCGAAGTAGGCTGGTTTACAGTGAGAGTGGGTTAAAGTAAAAAAAACGTATATATAAACCTAGAAATTCTAGTTTTACTAAAACAATATCTTATAAGATATTTGACATAAGATCATCTCTTTATCGAATATTTAATAAGTAATTGTACAATTTTTCTTAACAAATTGCGGAATATGAAAATATTTACTAAAATATTCACGTACGAATAGAATACACAAATACAAAATTAAATTAAATTATTATTTTAAAAGTATTCAATAAATCAATTAATAATTTTATATACCCAAAATAGTGAAATGTATTATTAAAACAATTCGTTTTTTTTTGTTAATAAAAAATACATTCGTTGTTACAGTCTTAATATTAATACATTATATTAAATTAATTAAACATATCAACGCGAGAGTAAAAAAACTATAGCATAAAAACTAGAACTGACAGTTGCCCATAATGAATTACCTTGTAAAAACTAAACATATCGCCGATAAAAGCATCAAGCAAATTGACGGAAGGAAAACTAGCCGGTCTCATGGCATTAAGAAATGAATATCTATATGAAGTTTACATAAGAATTTCACAACGTAAGTTGGTAACGTAAATATACATTTTTTAATATAATTAGTATAATAATAGAATATTATACTAATTAGGTAAAATATCATTTTTATATTGTAATATTATTATTTTAGCTTTACGCATATAGCAGAGTAGGTAAAGGGAATGTAGTGTTAAGACACTCCGTTCCCCAAGCACCAAGTAGGGGAACCTAATATAGCACAAGTATCAATAAAAGTTTCAAACCACCTGAAATACGAAAACGTATAGTCCCCAATGGTGCACCACGAAAATAAATCATATGACCAACAATATTATAATGACTGTACTGTGACAACGAGGGAGCGCTCGGCTTGGCGAATGTCATACCATTGCCTATAGCTGGAATGATTTATGGATTTGAAACTTGGTAATTGATTGTGAATTCCACTATTGCTAACTGCGAAACATCCTGTATACTTTTAAAAGCTGTATATGGTTCTTTTTCAGTTTCACGTCGTGTCCTGTACACTGCAGTGTAGGAATAGGAACTATAGTGTTAAGACACTCCATTCTCCTATTTTCCACCGAATTCTGAAGGCATTGACTGTTGAGAGGCAAAACCTGTGCCGGACCTCTGTATATGTACTCTAAGAAATATAGGAAAATTTGGACAATATAGATACTCATATTGGAATATTATGTGATCAGTTTCTTCGTCCGAAAACGACAGCTAGGATGATTTATAAGGTAGCCAGAAAATTGATAGCCTCCGCTTGTCCAAGAAAATGCCAAAATATGTCTAACGAAGCAAAACAATAGCTGCCTTTTATTAACATATATAAATTCATTGGATTATTCCGTTGATTCCACAAGAGTTTAATATTCTATTCACATATTCAAGTATCCTTGTAATATATCAGTCAATAGTGGCCATTGCGCGGCTTCGCCCGCTTGTCCTACACAATTATTCATTTTCTCATCTACATTACTTTCGTGGTCTAATAACATTATAATTAGCTAAAATTACTACCAATTTTAAAACATAAAATGCTATAGAAAAATTGCTAAAATAAAAACCTTAAAACTGCTGAATCGGCTAAGTCGTTTTTAAAATGAGCGTGAACAGACAGACTTACAGGCAAACAGACAAAAAAAATCTATTTTATTACATCAATAAGGGCCCTCAATAACATTTCTTCTTAAATACCTCCCACGAACAGACACCGATCCGTTACAAATTTATTATAAGTATAGATAAATTTGATAACAAATCCAGAAGTAAGTTCAACTTGTGGCTTCCCAGCAGCACAATAAGATTACATTCACAAACTCAATTCAAGCACTATACCCAGTTCCGAGATTGAGCTGACATCCCATGATATATGACTGTGACATTCCATAATTGATTGACGATATCTACTGCGGAGTTCGATTCTCCAGATATGAGGGCCAACGAACCCAGAATATGCATCGTGTGGATGTTTTCAGATATCATTTGTGGTCTTTGAGAGATTCGTTTCACTTAGTTGCGTGAAGATAAGAAACACTGACAGTAAATAGAAGTGCGTCAACGAAGCTTGAACCGGTTATTTTCTTAGTTTCACGCTGGCTGTTGGCGAGTAGTTTTTTTATTGTAGTTTTTTATTTCTGTTTTTTAGTACTTATAAATAAAGTATAATGGGAATAAATCTAACTGTACATAGACGATTGTGGTGCAACTGGGAATGCGTACCGCCTACTGTGCGTGGAGGTAGTTTTACTTCGAATTCCGCACGCGAGTTTTTTAATTAATGGCTTTTGTGGAATAAGTGAAGCTGTATTAAGAAGAGAAGAAATCTTTGTCACAATTTTTTTAATCTATTGTAAAGAGAAGAAAACAACTCTGAGTAAACAACAATTCATTATTAAATACAAAGTATTATTTAAATCAAAAGTAACTGACCTAAATGAATGTATAATGAGAACAGAATGGACGTTTATAGTTCAATAAGCTATCAAATTTCTAGAGCATCCAACTGAATAGCAACTTCGAGAGCTAACAAAGTTTGAAGCCCCATACTACACCGCTCCCCTATCGAACGTTTATTAAAAACAATATGAAAACTTCCAGAAATCTTGAATACATTTTACTATTTAATAAGAACAAGACTTACAATCGATTTGATAACCTCCTTTTACAAAACTCGGTTAACCAAAATAAATGAACACGTTTATTAAATAATTCAATTTAAACGACTACTTATAGTTAAATACAAAGAAAATTTACGATAACCTTAATTTAATTCACGCAACGAGGACTCCACCAGCATAAATGATGTTCCTCAATCATTGTCCTCTTCTAGCTCCAATTATGTTAAATTTTCATATGAGAGAAAGAGATAGAGAAGTGAGCGAGGTGAGATTAATAGGAGAGAAGGAGATAGGGAAGTGGGCGAGGTAAAGTTAATAAGGGATAGATATTAAGTGAAGCGTTGAATGACCTCGGCTGGGCGTCTTCGTAGTGACTCGCCTGTACGCCTTATCTATAGATCTCATGCGCGTGCGCAACCCTTGCTCGAGTTGTTTCTTTGCATTGTCGGACAATGGTGTGCAAAATATGATAGGTTTAAATCGTATTATTATTTTATATGGCTTGATAGAGTTTATAAAGTTTTTATTCTGCTTAGCGTATTGAAATTTTATGCTTTAATTTTGTTTCTTTTATAATTGATTATAGTATATAGGTAGATAATATATAGAGATTTGAGTCTCCACAAGAGTTATTAAAAAAACAAGGTTCAATAGGCGTAAAAAGGAAGTGTATAAAAAAATTATTTACCGAAAGCTGCAAGTAATCCGTTCTACTCACAAAAAGGTGACCATTTTAAATTAGATACTCTCTTTTCTTGTTTCAGAATTGTTTACAAAAAGTCTATTGAGTATAAGTTTTTATAAGTAAATCACAACTGGCCCTTCAAAAGTAAATTCGAGTATTTTAGTAAGAGGTTAAACGAAATGGTTTTTATCTTATAAAATAGTTTAAGCCTTAATGGCACAGTCTACTGTTAACTCGATAGTAGTAGGTTCGATAACCATTCGGGAGTATCGAAAAGTGAACAAAACAGACGCTATTGTATATGATGTGACCCATAGAGCGTGAGTCTAAAAACAAAAGGAGATTGGGGGCGAAAATAATAATACTTAAGAACATTTTTATTTCACAAAATGTACGTAAAGTACGTCTCACACAAATGTGCTGCTATCTAAAAACTGCATTTCCGTAAAGTGGTTTCCGTTCCACTCGTTAAGGAAACTACAAACGTTGGTTTCTGTAAGTTAAATGCAAATGTCTTCATCTCGTTTGATCTTTGTTACGTTACAGAAAAAATATATTATTCCTAAATATTTTACCATAGCATTATGAAATTCCAAGACCATTTATACTTTTATCTATATATTATATGTAAGTTTTTTTTAACTCAGAAGAGGACTGTCGTGCTACAGTAGGCATGAGCGGTTGTGAGTTCGATGCCCAATCGAGGGAATGACATATTTGATATTTTATGTATGATGGTATTTTATGTATGACGGTATGACTTTCACCAATTAACACGCAATCTTCAGAATTCAGCGGAAATTGGGGAAATGGAGTGTCTTAATGGAAACGGAGTGCCTTATACTAGGTTCCCTGGTTCCCTCTACTATGTGCGTATTACAGAGTGAAGTTGAAAAAAGTTTTTCTTATACATTTAACTAGTCATCGCCAGCTCCTTTGTTAACAAAGATTTTACAATGTACCTAAAATTGAAATACCAACTTAGCAGTTTCCAATTGCGCAACAAAAGTACAAAATACATATCTAAATTAAAATATTTATTACGTATTTATACTTCTTTAAAATGCTAGTCTGAAATTGTTCACTTTTCCTGTTGGACCTTAGTTAAGTATTATAATATACTTTTTTGTTTTTCAGCTTCACGCAGTATCTTGCAGTTAAATATTTCTTTTTATCAAGTGGGAATGGAATCCACAATCTGCCGCTTTCACAGTCGTACTTTGTGCCCCAAAATATACTTAATTAATTGAAAAAAAAAACACGGGCATAGTTCACAGGTTATGAGTGCGGTGTCGATGACCTCATTACTGGGCTTATGAATGAACCGTTAAACCTGGCCATTAACGGGTACCTCTTAACGTAAGTACTGCTATTTTAGGAGTTAGAGTAACTGACTTTACGGACCTGTGTTACTCTTACTTGTAAGTCCTGTAATTTTTCTTTTAGAATTTTAATCAAAGTTGAAGGATTAAGGTTTTTGTATTTATTTGATATGCGTGTTTCGTTATTTGCTTTCTTTAACTGAATCATGTTTAATTTGCATATTTATATTTTACAAGCCGTCTCGGCTCAGAAGCAAACGATACGGGTTCGGGGGAATTAATTATTTTCCTTTTCTTTCATAAGACAGTGCGGCTTTGGGTTCCGCAACTTAATACGTAATGTGCCAAAAATTGGGCGGAGAGTGAGAAAGAAGTCTTAACATTGGGTTCCATCTGCCTGCTCTACTCTACAGCTTCACGCTATATCCCGCAGACGGCAGGGTAGGGAGAAGGATTTAGTGTTAGCAAACTTTCCGGCAAATTCTAAAGGCTAACTGTGCGATATTTATTTTATTATAAAATAAAAGTATGGCGGAAGTAAAGTAAGTAAAAATACTTACTGTATTGCAAGTAATTTACATATTATAAAATGTATAAATTCTAAGCATTTGTAATGAGAATTGGAAAATGTTTCTGACACTACAAATACAAAGTACGCGCAATCGTTTTAAGTTCAAGCGTAGCACTGTGGAATGTTTATATTACTATTATTATTTACGAATATAATGAATCCCGCACATTGCACACAGGGAACCTAGTATAAGGGTATTGCACATGTATTATTATGTTCTTTATAAACACGCTAAATCAGCGCCCTGAATGTATTCGCTACAAATGCAATTGTGAAATTACGTTCCACTATTGTTTTTAGCGTATAAATAACTAAATTAAATATATAATAAAGGAGTTGAATGTGAAGCCTCGTCTCATTAACATCGCCACTATAACCGTAGCCCACACTAGAGTTAAGACACTCCCGTCAAAATATTCCGCCGATTTCTGGAGGCTTTTCCATAACACCAAACTGAAGGAAATTAAGCAAGTAAATTAGGAATCGAATCCACTGCCTGTCACGTTTATGCCTCCAAGCCACGAATGTATACATGTATTTATAATATTAGTATCTTTCCAGTATTGTTCACAAAATGCAACGTAAGGTTTCCAGAGATAACAATAATATTGTGTAACTCAATGAAATATTAGCTCATTTCCAACCATTCATTACCTTTTAACTTTTCAATTTTTCCTTTTATTTATTATATATATACGATATTTTCAATTTAATACTAGAAATAATGGTCGAAAATGAACAGTCGTAAATCGTTACAAGATCTAAATCGATGTTATAAATCGCGATGGCTGTTCAAATATTATACCAATTAATTAAAAGGCAAACGGTAAGCTTACTTAGTATAATTAATTTTGTCGGAATTAAATGTAAGGCAACCGGTGGATTACGCTACTAGAGCCATCTTATAAGGGCCCTTTACTTAAGTAGGGTATAAATCGGCTGTTTTAAATAAAGGTAAAGCGTGTACTTGTAACGAGATGCCTCTGAGTCGCTTCGCTTCAGCCTCTTTTTTAAGCTATATTTTTTTAATTAAACAGTATCATTGACTTGATATTATAGAAAAAAAAATATTTTTTTTATCTTTCTATCCTAATTTATTGGAATACTAGTGGCTCCCGCGTGCCTTCGCCCGCTTGTACTACACAATCCATACATTGAAGCTAATGTAACGGCGAAATTAATTGTAGCAATATTTTTTTATATTGACATAACTTTTTTATTTGTTAACCTATTGTAATAAAACAAACACTTAACGCTAGAAAAGCTTGCCAGAATCCAAAGCCGAAAGCCGTTTACGAGATCAGCGTAAACTAATGCACAGACAAACAATTAAAAACTAAAAAAAAACTTTATTATGGGTTCTTTTACATTAATAAAAGCCTCCAATTTTTCTAATACGTATTCCATATACAGATACTGATTTATACCTTTTTATTATAAGTATAGATATAAATGATAAAACATATATATATATATATATATATATATATATATATTAACAGTGTGCCTATATATTCTTGACCAAAACAAGGCACTATAAAGTAAAAATACTTTGCGTTACCATCTCCATTTCCAATATTGTAAGTTTCTTAGTAAACGTTTGCTTCCGTTAGAGTTCCACAGAAGCTGGGCTGTACGCCAAATTTTCTTGCCAATATCGCGTTAAATTCGACAATGGTTATTTCGTAATATTAGATATTCTATTTTAACATGTATTGGCCAAATTAGATAAATTTGATTGCACCTAAAATACTAGTATATAACAATCGCTGACTATGATAATGTCGTTATTATAGATAGTTATAAATAAGCTGCTATATTTATGTCAATCGATAAATTATTTATTTGTTCTGCACTAGAATCGCTGTAATTGTAATATCGGTATTCTAAATATCTGTGAGGCATAAGGGAGTGACTGTAACGATGGACATTCGACGGAATTAATTATAACTGGCACTAACGCCAAAGTCCGGTGTTGAATCACGCCATTCGACACGAAATGCCTCGAAAACATCTACGAAAGAGTGCCTTAGCACTAGGTTCCCTCTACCTATCTACCCTACTGTGTGCGGGATACAAACAGCGTGAAGCTGATTTATATATATATCTCTGAACCAGGCTAACGAAATGAGATGTCCATCCGTTGGTAAGTAAGCTTTATGCTTGTTCAAAATGTATTTTATGCTGACAAGCACAGTAAATTGATAGGCTATCAGATAGGAGCATAACGGTTCATCATACTACAATTGATTAGCGAATTGAAATTACTATGCGGTGGTGAGGCCACGAGTGGGTCAGGGCCAGGACAGGTTGTGAGTTCGATTCCCACTTAACGTTTTCTTCGCTCTGGTGTAACGACAAAGCGCGGTGTTAAGTTCCGCCATTCTGTACGCAATGTTTTCAGAATTGGATGGAAAATAAGGAACGGAGTGTAGTAACACTACGTTTCTGCCTACACTGCTGTGCGCGGGATACTGCGTGGTTCTAAAAACAATGTGGTCGTGAAATTTTTCCTTGAAAATTGAAATGTTATATTATATGGTAATACATGTGATATGATATCGATATATCGAATAATAAAACCTCATACAATATTCTTGCGCTGAGAATTCTTATTAAACATATTTAATAAGAATTTTGGGAGCGAGAATAAGAAATTCAATACTTGTACTTATATCTTAAGTGAAATCCATTTAAGCCTAGCTATAATTTTACATATATGTAAATGTCAGTTTCACGCTGTTACTCGCACAGACCAGAGAGTAAAGAAATGAAAATGCCAATTTAATAAATATTGTATATTCTGGAGTGGGAATCGAACCTACAACCAGTCGAGTTTACAGTCACACATTTGTGCTCCTATACTACGACTGGCCTCACATATAAGTAGTTGAAATATATGTTTATATATATTTGCATTAGTTGAAGGATTAAGAGATTAAGGAGATATTGATAAGGTTCACATGATAGGCTTAGATTATTAACACCATATAATATGGACGACATTGTAAATTTTAAATTAACACACATATTATTATATGTAAATATACTAAAATAAAAGAAATTACAAATAAGAAAATAATATGAATAATATAATTTTATTGGATACAAAATACCTTATCTAAATTTATGTAACTTTATCGTTTCCAAAAGACGTTAACATTTACGAGTGAGTCCGCCTGACTTGAAATAGGTTAAAAAATATAATAGTTCTCGAGATTTCAGTTCAAAGAATACAAAGCTTTTCGAATGATTTTTATACATTTTTCACCAGGGCAAACAGAGGACCTAGAAGAGAAGATTCCGATATCTACTTATTATTACAAATTTATGAACCTTTTCCAATCGTGAAAGCTAAGATACTACGACCATAGGAAAATGTCTAACCGTGGAAATAGTATGCAATAATTTAAGTGAGAATTTTACTTACAAATTTGACACATATATAGATTTGAGATGTATGGTGAAGGTTGAATCTGATATAATGCCTTGGTGGCATGGGGCACCAGGTACAATTCCCCACCGGGAGAATGAAATATTTAATATTTTCATCCCCTCGCTCTGGTAACGTGGTAAGGTTTCCTACCTACTCTACTACATGCGGGATACAGCGTGCACCTAACAACATATAAAAATTAATAATTTCCTCACAAATGTTAATAACAACAAATAATTTATCTATCTTCTGTCTATCTATCTATCTATCTATCTAACAACAAATAATTTATTTAAAAGAAACCACAACTAAAAGATAGTAGAGCCTACCCAACAACCGTAAGGACAACATGCAAGCACGTACGCCATATTTCACAAAGATACGCGTCGCGAATCGCACGGGCCTGACTTTTACTGATTAACGCTGTATGAAAGCGAGTTAATGACACTAGAGATTTCTAGTTTGTGAGATATAGCATGTTAAACTGTCATACACAGTGTAATTTTGATTTTTACTTACTTCAAATAGATTTTTTAAGCTTAATTACGTATATTTATTATTTAAAGTGGTCAGTCCTGGCGCAGGGGCCCAAGTGTGTGACGGTGAACGCGAGAGGTTGTGTGTTCCATCACCACTCGAGGAAATGAAATATTTATATAAATTAAATTTTTCATATCTTCGCTCTGGTGTAATGCCATTTACACCAGATGGGCAGAGAATTTACAAGAAGGTTACAAGGGAAGCTTGCCAAAATACAATGAGAACTGCAAATATAAATTGGTTAAGCCGTTTCTGAGATTAACTTGAGAAAACGCACAGACAAAAATTTTTGATTCTATTACGTTATTCAATGCCACCAATAATATTTTTTCTTATAGAAATATCTTCCATGTACAGACACCGATTCATTATAATTTTATTATTAGTACAGTTTGCGGTAGTCCGTGGTTACGGGCGGACTGCTACAAAGTGTTCGAAATGTTGGGTTTCTAAAAATGTACTATTACTAATTATATGCGATTAATCCGGTTCAAAAGCTCCATTAAATGGCTTAGTAAAAATATTTAGACGATTTCTAAGAGGCGCAAGTTCGGTTTCCACTAAGCTAAAATTTATATAAGTTTTTTTCTAATATTTTTTTAGGTCTACGGTAATTAGCAAATCATATTTTATACCGTTATCTTTTTATGTCTAACTGATTTTGAGTTAATTAATACAAAAACAAAATATTAATATTTTTGCTGCAATTTATTACTGCAATATAAAAAATTATCATAAGCCAATAAAAATATAAATAACTCACTCTATCAACACAAAACGGCGTGCGATAATAAGTTTACTCTACCATAAGAAAGGCCGCGCGTGAACTACGTACAAATTTCGGTAGTTCCTACTACCCTTAGCTCAAACGTGTTGTAATATAGGGGGAAATATATTGCATTTCAGTCCACAGAATAAAGACGGTAAGAATAAACACAGGGTGGGAATTCAATCCCGGGGGAGGGATCCGGTTGAGATCCAGGTATAATGTATAGAGAATAAACTTTGAACGTACATAGGTGTTCTCTTTGCTTTCTTAAGTGATGTGACATCTTGTTATGATATTATGTAAATATTCTTAGTTTTTCAGTTAAGTTTTGTTAAAGTATCGAGTTTATCAATTATGTTAACTTAGTTTTTATTATAATTTTTTTGTATTAAAACGGTTGGAAAAGTTATTTAAAAACACCTAAGTACAGTATATTACAGGTACCAGGATAGGCTGAAGGAAGCGAATTTTAAGACGCTAAGTTTCCCATATCCCATTTTAGAAGCGGAACCTAGGTCCCACGTTCCAACCATGAATGAAAATAGTTTATTGCCCTGAGCGGGAATCAAACCCAGTATCATCACATTCATAGCCACATGGTGCTGCTCCACCGTGACGGCCTCAAAGTTACTCATTATAATGAGAAACAAAAAGCTATCGAGTCACCAAGCTCAGTCACCAAGCTCAGGTAAAGCCAAAACAAAGAAAATAACAAACTAAATAATCCAAATCTTCAAAAGCTTTTACCACCACAAATAATTTTCTATATTCACAATTTAATCAAAAGGCCTTAGACCCTTACGAGACCTACAAAATTAATAAGCCGATGAAAGACCTTCGTAACTTTTCCAACTAACAATGGCTGAAGTATCGGAGTGCGTTAAAACAGTTGAGAGAAGGAATAACATAGAGTATTTATTTAAGTCGAGGACCAGCGTAGACAATAAATATTTTACTTTTGAGTTTTCCGTACAGTTTCTCGATATCGATGTTTGCTTTGCCCCGCACGATAGATTTCAATTTGTTGTATTTGATTTTCGTTATGTGCTCTCTGAGAACCATCTCAGGGATATCGTCAACAATTGTTGTTCGAACGCAATAGAAACATCATATTGTAGAATATATTAGGTTACAGATGGAATATAGATGCACTTAACCGCATTTTACTGGTATTAATGTTGTAAGATGCACAAATGTTAATATTACTAGGTACCACTAGGCTAGGTTGTTTTGTTTAAATGATAAAATCACTGAAACGTCGCTGCAAATTGTTTATAAAATGGTTATTTTAATTAAATTAATTAAATACAAAACCATTAAATATCTATCAATCCTTTCAAATTATATTTACTACTTTTTTCGCTTAATATTTATGGCAAGGATTGAAGATGAGAAGGACAATCCATTTTCCAGTCTCAGTAAGAATTCGCAACACTGTGTGTTTAATGGCGGAACTCAACGCCTTGCTTTTTCTTTTACGAGGTAATTCGAACGGGAACCGAAATCGCTATTATTACGTTTGAAGTGAAACGCAGTCCTGCTAAATTACAATGCCTTCTATTTAATATAACTATTATATTTAGAAAATTCATATATTCTTCTTATACTTATTAATGCATAGGATATCGTATTACTTATACTTTAATTATTATATGTATACAATTTTACCGAAGCCTTTTATATTTTTCCTCGTATTTCACCACAGGTTCCTTGTTTCTCTTTGATCGTACGTGATACGTTGTTATTTGGGCAATAAGATTTAAAGAAAGCATTTAAATGATAATTTCAATCGTTCTTAAAAGTTAGTCTCTTTAGTCTTACGTAAGTTAAACGTAATATAATATATACTTTGTATGATAATAGCAAGGAAATTTTTATAGAAAAAAAACACTTTACACATAGGAGTAATTTCAAAACAGTCTTAAAATGTATATGGCAAGGAAGATTATTTACTGTTTCTACATTCGCCGTTATCTCTCTATTAAAGAAATATATTTTATGTTATTTTTTTAAGCTTCACGATACATCCCGCATATACAGAGCAGAGGGATTTTAGTGTAAAGACACTCCAGTCTCGAACTTCCGCCCAATTTTTAAAACATTACGTGTTGAATGGCGAAACTCAAGGCGTAACTGAACCAACGACCGTCGCGTTCACACCCACCAACTAAGCCGCTACGTCACAAAGCGACGGTCCCAATTAAATATTTACATATTTACAAAATAGAAGTTGAAATTTCGTTTCCAAGTAATGCTAGACTTCTATATTAGGCGGGACTGAATATATCATAAATCACACGTTATTTCAGTAACCAATCTTTATTTAAATATCACCTAGACGTAATTTCATAGGTATTTTAGTGGTATATAGGTATTTATATAAACAATACCTTAGAAGTATAATTAAAATGTAATTATATCATTTAAGAAATTTTACGGTAAGTATTTCTAGGCAGATGGAAATCCATAGTTTGTATTGGTCGGTTATAGGGGTAAGAAACCAGAGGGATTTAACACTACTGTTATGCTTAAGTCACATGTCCCAAATAGAATAGGATAACATATATATTTTTAGTCAGCTTCACGCAGTATCCCGCATATTGCTATATGCGTAGGCAGTGGGAGCTTAGTGGTAAAACATTCCTCCATCCTCCTCCATTCCTCATTCATTTAGTGCTCCACTTTCTGCCCATTGTATGTTTAGTGGCGGAACTCAATAAAGCGCTTTGTTTTATTATCAGAGCAACGAAAATAAAAAATTATAAATAAAAGCTTATTTCCCATTCATAGGAGTCGAACCTACATAGGAATCGAATCTACTGTCACGTTTACAGTAACAAGCCAGTGCCACTGCACAACGACGACTTCTATGTAAAAATTCCTGGCTGCTAAGACGAATCTCCTTCGAATACAAAATCCCTCTATCTAGTTCAATGTCATATGAACATCAAAAGTCGCTTCAAGTTTTACCCAACTTGTATATTTTAAATGAAGTTTCTGGTATAAATGAAATTGTATCGAAATATTAAAGTTTTCGACAAACTTTTGTTTAGTTATTCGAACTGAATAAATATTGAATATTTAGGTTACTACGAGACAGTGTAAAATTGGCTTTAGCGTATTTAAATCTTTACATACGAATTTATTAGTTTCAAAAGTTAGTGTGCCACTAACTTTAATAATATATTAACTATATACATAGAAAATGTCTGAAATACTATGTTTTTACATATAATTTATTTTAATTTTTTTACAATGCATTCCGGACATAGCAGAGTAAGCAAAGGGAACCTGAGAACGTACTGAAAATACACGTCTAGTGGTAATGCGTGTAGGCTGGCAAATACCAACGCCGCGCTTTGACTCGTTATTAGCGCGATGAAATGAAAATAAAAATATTTATCCTCGAATGGGAATCGAATTTCCAGCCTATCGCGTTTACAGTCACACGCTCTCACAACTCTCCTCCAAAACTAAAAATATTTGCTTTAATCATAGTACTACATTAAATAAAATTCTATATATATAAAAGAACTTGTCCTCACTGACTGAGGTAAGACGCACGCACGGCCGTAACAGCTGTGCGTAGAAACGTGAAATTTGCACAGATGTTTAATTTCGTAATCTTGACATCCACTAAGAAAGGATTTTGAAAAAATTTAACCCTAAAGGGGTAAAATAGGGGATAACAGTTTGTATGGGAAAAAAATTAAATCGGCACCGATTTTTATAAAATTTGAAATTTCGAATTTTAAAAGTATTTAATTGAGCACATGTTTCACCGTTTTCTAGAATTCGTCCCCTAAGGGTGCAAATAAGGGGTTGAATGTTTGTATGGAAAAATATTTAAAACGCCACCGATTACTATAAAATATGAAATTTAGACTCTTAAAAATATTTAATTGAACGTGTGTTTCATGGTTTTCTAGAATTCACCCCTAAATAAGCAAGCGAAGCTGCGCGCGTCCGCTTGTCTTTTAATATAACTTCATAATCAACCAATAAGGCAGCAACGCCATTATATTTTCAGTACTTACAGTATCATTATATTTACTGCCGTCGCTCCAGAAATTGTGTCATACCTGAAACATAACAATACAAATTTGTGAACAAACATTTGGAAATTAGAGAAATATACGTGTAAAAGACGCTAACAATAGATATGAACGATAATAGTCTAGGTTTTAGCATAGAAACCGACGTAATATTAATTTTACTCTATTAAGTAGATGTGTTTATTTAGTGCAATAATTTTTAAGCTTCAATTTAGGGTAAGAGGGAACCTTGAAAGGAAGTGTTAAGACGTACTTTGTATAGCTTCGAGCTGTATCTATGTGCACATAATCCTTCTTCGTTCACATTAACACTTCCGTTCCCCATTCTTTGTCGAATTCTCGAAGCTGAGAGCCTTTTACTAACTTTCATATTATTTATTTAGAATTTATAATTTACTGTGCTAATTATTATTTTTTATTAAGTTATTCTTAACATATGTAGATGCAGGAATATATTATTAATAACATTTAGATATGTTAATGTTAAGCAGGGTCAACGTTGTTCATAACTTTAAATTTAAATTCAAAAGCCTGTTTGCTGGCAATACGAATAAAATGATATTAATTGACGAAGCGACGGTAAACGATTCAATGAAGACGGCCGAGACAGCAATATAATTAAAGGGCAACTTCCCCGTCCCTGAATCGAATCGAGAATAACAGATTTTTTAACGAAGAAGGCACAATTTGATTTATCTTGTTAAGAAACCCCCGATTAATCTGATTATTACGCCCTCGTTTGAGGGCACTAGTCTTAACAATAGGTTCCCTCTGCCTACCCTGCTGTGTGCGGGATACAGCGTGAAGCTAAAAAAAAGGAGACCCTAATTAAATTTCGCACGTAATTCGGATAGAAAGTTTAGAATGGCCATAACAAAGAACGAACATAGTAATTTTAATATAAATATTCCTTAAAAGAAAAATAAACAAACAAAAGTTCAAAAGAAAACGTAAACGTGTTGAGGTATTTAATAATTTACCGCATAAATTAACTTAAGTTATGGTTATAGTGGATGGCTAAAGTAATAAGTACGTACAACATGAAAAGGAACTGGAGACTAAAAGAAATTACAATGATTTACACCAGCGCCCGACGACCTGGAATGGAAGTTCCTCGGTCGTTCAGAACTTGAAACAGATTTCTTAATTCAGAAAAATTTACGACTGTCTAGAGTTATTCAGTGTTATTCCAAAAGATATTAATCAGAATTCTAATATAAAAAGTAACATGAATCCTTCAAAAAAAATTAAATCTACGAAGTGTCTTGTCTGTAAAGTTAAACCACTTATTAAACTTGGCTAAATCTTTTGAGCAACGCTCTTGATAGCCTAGTTACGCAGAACGTCTCAAAGCGTTTTCAACTGGTAGCAACTTTGTTTTGAGGCTCGGTTACTTCTTCTCTATTATAAGTAGGAGGATAATAATTATGGTTTACGAAGACTATATGAATAGTTTAGAGTTTGTTGTTTTTATATTTTTACGTGGTCGTAAAGTTAACAAATTTTAGTAAAAAAGGTGAAATATGTTATATAAGTTCTATTTTTTATTTCAACCCCACTTTTCGTAGGTAAATAAATTTCGTTCATTATTTCATAAATTTCATTAGTACCACATACATAATTGTGGCAAACATTAATTTCCAAAATATCCTGTTGATGGTAAACATATTCAAATAGATGTTTCACCAACCTAAGTAAATGAAATTTCGGTGGAAGGCGCAAGCACGTCTATGGGGGGGGGGCATTGGGAGCGTCTGCATAATACGAGGCAAATGTGGAATACGAAATTTACCAAAACTTTCCGAGGGCCCTTTATTGAAAGCGCCCCGACGATGTTTGACGACGGCCCAAATTGGTTACATAAGGTCTCACGTCTTCGCAATTTACCAACAAAAGTAGAAATTTGATTACGCAGTGATTCATCCTTATTAGAATTCATAGAGAATGGAGTGATCTAAATGCAAATAGGTGTAAACAAACGTAGCATAATTCTAGTGTATGCAGTTCATAATGAAACATGAACTGCTGGTTATTTGTATCGAATTAATTCCAGCAATTTACTGTAACACGCTGAATGTTTAGCTATTGTTTTAAATTAAACATGGGGCGAACAGTTGTTGATATTATCTTCAAATCGTATAAGAGGATTGTGTACATTATTAAATTACTAGGTGATTGAAATATATACACTTTAGTTAATATTTTGGGTTATTGGATTTATTTATAGTTGATGAAAAAAACTTCTTAACGCTATAATAAGAATATTGGAAGGAAAAAGAAAGAATTATCTTAGAAAATGTTTAAAAAATTGAACGTGAATCTGCGTCAAGAACGGTTTTAAGCTTTGTTCCTTTTTTTTGAATATTTTTCTTTTTTCTGGCTTTCCTTTAAACATTTTCAAAACAAAGATTATTTTTTTGACGTAGTACACACATAAATACCTGCCACTCGTAAAACTTCAATTTATTTCTAAGCGTTGTATGTGGTATAAAATATAAATAGAAAAAAAAACATGAACATTTTAAAGTCCAAATCAAATTTTTGATGATGGAAAATAGATGACGGCCTTTATACGGGAACCAATTATTTTTTTGCACGAATGCTTTTCCCATTACAGTTGGTTGATTCTGATGGCGGTTTGTTTTTATCTCACATTACTTGTATAATTTTGTTTGTCATAATATTTGCCTATATTATTTAAATATGCAGAGGGAACCTAGAGTTAAAACACTCCGTTCTCTAATTCGTGATATTTTTTATTGAGTAGTGGAACTCAAACCTGCGCTTTATCTTGTCAGAGCGGACATATTTTATCAAATAAACTTCCAATGCTATTCCTGACTTTTTAACGGTGTAGTTTTTCTGAGCCAACCTCAACATTTAAAATTCATATATTATATATTCAACTCATATTTTTTTTATTTTTTTATTCACTTGTTAAGTTAGGCACAAGGATCAAGAAATTTTACTTTCATACTGCAATGTCGTATTCATTTGAAATCACTGTCTATGCTTCAAATTGTTACACACAATCTCTATCCATAGAAGTATTCGTATTGAATAATATTATCTAAGTCTTAGTAATATTAAATCTAAATATTAGAATTTATAATATTTTAATATGTTACTTTTCAAACGAAAAGCAGTAATACATATAAAACAATAAAATAATTATCATTTGTCAAGTCCCAAATAATGGTTTTCGCTTACTTTGTTCTGAGACTAATAAGCAATAACTTTCAAGTATAAAATTGGCGATAGTTTTAGTTCCAAAACGGAGTTCACAATAATATCGCGAACAAGTAAAGTATTATGAATTTATACAATCGTAAATATCTCTAATAAAATGAAGAACCTTAAACTAATCTTTTTGTTCGTGATGAAATTAACCACAACGCATAAATAAACTTTTAATGGCCCATTATTGTTGCTTTAAATCTTGGAAAGAATAACGTAAATTAACAGTTTATCGCAGAAACCTAAGATCTAGAGAGAGCGTATCGAAAATAAATAACTGCTTTATTTGATAGTAAATATAACACTTCACACTGTATCCCGCACACAGCAGGGTAGGCAGAGGGTACCTAATGTTCAGACATTCCGTTCCCTATTTTCCTCCGAAGAAATAAAAATATTAAATGTGTCATTTCCTCGAGAGGGAACCGAATCCACATACTGTCACGGTTACGGTGGTCTACTGTCACGGTTGGCTTAGTAAATATGATATAGCTAAAAAAAGTGCCCCAAATTGAACATATGCGTAATTATAGCATGTCAAAAACAGCGAAAAACTTGCAGTGATTGGGGCGTCTACACACTGTCCGAAAAACAACAAAGGACTATATTCAACGTTATGATTTAGATAAGAATATCATTATTTACGTAATAAGTAGAAAGGAGAGATTAGACAGTTAGATTGAGAACATATTTTGTAAAATTTTGTAGCCATTGGAAAAATTTTAAGTTTTTATTTCCATACTAATATTAAACCCCTTTAAGGAATCCCGAGTAATCAACGTAGTTTTAACAAAAACATTTAAATTTTAAACTTAAACCGCAAAACATCAAATCCGTCCCACCTGTGTCCCACCATATCATTTTATTATTAAACACGTGCTATTCTAATATATGCATATACATATGTTAAATTATAATCATAATAAAAAAAATAGGAAATAATATGAAATGTCCCCTCTTAATAAATTAGCTAACAATGTAGCCGTCAAAAATCGGATTTAGTGGGGTGCTCAACACAATCACGCTTCATTAAACTATAACGAAATCTCTGAACCGAACGATTGAGTGACATATTTTGCGGACCCCAATGAACGGGAACTAGGCCTCCCCTAATCCACCCCTTGGTTCCCTAGCGTCAGCTAATAAATGATGAATACTAATACAAAACGATCTAAATAAACGGAAGAATGACTTTGAATGGTATGCAAATGAAAAGCAGGTGCATCAGATGGGGATGGACTGAACCTTTCAAATGCAACAATGAAATATAAGCGGAAGAGTACGCAATGAATGTTAATTAAGTAAGTTGTATAGTTGGGATAGAATTAATATATTAGATAAGGAGAAGGTTAATTATAATTTAGATTTAAAATATATTAAGTACAAAGCATTAAGTTTAAACACTACTTCCTAAGTAACTTTTTTTTGTTATTCCCGTGATGGTTCATCTTAGCAAGTAATAATAAGCAGCAACTGTAGAAGCAATCAACAAGACTTTTGAATCTCTCCTCCCATATAATGCACGACATAAATAAAAAAAGAGAAATAAATGAAAAAACCTCTTATAATTATTAATTTATCAATAATGAACCGAAATGGAGCAAGTCAATATACATTAATGACAATCGCTTTAATATGGTACTTAATTAAGATTAATTTTTAAACATGTACTATGATTGATATCGACTTTATTAAATTAATCAATTCATACGGCACTGTAACTTCCAAAGTGTTCCTCCACTAGTTCAGAATTTAGTATGAACCAACTAAGTCTATGTTCGGTCAAGTTAATCAGTCTCCAGTTTCGGAGTTAACACCAGTGGGAATTCAACATGGGACCACGCGATAGGGTTCAATTTAACAACCACCGGTCTCTGGTGGACGGCGACAAAATGTTAATTGCAGCCATTGAAAGTGGCAACTTAGATCGCCGTGTGCAAAACGTTCTAAGCGCAATCTCAATTCCTGTTAAAATATCACTTATTAGTAAATAATATAAGATATATTTTAGCTTAAACAAAAATTTTATTTACAAAGCTAACATTAAAATATCTGAAGCGAAACCGGAAATCTTTTTAAGATATTTGAAACTAGCAATCTTCCTGATTATTGGTTTTCTAATTAAAAATAAATTTTAAATTTAATTTCAAATAGAATATTTCAAATAGACAAGCATTTTTGAATCGTCGAATGAACATATAAACAAAAAGCTACCACCGGTTCGGAAGACAGTTCTGCTGAGAAGAACCGGCAAGAAACTCAACGGTTGCTCTTTTCAAAGTCAATGGTACAACTTTTTACATTAACTGGCAGTTATCCTGCATTACATTCAATACACAAAATATTCATATAAATGTTATAATAATATTAAAAATACTTCAGAATTTATATAGAAATTTACTTGCGTCGACTAAAAATGTGTGTCACTCAGTTGAGTAATACGATTAAGAATTCCAATGCATGACACAATTTATTTTTACCTACTTATTACTTACAAGCTACCATTTTCAGTATTAGGATGAGTAATATCATTTAAAATAAAATGCCATTTATTGTATAAAAATTTTAAATAAGTATTTATAACACTTTTGAACCACAAATCAAAAGAGCGAATGTTACGAAAGTAATTTTAACACCAGTCGAAGTGATAGAATCTCTAATAACTCTATAATGGAATTTCTGCGACTATTATCACATATGAAAATAATTGGAGTATCGACGGTGTCATGAGAGATTGGAAGTATTTTTAACAACAACATATTTAATAGCTCTTTTTAATATATTTTAATATTTAAGCAGTATAAATATTTAATGTATGTCAAGACAAAAATATACTCACTGTGACTTTTCTATCTATTTATAAGAAATATATTTTAGCAACAATCTAACAATTACTAATGCCTTGAAGCCCACAGTAATATATATAAATATCATTAAGAAGACGTTTCATATAAATTTAAACTGATCACTTCACCTCCATTTCCAAACGAACCAGACGACTGTAGATAGTATATGTGTGAATAGCGAGGTTTACGCTAAGCCTAATTAGCTTTAACAAATCCAGCCTGTTTGTAGAGCGTCGTGTTAACACGCTGCGATCATTGGCGGGACGGCGCGATTACCACGTCTGCGTGACGGCTATGGGACTTTATTGAATTTTATGTGGAATGTGTACAGTGAACGCATTTTGTGTGTTTTTTATGTGTTGTATTTGATGAAATTTTTTTGTTTTTAGCAATGCAAGTGTAGAATAAAAAAAATATCACTAAGAGATCAGTAAAGAAATTGAAATAGATTAATATGAAAAGAAACGCAATAGATCTTATATTTTTTGTAAGTTTTGTTTATTTATCTGTTTATTGGTTGAGGCAAACGCGACAGGCTGTGGGATCGATTCTCACTTGAAGAAACGAAATATTTAATATATTCATTTTCTCGCTCAGGTTACGAGGCAACGCGCCACTTAACACGCAATTCCTTTCAATTTCTTGCGAAAATTAGGAAGAGTGTCATTACAATACGTTCCCTTTGCCTACCATGCTACATGTGGGATACAGTGTAAAGCAAAAAAAGTAAATATATAGAAAAGCATTACGTCAACTTATACCTCCAAATCTTATCCCAGTTTAAAGAAGCCAACGATATCTAGCGTGGGCACGCTCGAATTCAGAAACACGTAGTTCACCCATAATATTTATTTATATGTTAAACTTTTGCATCTCACGTTTTATCCACGGATGTAAAGCAACTTGCAAGGGTTCAATGAATATATTACGCGATGCAGGTTGATAGTTAGAGCGCGAGTTAGCATTCACGACGCGCCAAGGCAACCTTAATCAGGTTAGAATCGATAAAAAGGTATATTCGAGAAGCTTATATATATATACATTACATATGCTAAATATGATTGTATATATGGCCAGTCGTGATGATTACCACTTGAGGTAATGAAATAATTAATGTTTTAATTTTTTCGCTCTATTATCTAAGTATAGTGCGTTGAAGCAATGCTTCTTGAATACGACGGAAAGTAGGGAGTGGAGTGCTTTAACTCTACTGCACACTGCTTCACAGCGTAAAGCTGTGAAAATATGTCTTACATAATTTGTTAAAATTTCAATTAATTTCTCATTTTTAATTGGCTCTTTCGTATGCTATAAATAAAATTATAATTTAAAAATATCATCAAATTATACTGTCTTAAGTAATTCACTGAAAATTTATAAGATTACCTCGCCTTACGCTACCTCAGATGATTTGTGAGGTGGGGCTCCGGAGTTTAATATTCCGAAACGACACGCTGTCGGTTTAGCGGTGCCAACGTGTCACTTGAATTACCTCCCATACCTGGTTGATAAGGAGCACTCGAAGTTATAAAGCTATATACGTGTAAAATCTCATAGTTGTATAGTTGATAAGCAAATATGAAAAGGTATATAGTAAATAACAATAATTTGAGGCGTGTTTTATAATTCATGGTGCTGGAGCACAGTATGGAGCTGTTAACGTGACAGATTGCGGGTTTAATTTCCAAACGGTGAAATCAAATGTTTTATATTATTATTTCCTGGGTTTTGTAACGCAGCAATGTGCCACTCTACAATGCTTCTAGAATCCAGCGGAAAGTGGGACACTAGGTTTCAAGATTCCCTTCCCTCTACAACTGCTATGAGCTGGATATAGCGGGAACCTTAAAAAAAATAGCAATAGAAGGTTTAAAAATAACAGCAGTACCCCACCTAAGTAGTACATGCTATACAGAAAACTATAGAATAAGTTCCATTCACAGATAACCATTAAACCCATTTTATCCAAAAGCAAACACCAGATTGAGTTACAGCGAGCGTATGCAGCGAGGATCGCGGACCGTGAGTGGGGCTCAATCCTGGACTCGATATCGACTCAATGCAGCAATTCGTTCCATTCAAATCGGTCCTCGACGCGACGAATACCGATCTTGATAGGCAGCCTTGATTCGCCGCTTAAAATCGGCTAAATATTTTTTTTGGAGTTACGTGACTAGAATTTTTTTAGAAATGTAAGTGGAAGCCGTTTTTATTTTCACTCTATAGCCTGCATGTAGCAGGATAGGCAGAGGGAACACAGTGTGAAGACACTTCGCTTACCGCTTACCGCCAATTTCTCAGAGCATTGCGTGCTTAGTGACGGAACTCAACGCCGCGCTGTGCTTCGACACCATCGAGCAAAGAAATAAAAATATTAACGTTAACGTTACAATTCCTCAAGTGGGAATCGAATTCACAACCTAACGCATTTACTGTGCCCCGACTGGTTTCAAAGGAAACTCTGGCTAAAAGGAAGCATTATGTAAATACTTCCTTCTTTAATGTTATTTCGTCGATTACTTCCATTTCCCTATATACGTACATACATACATACATATCTCTACATACATGTATGATTGATGACGTGACCCTCCACGTGGTTGCTTATCCATTGTAAATGTAGATATGTCGTGGGAAGACGATCGTATTATTTCATCATTTGCATATGAGAAGATTGCTATCAATAAATTTCGTCTGTATTATTTGTATAATACGAACTCATAGTTATTTTACATTTAATTAGGTTTGATAATTCTATAATAGCTATCGATCAATGCATCGAAATAAATTACTGTTAAAAGAAATAATCTGTATGGGCGTAGGAAAATGGGGAGCTCGTCCGTGCCCACATCAGAATAGAAATCCTACTCCAGAAATATACAAAAACTACACTGAAAAATATCAAAAAACTAACGCCCTGATGGGGGGGAACTCCTATAAATACGCTCATAGAAGACTGTATAAAGAACTACAATGTTTCGTACAAAACTCGTACAAAGGGTGCCAAGTTCATAAACAACTCCACAGTGCAAATTACTCTTGCAGATGTATAAAACCGTGCAAAATACGATGTCGTGAAACTGGAATATGGACGTACGATTCAATCGGGGTGTGCAAGCTGAACAAAACGCGTCCGAACGCTTATTGGATTGTTCTCGGATCGTGGTCGATGGAATTTACAATCGCGTCCAGGCCAGAATCATCTTTCGATATTAACTCTATTTCTCTGGACTTGGCTATTAGAATTGTAAATGATTTCTTTTATATCTTTTTCTTTTCTTTTTCTTAATTAAGTTTTAGTTATTGTAAAGTGTGAAGTAAACTTTGATCGTAACTAAATAGCTTACCTCTATGAGGGTACCCTCATAAGGAACATAATGTAAAGACACTCCGTTTCCCACTTGACAGCGAATTTTTCGAGGCACAGCTAGGAAATGAAAATATTAATAAGCAACAATTCCATCCCCAAGTGGGAATCGAACTCGCAATCCTCGTTTCAGGGTTACACGCATGTGTTCCTGCGTCACCACGGTCGCAATTCCATTTATCTTATTTTTTAGATATATTTTCTAAACAAAAGTCTGTACCTATGTCACAAACCCTAGTAAATCTAAGTAAATTAATTATATTTGAAAAACAATGAACCCGGCTAATTGAAAAGTTACTTCCTCTTATATTTTGCCAACAGCCTTTTGTCTTCTTAATGGCCCATTTTGCAGTAATCTCTGCTTTATTATCCCATTAGCATCTTTTCCAAAGCCTAATCTATAAAATATATTTAAACGGTCAGTCTAGAGTATTAATATAATTATGGATATGTGGTTTGTCTTGATTTATTTAATAATTTTCATATAAAATATTATATTCGTTCTTCCGTTTCGTTTAAGTAGAATTAATTATACTGTGACTATTATTACACGCATATTGATTAGTAGAAGTCGTGGTCCAGAGGTACAAAAGTGTGACTAGTTGTAGGTTCGATCCCTCTCAAGGGTTTAAACTATTATTTATTAATATATATATATATATATATATATTATTTTTCCTCGGGTTCCACCATTTTTGAGTTCCACCACTCAATAAGCAATGCCTGGAAAAGTTCAAAATGAGGAACGCAATGTCTTAACACTAAGTTCCCTATGCCTACCCTGCTATAAGCGTGATACAGCGTGAAATTAAAAAAAAATATATACTATATTTCTAGATACATAATAAAGTTTCAGCTTTTATTGAATTATTGATACTTAATTTTTGACAATACTTTGACCCCAATTTGTATGGGGCACATGTATCTTCAGAATAGCCTGAAGCGTTTGGTAAATATCTATCCTAGTCAAGTTTACCAAGATTGCCAAGTTTACTAACTTTACCAAATCCATCTTTGGTCATACTAACTTTCTGAGCTGGTAAACAAACGATTTAATTATCGTGGTATTTGCTTTGAATAGTATAATAAGTTTGTGGGTTTTCACTAATGATACTAATTTAGTAACTAAATTTGGATACAGTCTTTATTTTTGTTACGTTGATAAATTCATTTAATTTCTTTTAGCGTCACGCTGTATCCCGCATACATTAGAATAGGCAGAGAAAACGTAGAGTTAAAAATCTCCGTTTCCCATTTTCCGCCCATTTTTAAAGTTTGAAGATGAAACCATTAATATTTTATGCATATTAAATAGTTATATAACATTTCATAGTAAATATAAAATAAGACTTTAAAAACAAAGCAAAAGTAGTCAACATAATTTATCCTCAAGGCCCAAAAAACAACGTATAAATTTAAACGGCAATACTTTTGGATATGGGGAAGTGATAAGATAACATTATTTTTTTGTGTAAAAATGTCTCCAACCTTCACTTGGAGGGCGATAAACGAAGGTACTCAAATATACATAAATTACTATGAGTGGTGCTTTTTAAGGGTTGATAAGGTGACCTGAGCCGACAAACTTGGTACAAACTTACTAAAGAATTGACTATCAGAGTAAACTGATCTAGGTCAATGTCTTTTTATTTTATAAAAAATAGTATTGTAAACAAAATATTCTTAGAAATCAGCTTCATCCTGTTTCGCGCATTCAGCAGTGTAGGCAGAGGAACCTTGTGTTAAGACACTCCGTTCTCCACTTTCCTATGGATTTTTCGAGCAATTGTGTATTGAAGGCGGAACTCAACGCCAGGCTTATGCTTTCACATAATAATTCAATCACTCGAGTGGGGATTTAAAATTTTAAAAATTTTTAAATTTAACCAAATAAAATTTTTAATTTTAAAATTAATCGTTTCAAATATGAAAATAATTGTATGAGAATATAACACTTATTTCACCAGCAACTTGAGGAATTGAAGTAATTGTAAGTAAAACTCCGCGGCAAATTATACTCGGCAAGAAGTATGGTGCCGTCATAGCCGAGGAATTATTCCCATACAAATCGCGGCGCGCGGAAATACAAGGATCCAAAGGAAATTATGTTACTGGAACAGCTAAATTAATAAGAAATTCTATTTAGAAGATAATCTTTGGAACATTTTAACTGTAACAAAAAAAAAATTCTAGTGTATCACAAATCTATTTAGCAAAATAATTAAAAAACATGGAAAACGAAAGCTTAACATCTAAAATAGCAATAACACGTCGTAAATTACTACAATATTTACAAATTAATGAGATGACATCGCGGTTTTACAAATATAGCAAATACATTGTAATTAGATATTAAACGCCATATTTAAGTTTATTCAATTAAATTATGAGGTTTCCCGCAACAAAGCTAGAAGTTACATTATAATATTAAACATTTGTTACAGCCATGAGGCGCAGGGGCTTAAACGTGCGACTGTGAATGACAGGTTTTAGGTTCCATTCTCATTCGAGGGAACGAATTATTAAATCTTTGCATTTGGCTTTGGCACACGCAACGCTTCGAGAATTCGACGGAAAGTAATAAACAGCAATGGACAATGGAAACGGAGTGTCTTAAGACTAGATTCCCAGGTTTCTGACTACTCTATGACATGCGGGATATAGCGTGAACCTAAAAAAAGTGTTTAAAATTAATATTAGCTTATGCAACGAAGTTCTAGACGTTTTATTTCTACACAAACCAGTAACGTTTGTTACTCACACCCTACATATTGTATGTGGCTGAATAATAGTCCACAACACACTTGGGGATGGATTTCATTATGCCTTTATGTTGAGCGGAGTATTTCTTGCGGTACGGTTTTTATTGCCGTTCTTTTGATTCTTTTTAAAATTGTAGAAGGGAACCCTTTTATGAGGGATCTATTATAGGAAAATACTTAACCTATTTATAGATTATTGTTTTTATTTCGTCTATGGTCATACAATGATCGCTAAGGCAGGAAATGGTTGTCATAAGAAATCTATATCTACGAGTATATTAATTCAGTGTTTTAGTTGAACGCGCCGATATCAGGAACTACTGGTTCCAATAGAAAATTTATTTTCATGTCTAATTATCCCTGAAGGCTATATTAAATATTTCCATATATACTCTAGTTATTAGATACGGTTAATTATATTTTAATATGTTATGTATTGTACATATCTTCTTTTCATATAGGAGTCCCTCCTAGTTATTTCCATTTCACTAAAGACTAAGATTGCGAAGCCGCAAGTAAAAGCAATTTTTACCATAAACTTTTTTAAAAATTAAAAGCACTGTGCGCTGTATCCCGCACATAGCAGGATAAGCTGAGGGAACCTGAGAACCTAATGTTAAGACATTTCCATCCCCCAATTTCCCCAAGCAAGAGCAACATAAAAACAAAATAAAAATATTACAAAAACCATACAAAAAAAGCAACGATGACTGTCGTGAAAAATTCCTTGCACAATACTCTATTATGTTCTAAGTAAGCTACAATAGGTCAGTATGGGGTGTTATCAAAGTTGAAGTGAACATCATAAATTACCTGTAAACGTTTATATGGAGGGTTTTGAATGAAACAGCATAAAATATGTTGCGAGTCACTGGTGGGAGCATTAGTCATTTAAACGGGCGACGTCGTGTTCAATGGGTCAGTGCATGTTACTTGTGGGAGATGTTTTGTTTTAAAATGTATATTTTTTACAGCTTCACGCTCTATCCCGCACACAACAGGTTAGATAAAGGGGACTCCGTGTTAACTTCGATCCTCAGTTTCCGCTGAATTTACGAGCATTACCATTGTATATTGATTGTTTATTTTCACTGTGTAATTATCAAGTTATTTTGGTGTTCATATTTTGATACGCGAGTACTTAAAATTTATTTCTAACATCTCGATTAAAACAGGTGTATTGTATGTATATTAATTTAGTGTTAATTATATTCTGTCGTAAAGTATAACAATTTGCAAGGCTATTTAACAAGTAAAGTAAAAATTTATTCAAAACTCACTTCTTGAGAACTGCATTACAAGTAATTACGAATGCCTTCAGCATCCACATTCTAAAATAACCATAACAAGTCACACCAGCATATTTTTTTCGACCTACCCTCTTAAATATTCGAAAGCAGATATCTTATTCCTTAAAGAAAATCCTAGCAAAATAGCCGCCAGATACTTGGCTTGCACATCAGTTGCACATAAATTAGTCTAGAAGCCGGCTTTTTGGTTTATTTTGCCATTGTCTTGACAATTCTGACAAAGGAATTTTGAATAAAACTCAACTTGTACAGGGTAGAGACTACAGGGTAGAGACGACAGTGGAAATGAGTAATACAAACCTGTTTTAATACACTGATTCAGAGCTCGTTGGCTCCACTGTCGCGTGTAAAATTGTTTCTTTGTTGCCAAAAGGGAAACGTCCAATATGATGACGATATTGAAGTTGATTTAATTTTGCGTAAAAACCATTTAAAGTGAACGTTTCTTATTTTATTCGACCTTATTCAATTTTAGTCAGTCAACAATAAATGTAAGGAATAATCTGTACACTTATTATGATACTTTTTTTTTCTTCACGCTTATATATCACAGGATAGGAAGAGGGAGCTTAGTGTTAAGACACTTCGTTTCCCACTTTCCGCCGAATTTTAATGGCATTGCATTTTAAGTGGCGGAACTCAACGCCGCGCTTTGCCTCGACATCAGAAAGTAACGACAATATAAAATATATTATATCTTTTGGACTCAATTATTGTATATACAAATATTTATTTCTCAGCCCTTCAAAAGACTTAGCCTTTAAAGTGTACAGGTTTGTAAATTAACTTCGCTATTACCTAGAATATAATCTTACTTCCGCTTCCAAAGAAATACTTTTTAATTTACATATCTGAATGACAATTTCTACGAAATCAAGCAAGTACTTATTGGGATTCAATTGCGAAATATGAATGCCTAAATTATAATTATAAATTACGTAAGGAAGGAAAAACATTATTAAGAACGTATTTTTTATACGTAATATTAAATAAAAATAATTAATTCATAAATGTTTTATGGTTTAATTATGGTCACACATTAAAACAAGTGTAGTTTCTAATAAAGAAAGAAATCTTTTTAATGACATTTCGTATTGAATGGCGATCAACACCGCGCTTTGTCTTATTAGCGATGAAAAGAAAATATTAAATAATTCATTTTCCTGAGTTCACCGAGACCACAAACGACGCGTATACAGCCGTACGTATTAAAAACATTTTATTAAAACTTAATATCATACTTTAAAGAAGAATATACAGTATATTATAATAAAAGCTAAGTACATAAAAAATAAAGCCTACTAAAAGGCTGATAGCTTACTTTTACAATCTTCAATATAAGCCGTACATAATTTTCATGGATCATTTCTGGCTACCGCAATACTTCGCCTCATCGGGGTGTATCACATAAACCATATTAGGTACGTATTACATGTGACCGGCAGATCATAAAATAGAACTTATGCGAAAAATATGTAAATTCTGAACTATTATTACTCGAGTGGCCTGGAATATTATTTGCCTCTAGTATAAAAATTATACTAATAAGCTAAAATCAAAATCAGCTTCACTCTGTATCCCACACAGAGAGAACCTAGTGTTAGGACACTTCATTCCCCATTTTCGCGGAATTCTGGAGCGAAACTTACTCGACAAAAGAGCGAAGAAATAAAAATATAAATTTAAATAAATATTTTATTTCCTCGAGTGGGAATCGAACTTAAAACCAGCCGCGTTTACAGTCACACACCTGGGCCTGTGCCTGGCCTGACCAAGACTGGCCTTAAGTCATTGTTATCAATAAACTGAATGCTTAATAATAAAAATATACTTAGGTTACTTTAGATAAAATTATAACATTCATTTAAGACAAGAAAGTTATTCATACACTTTCATTCAAATGAAGATAACTGAAAGATGAAAATATTAATGTATTTACCAAGAGTATTGTGTAATGGTGAATTTAAATTATAATATATTACATTATTTAATGTAAACAAGGAAAGACTGGAAAGATAATATGCTATTAAATAAAAGGTATATTTAAAGCCATGTTAAGGTTTATTTTATAAAGTCGACGTGAACTAAAACATAAACCGAAGAAGTGAAAATGTTAAATGAAATGTTTTAATATTTTCATTTTTTCAATCCCACCCTTCTGCCAATAATTACGCAGTGGCTCTAGAATAAGGCGACAAGTGAGGAACAGAAATTACTTAACTTACTGAAAACTAGGTTCCCAGGTTCCTTCTGCCTACCCTGCGGGATACAGCGTAAAGCTAAAAAAATAATAATATTAATACAAACTGTAAAAAACATTGGTTCTCCCATAAAATGTAAATAAAGTTTGAAATTGGCGAAGCAGATTCCCAGATAGTTAGAAACTAACATTATCATATAGACTTGGACATCATGAAACCCCCAAACTAGATAAGTGCGAGTGCGTAAACTGCGAACACTCATCGATTACGACCCGCGCGTTAAAACGGGAAGTAACTTTCCATGTCGACAATTTAGATGCTATTAACTTATATAAAAGTATATAAACGTTTTTACGTTGGGCTCACTTGTTTTCTATTGACTGAAGGCGAAAGTATACTAGGTTACTATGGCACATTGAAATATTGTCTGAACTAACTTAATCAATGTTTGTAGTGCAATTTTGAATCCCAGGCAAGTTTGTATTTAATATTATATTTGTGGATCTGAGGAGAAAGAAACACACTAACAAGAAAATAAATTTAGTAGTTATCTATATATATAAAAGGACTTGTCCTCACTAACTGAGGTGAGTAGCACGCACAGCCGTAACCGCTGTACGTAGAAACGTGAAATTTGGACAGACGTTTACTTTCGTAGTCTGGACATCCACTAAGAAGGGATTTTGAAAATTTTTAACCCTAAAGGGGTGAAACAGGGGTTGAAAGTTTGTATGGAAAAAAAATTTAATCGGCACCGCTTTTTATAAAATTTAAAATTTAGATTTTTAAAAGTATTTAATTGAACACGTGTTTCATCGTTTTGTAGAATTCTCCCCCTAAGGGTGCAAATAAGGGGTTAAAAGTTTGTATGGAAAAATCTTTAAAGCACTACCGATTTTTATAAAATTTGAAATTTTGACTCTTAAAAATATTTATATAATTATAACTTATGTTTCATGGTTAATTAGAATTCACCCCTATATAAGCAAGCGAAGCTGCGCGCGTCCGCTAATTTACTATAATTTAAGATATTCACACATTTACTTTCATAGAAATAATTTTCAGAGTGTATCTACACTATTTGTAGTCACTACCCACCTACAATTGCCTTCAAGTTCTAATAATCATATTGTAAACTAATATAGCGTGTAATCGTCTTTAATAGCCTAATTAGAGATAATAGTAAATATAATCTCTAATTACACCTAGTAACAAACCGGGGTCTGACCGCATACGTAACCCATTAATTCGGGGTAGTATTGGAATCCGTGACGAAGCGGATAAGCTCCAAGAGCGTCGCCTGAGATGGTTCCATTGCGCGCCGGCCTAGGAACTATGTCGGGCGCAAGTGCCTTGCTATGTCTGTCTCTGGAGCTAGACCCCCCGGACGTCCAAGGAAGCGCTGCTTGGATGTCGTGATGCGGGACATGAGAGCCAATGGTCTTACCACACAGGACGTTACAGATCGTGCAAAGTGGAGTAGGTTAAGCAGGAAGGCAGACCCTGACAACATACGCCGGGATTAATGCCAGGAGGAAGAAGACCCAGTAACAAAAATTAGTTAGAGACGCTTTTTAATAAGATTTATAATTATTTTTTGCAAAAAAAACCTTCATTTTGTTTATTTTTTGTATACTAATATTGAAGAATACCTACTAACTTTCCCTTGGAATGAGTGTCAATTTTTTTTTATTATTTCCTCATAATTAGACTGCAAAAAAAAATGATATTCCAACACTTATACGTAGGTTATGTGACATTCTTTAAATATTAGTATACTACATAGGTATTTATTACGTATATATACTTACAAGAAATTGCAAACAATATAGAAAAAGACCAAGCCAATACAGTCTACAGAGTTAACGGTAGCGATTGTGAATCACAGAATAAGGAAAACGGTGTGAAACTTTATGAGATTACGGTGTCTTTATATTTTTACAAGGACAGGATTTTATTCAATTATAAAATATTTATTTATTTAAAACTATTACATAATAATAATAATATTTTAGATTAAATAGAAAAAAAATGCATTATAATAACTGTAATTAACAATAAAAAATTTAAACAATTGAATTATTAACTCATTCTATTCTACATAGGATATGCAAAGAAAACATAAGGTCAAGACACTGTTTTCTCTGTCCAAATTATAGGCATTGCGTGTCGTTTAACTTCATATCTTTTCCAAGACGCAAACGAGGAAAATTTAAATAATATATATTTTTTTTAAAACTATATCCCAAAACCTAACCCAGGTGTAAATCGAACCTACAACCACCGTGCAATAGAATTAAGATTATAAATCAAAATACAAATTCACTTAAAAAATATATATATAAAAAATAACTAAAAATGAAAGAAGTAAATAAAAAGATACAACGACCACAATATATAAACTCATCTAGATCACTAAAGAATGTCGTGCTTTATGTCACTGGGCACTGGTCACTGGACACTCGCCCGAGGTTGCGCGGTCGTTGACCCCGCTGACCGGCGCCCGCGCAGATCATATTAAACTCGTTAATTCTACCTTGCTAGTTCTTGGTCTAGTAATGTTTTTAAATATATAGATAATCTGTTTGTTTAACTTATTATATGGGTTATAGAAGCTTAAGATTTTTTACGTTACCGTGATAACCTTTTACTTGAAATTTAAAGAAAAAAAGTTATATTAAAAGTTGAATTCTTAAATTTTTATATATCCCTTAGGGGTCACAGTACGCAGAAATCACTTTGTGTCGTGACACTACGTTTACCGGTTTTAAAATAGGACGAAAAAGTAAAAATCTTTTACATTTTGTTAAATTATCTATAGGTAATAATTTTACTAACGCTGTCCCACTGATCTATATTTCGCCTCAAAAGTTGAGAAGTATAAATACTATAAATTGAATTTACGAAACGTGTTATTTAAACCTAACGGATTGCGTTTATTGGAGAATGATCATGTTTGCAAGCAGCGCGAGTTCGAGTCGCACTTTGTACAAATTTCTATACGTTCTATCCTTACCGGGTTCTATACCTGCTGCTGCTACGGGATTTCAGCGTGACGCTGAAAAAAATGTGGAAATGCATGCAATGACTACACTTGTCAGAGTCGATGCAAATCTCACATTTAAGTCCAAATGGAAAACCAATAAGAAAGGGGTTGACTTGGCAACCTATGCTATTCATGAAACCGTATAACTTCGCCAACACGGATATGATAAATAACGTTATTTTCATTCATTGTTTGTCACGCGTAACTGATCACGATTCAAGTAATTATATAAAACCTGTTTTATTGCAAAACATTGAGCTATAACTGGTTATAATTGATGATTTAACTGTTATTTTTATACGAAAAAATATTATCAACGAATTAATTGCATTTGTTTTAAGATAGAAAAAAGGAAACCGGATTTTTAGCATTTATTTGCATATCTTTTTCAGAATATTTTTTGGCTTTCTATTTTAGAATTGAACTGATATTTGCAATTGTTATGGGATGGTAGAGACGTTGTTTTTGGAGACAAATACACGCTAACAGTAGAATGCGAACGTTATTTTTATACAGAATTCGTATAACAATCGACCGTCAACACGTTGTGGACACAATTCATGACAAAATAATATATTCTTATTGTTTATATATTTTTATTGTTTTTTAAGAAAAATTACAAAAAGAAAATTAAAATATTATTATTTTATTATTTAAAACAGTATTAGAGGATTCCATAACTTAAATATCCATAATTAATTTTAAAATGTTGCAATTCTGGTACCCGAGGGCAAAGTAGACTTTTAAAATCAGGGGACCAGCCAGCTCTTTTGTTTCATATGTTTAAAAATTGCAATGGTTTAATAGATTTTCCGCTCTGAAAAATACTATTATCAGCGTTCAGTTCCGCCACTCAAGACATTTTAGATAGAATTGGACGAAGAGTATAACTCTGCCTCCTGTTACATGCAAAAAAAGCTTAAAGCAAAGCATTGAATAAAAAATGCAAGCAACTAAGGATACCTATATAAATGCGAGACGTACTACATAACTTAGGAAAATGAAAAATATTTTAAAAATTCAGTGCAACTATAACAAATATAAATAGTGGAAAACTGAAACAGCGATCAGTGTTTCAAAGTTATGAACGCTCAACAAATGCACTTAAAATGTCTGTTGTCTGTTAAATTTATGATAAATATTTTATTTTCTAGTACCTTTGTGGTGCATTGGAATAACGTTTGTTCACATGGTGGTAGTGGGTTCGCGAGTACGAATTGTTCGAATTAAAACGTGATTTCGTCACTCGTAAGTCACTCTGAAAGTGGCGAACGGAGAGTCTTAGGTTCCCTCTACCATCCCATATGCCTTCTATAGATAGGCATACGGGACAAATTATTAAGCTAAAATAAGTATCTAACATAATCATATTTGAAATTAAATAAGGTTTTACTATTTAAAAATTAAGACACTGTAATGGAAACGAAACAGTGCAGACAGAGAGAAAATGCTTTTAAAGTTCTGTCAATAAAAATCTTTATTAAAGCTTAATAGGTGTTATAAAATCTAGTTTAAGCTTAAGTGAACATAAATATATACTTTATTTTATTATTTCGTACCATGGTTAATGTTTTAAATGTTACTCTTCTATATTATAGGCCAGTCGTGGCTCAGGGACAGGTAGTGGGTTCGATGCCGATTCGAGGAAATACAATATTTAATACATTCATTTACTTGCTCCAGTAGCTAGGCAAAGCGCAGCATTGAGTTCCGTCACAACAGGCAATGACGCGGAAGAAGAACAGAGAGTCCTTTATCAATAGGTTCGCAGGTTTACGTCACAGGGTCGAAATCGTTCTATTTTCGTGGATTTCTTTACCAGGCATGTAGGTGGGCTTATTATTATTCAAAAACTTTATTCTGACTTATGTATCCATAGCTATATTATAAATTCGAAAGTAACTCTGTCTGTCTGTCTTTTACGCAATCAGGGCCAAACCGCTAATTTAATTGTGATAAAATACTTGTATAGAGATACTTGAGGGTCGCTGGATGAACATAGGATACTTTTTTTCTCATATTATAACTCGATATATACCAATATATTAAAATATTTATTAATTTGACATGCAATTTATCCCGCCATGTTAATAGCAACGACCGTTGCCAAGCAACGATTTGCAAAGATGTTGTTAGAAAACGTCACCCAAAATGAGCTTGCTTAACGCATCTCTCTATTGAAAAGTGAAAATAATTTCATAAATAAATTTAATAAATATTCGTTTAGTTCAAGCTGGCGTAGCCGCGTTAGGGTCCACTAGTATTAAATAAATTAAATATTAGCACTAATTAAACAAAACGCCATCTAGAGAGCAAATTAAAACAAAAACATCTTAAATACGCAACACCCAACCACTGTGGATATATATATGTATATATATTTTTATTACTTTTCACTGTGGACTGTTCAATTAATTTAAATAAATAACATGTCACAGGCTCGAATTGAACTTTCGAATATTTCTGACTACTTTACTAAAGACAGTTTAAAGGCCTTTATTTGTGTATACTGTAGGAGTACAAAGTACCAGGTCTGGTAAATTCGAGACGAAAACGTGATGAATTACAAGGCTTCAGTGACGTGACGGTCCGGACAAATAATCATTTAGCATAGTAGCACTGTGGACTTATACTGTATTTTAAGCGATTAAACTTTGTGCGGCACTGTTTTCTTGATATGGAGTTTAAATATGAAAATTCACAGAAGTCGTCATGGACTGTAAGCGCGACATTTGTGGGTTCGATTTTCACTCGGGGAAATGGATTATTATTTATTAATATTTTCGTTTCTTCGGTGGAATGTGGGACAATATGTTAAGTACGAGGTTCCCTCTGCCTACTCTACTATATGCGGGATACGATAAAAATATTAAAATTACTGTAATTTCTTCACTCTGTTGAGAAAGTGAATGACGTAAGAAAAATAATTATTAAAAAAACATATAAAAATTGAACGTAGACGGGATTTTTATACATTTTCTTAATAAATAATTTTTCCCTAGGTGTGAAATATCAGTTTAAAAATGTTAAAAATACACCTTTGAAATTTCATATATTCGTTTTTAATATATTTAGTTAAGTTTGTTACTTAAATAGGGCCTTTCAAGCCTGGCATCTAAAGGTCAAACGTATAACATTTGAGTAGGTACAAAATGATTTGCTAATAACTTTCTATTTTAAGGACCCTTACATACAAAATAACAGTTTGTGTGGGTATATGTTTTTAATGAAAAATAAAAGTTCTAAAAATTTTGGATACTTTAATTTAACTTTAACTTTATAATGATACATTCTTTAACCAGATGTTCGAAAGAAGCGTTTTTTTTGTGAAGATACTTTAGTTTATAACAGACTTTCCATACAGTCCACTTATATTTGAAAAATATCTTAATTTTATATTTTCATCAGCTATTTGATATCAAAAAGCTCGTTCCTTAGATTTTAAAAGTAAATGTTTAAAAGAGCTTTAAACCTAAACATTTTCTATTCTTATCGACATACCTTCCATTAAAAGGGCTGCTTCGAGAAACCAGTTTCACAATGCACGACTTGCTATTGTCTTGTTATTAGGGTATTATATGATAAGCTTAATAATAATTTTATAGGTAAGTAAATATTAAAGGTAACTTAGTATTAAAGGTAGTAAAGACTAGTAGTATTAGTAATTTTCTGAATCATTTTTAAAGAAAAAGAAACAATTGAAAGTACAAGTTCTATTTTTTCACAAACTCAGTTTCAGTAATAAGACCAAGAGAAATATACGAGACCTGTAAACGTATATCCAAGGTTGTCTAAAAAGTGGCATCATTTTTTTAAGAAAATAATTAAGCAAAAATATGTTTAAAAAAATTAGTATTCAGTCTCATCTGCACTGCCTTGGTAGTACTTTCAGTAATCCATATATATTTGTTTAATACGTAGAACCCTTGAAGGAAGTGCTTTATTCAGAAAAAAATGATAAAAATATTTTTATAAGCTATAGCTCTATAATACATATATTTTCGTTAATAGTTGCCATTTTCTACTTTAAGGCGTTTAAACCGGTATTAGGAAACGCGATCCTAATCCCTGCTTTAACCTTTTATTATTTAATCAATTACAGCCAGTAACAGGATTTTAGTGAACTTAATTTATTTATACTCGGAAGATAATATTTTCTTTTAAAAAGATATTTACTTTTATTGTATTAAGTAGTATTTATATTGTGCCTACTTACGATTTATAAGAAAAAATATGTTTTACTTCAAATATACACATTGAAAACTCGTTCTGTCAACGTACCTGAAACAGAAAATAGATTTATTATATTTATTAATTACACGGAAATATATCACCTAATAAAAACTTTAAAAATATTATTATTCTTTTAACTAAAAAAGTTACAATATTTCCGTAAAGACTGAAAATACATTTTTTTTAGCTATAAGCTGTATATCGTATATAGTACGTTAGGCAGAGGGAAACTAGCGTTAAGACACTCTGTTCTTCACTATTCGAATTTTCGTGGCGTGTTGAGTGGCAGATCACAACGCCGAACTGCTAATTCTAACCAGAGCGAAGTAAAGAAAAATATAAATAAATAATAATTTATTTCTCCGAGTGGAGATCGACGGCCTCTATAGCCTCATAGTATAACAGATCTTATAAGGGTTACTTTTTCTTTAAAAAGTACGGAACCCTAAAAACAAGTAAATCATGAGGATTGTAGGTAAACGGAACGTCTGTCCGACAAATACAGTTCTGTTTGTTAAATATGCACTACTTAAGGTCTCCTTAAGGTGTAAGTTGTTAAATCTCTTACTTTCCTTTCAATGGGTATACTTTGAACTTGAAACTTCGAATAAAGGAATAGCTCCATGTTAGTTTTCAAGCTGAGTTGTAAATAGAAGGAGAATCATATTAATGGATGTATGGTAAATATATTTGAATAGTTTTAACAAGAATCCTAAGTTTAAAATAAAATTTAATACTATAATTAATATACACAGCAGAATAGGCCGAGGAAATCTAGTGTTAAGACACTTCGTTCCCTATATTCTGCTGAATTCCGAAAGCATTGCGTGTTGAACGCTGAAACTCAACGCCGCGTTTTACTAGTAAATTACCAGTAAATTTAAATGGTATAAATTACACTTAAGTTTGAAATTATCAATTTCTAAGAACACAACAGGAAACGTAAACGGAAACAAGTAACCATATCGCCAATTAAAACTCAAATAATTCGTTCTCTTACTTAAGATCCATGAAAGTAAACAGAAGTTGTACATATTAACATACATACGCAAAACTCTACATAATATCAGTTATTAACGCAAGCAATTACAACCTTTATTGTGTTTCGCTTAAACGTCAATATCGCAAAAAAGTTTCAACATTATGGTAATATCTAATGGTAATTCGATTATGAGATCAGTTGTGCCCCCAATAACGATAACGGGATTGTTCTAAGCCGTCGTGAATGAGGGTTTTGTACGTAAATCTGTTGTTTTTCAAAGTCATCTCTTTAAACAAGCATACCACAGTGGTTGGTGGTGATACCAATATATTATACCACCAATAAATAAATATTCGTCAAGAGATTCCAAGCATGATGATACCGAGTTCTGTAATCTATCTCTATATTAAATAGTCGTATCTATGATTTAATTGATCTATAAGATATTTTCAGCGATTAAAATGCTTATTTATTTTGGTCAGGGTGGCAGCATTGTATATTTTTTTATGCAATTATAAACGTGACAGGTGTTAGGTTGGACTCCCACTCGATGAAATTAAATATTTATTTATTTAATTTCCTCGCTCTCGCTCTGGTAACGAAGGAAATCGAGGCGTTTAGTACCGCAACTCAACACGCAGTACTTCCAGAATTCAGCTCTGGATTTCAGAAAATGGGGTACGTATTGTCTAATCAGTAGGTTCCCAGGTTCCATTTGTAATGAAACGTAGCCACAGCGAGCCAACGGTTAGCTGGATATTAGACTCGTGTACTGTACGAGTAAACAGCCCAAAGGGAATGTTCTATTATGCATAAGGAAGTTACACTCGAGTCAGATTGTAAGCTGCTTATACCAGCTTTAAATGAAATTACTAAGAAATAATCTCGAATTATTTCGTATTTTGTAATGATTAAATTACTAAAATCCAATGTTAGTTTGAAATTTAATAGAAATTTTAATAGAAATTCGATTCCCACGAGGACACGAAATATTTAATACTTTGATAACTTCGATTCGAGTTCTGCCACTCAACACACGATGCCTCCAGAATTCAGTGGAAAGTCGAGAACAGAATTGTCTTTAATGAGGAAGAAGTGTCTTAACATTAGATTTCGAGGTTCCTTCTAGCTACACTGATATGTGCGAAATACAGTGTGTTTTTTAATATAATATTTTAATGAAATAATTATATCGAAATACGTTAACAAGAGAAAACAAGAAAAAGTTTCAGAATAATAAAAAAATATTACGAAACAATTCCTAAGATAGCCAATTTAAAGATCGGTCTTGATGAATCACTGACCACTCCATGACTCACCCAGACCACTGAGTCACAGTAGGCTAACGGCATCTCTTTCACCCTTACCATACAAAAGCTAAGCTAAAAGAGGAAGGAAACACAAATTATAACGAGACGTGCTGAGATTGATCTTAAGAAGTAGGTCGATTTATATTCATTCTATTTCCAGACCTTTTTAATTTACTATGCATTAAACATTTCTTTGATGTACTTGCACGTGTATGTAGATCATTTGCTATGATGAAATAAAATCATAAGGTATAAATATGTATAAACGTATATTTAATATATGAGGCAATTCGTGGTACAACTGTAGTAGGTAGGTCGTGAGTTCAATTTCCACTAGAGTAAATGAAATATGTATTTAATATTTTCAGTCTCTTGCTGAGCAAAGCACGGCTTTGACTTCTGTCATTCAACATGTAATGCCTCCAGAATTCACTGGAACGTGGCGAACAAGAGTGTTTTATTGGGAACGGATTATTTTCTCTAGGTTACCAGGTTCACTCTGCTTACTCTGCTCTATGCGGGATATAACGAGAAGCTATAAAAATATTATATTTCTGTTATAAAAATACTTTCATATGCTAACGCAGTGGAAGTTTTCCATGTAAAATTAAATCGGCTTGCACTTTGTTAGTTTAATAGTAACTATTTAACGGAATGTATAATTAATAAATATTTACTGAACCGCTTTTTGCTTTTAATTAATGGTCAACATTGTTAATAAACTTTATTTTTTATATAGAAGTAAATATATATATAACATTTATATTTATACTTATTCATTATATATGTTCAATTATTCATATATGGTGAGAGCCTCAGTAATTAAAAAATACGTAGAATTGATAATGTATTTTCATGTCAAATTTAATAATAAAAGCGAGAAGGTAAGTAATTTGACCAACGATTCGTGAAACTGATTTAAAGTCGAAAATTCTACGAAATTTTAATATTCTACATATAATAATACAGCCTCACGCTGTACCCTACATATAGAAGAGTATACAGAAGCGAATATAACAATAAGACACTTCGTTCGCCATTTTAAATTTTACATGAGTGGTGGAACTCAACGCCGCGTTTGGCCTTGTCACCAGAGCTATGAAAAGCCTCATGCTAATATAATAATATAAAATACCTATAATATAAATATCTATGGAGTCAAAATTCTCGTGATCGACCCAATACTATTATTAGGACGTTATGACCGCGCATTACAAGGGTCCATACTGAATTATTTACCGAGATGGTCGACACGTGACGCTCGGAAATGTCTCGAATTGACACACGATTTAGTTATCTATGTAACGTAAGTTGGTAATAATATTTGATTTTTATGGCGCCTTCAGTATTCGGTAGAAACAAGGGAAACGGAATAGTTTTAATAGGAATAGTGTTTTAACACTAGGTTCCCAGGTTCTCTGCATTAGTTATTTTGCGCGGGATACAGACAGCGTCAAGCTAAAATAATAAATAAAATTATATATTTAATACAAATCACTGTATTTTATATTTGAATCAACCACAATAGAATTTACTCGGACACCTGGTTAGTTAAGCTTTCGAGAAAACGCTACGACGGCGAAATTTTCATTAAAATTATTACACAAAAAACAATTTTCTGATTATAATAAAATTGGAATAAAGCAGTGTTTATTCACTTTGGTTCGTTTTATTCTGAATTGGGGTTATTAAATAGAAAATGAAAAATAAGCATGAATTGATGAGTGTAATATTTTCAGCTTACACAAGATTGTTATAAAAAATTAAAAGGCTCAAAAAACCCTTTAAGAATTTTTAGATCTACAGTAGATTACTATTGACAAATGGATGTTTTGAACCCTTTTTTATTATTTTATATTTTTTACTATTCTTTCAAACTTTTCTTTTTTAAAATAATAATAGATTGGTTAAAGTTCCTTTTGGTAGACTGTTTTTGGACAAATTTCTTACATTCTGTTTCTCTAAGCCCTCCCTAGTGCTTTGTTAGTTAAGTAAATAGTGCTAACATTAAAAACAATAGAAAAATACAAGCTACAATGTAGTGTACTCTGAGTTTCTGTTTCAATACATTTTTACGGATAATATTTCAAAGCAATTTTATTGAAAATTGGTACACAACCTATGCAGCGTTTTCACCAACGATAAAGTGCTTTATTTTAACATGTAAATTCTATACCAAGCACACTAAAGTAGCATAATAACCCTAACTCACTGATATGCTAAATTTCCAAATTAGTTCCATATATCCTTTTTGCGCTGTATCCCGTACACAGAAGGACAGACAGAGACCTAGAAAAACCCTAAAAACCTAGTGTTAAGACACTCCGTTCCATATTATTTGGAGCCAAAACTATTCCTTATATTGGAAGCCAATCGCCAAACTATGTTGAAAATTATATCCGATATAAATTTTATTGCTTTCGAGTCGATTGGTCGTAGAGCTAGCATTACTTTGGACGCCGAGATCTTTCATAACTACGGGTATATCTATGGATGTTTTTGTTAGAGCAATTTATTTCGTCACGTTTCAATATGTTGAGAAATAAGGCTGTTAATCTGTCTTGTATATGGAGTTTGTTCCGTTTTTATGGGTAACAAAAATAATATTATTCCAGGACAAAAGTGACTAGATAATAAAGTTTTATGAAATTGTTCACGGACTAACCTATTTTTCATATAAATCATGTAACATTTTATGATATATTGAGCTCCTAACAACATAAAATATCCTTTAGGTATGTTAAAACATATAAAAAACAAAACTTTGCGACTTTTTTTACGATTAGGATTTTTTTGCAGCTTCTCGCTGTATTCTGCATAGAACAGGATCGGCAGAGCAAACCTAGTGTTAAGACACTCCATTCCTCACATTTCCACAATTTTGGAGACATTTCGTATGGAGTAGATGTACTTAACGTCGCGGTTTTGCCATGAAACAAATGAAAATATTAATAAACAAAAATTCCGTCCCTCTAATGAGAATCGAACCCATAATCATTGTATCACAGTCATACACATAACATAAAATCGATAAAAAATAATTTATATGAAGATACAGTACTAAGTACGGCAGACTTACAAACAGCAGTTGCGAAAAACAAAGATGAAGAGAAATTTGGAACAAACAAACAAACAATGAAAGTTGTTTCTTATTTCATACAAAAACAAAGTTTCCCTCGACCGTTATATAATAAGCCGCCTTGTTGAGTTAATTGTATAATTACTCATCCGACAAGCAAGGTGAAGACGATGCTAGACATTCTAATGAAATGAACAGAAAAATATACTGAAGTTTTACTTGAAAATTAAGTGGATAGGACGGTTTTGTTATTTAATTTACTGTATGTTAATTGTTTAATAAAATATTTATAACAAAAATAAGCAAAAAAAAGTGCACGAACTTGAAAATCGTTAATAATTAAACAGTCAAAGTATTTAAATTTAAATATGTCTCAAAATATAGGAGCACAATCGTGTGTGGTTGGTTGGATTTCCACTAGAAGGAATTTATTATTATTTCTTAATATTTTCATTTCCTCGCTCTCACACCAAATGCCTCAAAAATTAGGCGAAAAATGGGGAAGGGAGTGTCTCAACACCACTTTCCCAACTTATCCTGCTATATACGCGGGATACAACATCTACAAGTCCATAACGAATTTAATCAGATCAGCTCACATTAATTGCCAACAACATAAAAACACTACATATGTATATAAAAATCAACGTGAACAAAAAAAATAACCAATTAGAACCATAACAGAAAAATGTAAAAATAAATTCATATTCCACCATAAATAATTTTAGATTTGTGGGAACCATAACGTATATAAACTTTTGTACCGACCCTTGACCTCGCTTAGCAGTTAAGAACCTGGTAGAATGGAAAAATATAAAAATACCGATAGAAAAAAAATGTAAGAGCTTTTAACCTCTCGTGTTGATACCGCGCTCCTCGAGAGAAAAAATCGACAAAAAAAATACTGAAGCAAAAAAGACAACATTATTTAACTGAATGTAGAAAAAATCGTGACAATTTTATACTTTAGATAAAATGACGTATATTTAATTTTTATAGTTAATGGAAAATATGTGGAAGTTCAACTATTATTAATTTTAATTCACATGATTGCAATAAAACAATGTTTGTAATACGTAAATGCTTTCTTTTTAAAAGTATAATATTTATCTCTTAGTGATAGGATACTCCATTCTCCATTTTCCTTCCGGTATCCTCGTTGTGTCTTTTGCGGCGAAACTAAACGCCGTAATCATTCATATTCAAATAACTTATATCACATTAGCTATCATAACTCAATTAACTATTTATTTAGAAAATGAATTTAAAAAAAATCTTCAATTTTAGTTTGAAATTATAAATTACTTTTATAAATACAATCCTAGGTAAGAGTATAAAAAGTATGAAACGTATGATATTGCCATAATAATTAAATAACCTCGCTAAAACAGTACGCTTCCTGTTAAATACAGTTATATCGCAGTCGACTTTCGACCCTGTTCTTGATTCACGAGCTCGGAACATTTTCAATTAATATAAGAACCGTTACTCAGCCCTTAAAATGTTATTTGTAAAGGTAAAGTATAAATATATTGCGAAATTTATTTTATTATATTAATAACTAGAAGTGAACATTGTTAGGTTCTAATTATTTTTCAGTTTAGGTAGCTACTGCATAGAAAATCTTTCTGATATAATAAATATATTTTAACGAAGATATTCTTTTTTTTTGCTTCACACTGGAAACAAAGAAAAAAAGGAAAGGTACAGGATACTCAATGTTAAAACGTATGTTAAAATGTGTTGAGTGCGCCACTCAACACATTTTGACACACCTCAAGGTCGCTCTTAGCCTTACTACGACTAGTATTCCTATTAATTCTTGCATTGTACATTTTGTAATACCTATAAAAAAATTCCATTTGTATTTGCAATTTGTAAGTGGTCCAGAATTCGGCGGAAAATGGGGAACGGAGTGTCTTAACACTAGGCTTCCGCTATTTACCCTGCTGTGTGCGGGATACAGCGTGAAGCTAAGAAAGAAAAACTTAGACAATGTTGCTAACGATGACAATTACGTATATAAAAGTACTTTTTAATATAAAAATGTTTCACATATAGCCCATAAACAAAATGTAGTCAATCTAAATTTTAAAAAAAATACAGTACACTACGATTTAATAAGTGAGTTAAGTCTCATTGACCTACATTACCTATTTCACTATATCTGCATTGTACTCGGGTGCATTTCATCGGAGCGTAAAAACATATGCAATTAGTTAGCTTGTAATATTCAAAACATTTTAATTTGGCGGCGGTGATAATTATAGTTATATATTAATTATAGAAACACACAGGCCCAGGCCTAAGTAGGCGAAAAAGATTGTGGGTTCGATTTCCTCACGAAGAAATGAAACATTTACTATTTTTAGCTTTTCGCACTGAACACGCAATACCTCTAAATCTCAGCGAAAAGTTGAGTGTCATGACACTAGGCTCTCTCTGCCTACGCTGTTACATGCTGGATATAACATGAAACTCTAAAAATAATTAGATTATAATGGCGACAACTTACTTCGCCTGTATCACGTAATAAAATATGTTGTTTAAACTTTTATATTCATTTCGATCGTATGTATAAATATTAACAAATTTATTTATACGAGTTATTTTCTTCAGCTTTAACTTAGAAATAAAGTTAAGCTAATATTATGACAAATATATGTTACTGTCAAAATACAAAGCCAAAACAAAATGTATTTATTTCTTAACTTAAATCAGCATTCTTCTATTGAATTGCGATAGTTACCAACAATTCGAGTGGCCAGGTCATTCCGCATCAAGACTTTATAAAGACAAATAGCTCTTTATTCCTTAGCATTTACATTAAAACTTCTTCTTGAACCCAGAGTTTCGCTTCGATAACAGATGTTCGATCTACGAGTTACTAAGAAAAATATGTAGATTTGGGCTATATAAATATCGGGAAAATTTATGTACTTTTTTGTAGATCTCACGTTGGTAATATCAACAGACCAATCTATTGTTATAATCGTCGATAACGTCATTGATTTCATGAGCAAATTTAAATATTGTAGCTAAAATATCAGGGTCTTCCAAAGCGCTTTTTAATACAGTTTTTAAGTATAATTATAAATTATTAATAAAATATATATGAGGCATCGTGGCACAGCGGCGCAAGGGTGTCACTGTAACGCGACGGAGGTTCGATCCCCACTTGAGGAAGTGAAATATTTATTTACGTTAATATTTCCAATTCTTCGCTCCAGTGTCGAGAATTCGGCAGAAAGTGGGGAACAAAGTGTCGTAATACTAGGTTCCCTCTGCCTACCCTGTGTGCGGGATACAGCGTGAAGCTGATTTATTTATTTTTATTTATTAACATTTCCTTTTTCCATACATCAATTACACCATTACTGCATACCCTTTCAAAGTTTTATAATTCAATTTACAATTCCCTCTGCTTATCGCGGCTTAAAATTTACAGTGGTAGGTTTATAATCTCACAATACCCAGATTCGAGTACAAAAGTACAATTAAGGTAATACTTAATAAAATCTTGCGTGTTTAAGGACTGTTTCACGCAATGAAATTCCTTCTACGTTCGCATTATTTCAACCTCAATGAAATGATAAACATTTTCAAATTATCTCGAAGGTTAAACAATCTGTATATTAAATTTAAATCTCTATCTTTTGTTATACGAACAGACAAAATTGTGATACCTTTTATCTTTGTTCTCTGCTGTTTCAAATTAATATTGAAACATTGTTTTGTTTTATCAAAAAGACGTATATTATATTTAAGTACAATTGAATTTATTTCATGCTCATTATGCGGACCAGACCAGGTCAGGCCAGGTCAGTCGTGGCATTAGGACACAAGTGTAAACGCGACTGGTTATGGGTTCGATTCCCACTGTAGGAAATTTAATATTTCCATTACTTCGACAAAGCCCGACGTTGAGTTCAGATACTTAACTCGCAATGTCTCCAGAAATCAGCAGAAAGTGAGCAGCGGAATGTATACTAAGCTCCCTCAGTCTACCCTGATACATGCGAGATACAGCGTGAAGCTGTAAAAAATACAAACACTATAAAAAAATCTACGAATCCCTTCATAGAATAAAATAGGCTCTCAAACAATGAGCCTTGATAAAGAATAACGCTTCTACGTATAAAGTAGAAACAATTGCATAACCACACAGTATTTTAATCACGTAAGTGGCTTTCCAAATCATATTTTACTATGAAAAGGGGTTAAAACTAAAAGCGAATGAAAAAGGAACAGAGCTAATGTACGGAATGAAATATTCCGGAAATATTTTTGATTCACGTTAATTTCACAAGCTCACCATTCACCATTTATATCGGCAACGCCTTCGCAAATATACTATTAATTTGGTACGGCGGGCTGTCATCGCGGACCGCTAATGGTATTGGGAGCATGGGGGCTAATTAAGACTTTGCTGTTAATTTATAGGTTGTTTTCTCCTCCTTCAAGCTATAATCAAAACAAATTGTTTCCACTGAAACACGCAATTCGATCAAATGGATTAGATAATACAATTTCAGTGCCCGATAAAAAGCAGTCTTCGAATTTATTCAATGTGACTTCATTTTGTTCATTCACAGCGTGATTAGCTTTTATATTTAACTCCTTTTTTTTTGCTTCACGCTATAGGAAGAAGGAACCTGGGAACCTTTTGTTACGACACATCCGTTCACCATTTTCCGATGGATTCTGAAGACATTGCGAGATGAGTGGTGAAACTCAACACCGAATTTAGCTCTAAAAGTAAAATATAAGAATAATATTTTAATATTTTACAATATAATATTTAAATATAATTAAATATGCATTTTGACGCAGTACTAAGTAATGGAATAGTGGGATTAAAATTTTCTGAGCGGCAAAGTATGTAAGTACAAAGAGAATATTATATACACCACACCACAAGCTTTAGAGCCGGCGAACTCTCAGTGAAGTCGCTTAAGTAGGAACTGCGGAGCTATTCAAATGTGCCAGTCAATATTTGCGGCTGATTTAGTTCAAGCTACCTTTAAGAATGCAAGAGGGTAGGAAACTAGCGTGAAATTCTACAGAAAAATTTAATATGAACCGTACAGAATGTTTGTGTTGGACGAATTTGAAATGGAAATGGGGTATATAAAGTTGTCAAAGCATTTTTGTTTTAAACTAGCTACCCGCCCGCAGCTTCGCTCGCTATAATGAGATAATTATTCATTTAGTATTGTTAATTAATTTTGTGTTTTAAATAAGATAATCATTTGATTAGCGGCGTTGACCAGTTTTGCCATTTAACACGCAATACCTCCAGAATTCGGCAGAAAGTAGGGAACGGAATGTCTTAACACTAGGTTCGCTCTGCCTAGTTTGCTGTGTGCGGGATACAGCGTGAAGCTGATCATTTTGAAGACAATCCGTACGATAAAAATGTAAGTTTCAGAGAATTCAATAAAACAATGACATAGAATGTCTCATATATCCCACACGTACAGACAGCGATCGGTCATAGTTTTATTATATATACTGATAAAGGTATCTAGTGAACGTTCATTTCTGATAAGTTAGTGACTATAATTCAATAAGTAACTGTATTAACCCAGCCAATGCAGTTACAAAATTACATAACATTATTAGATGGACTTCAGTACCTCGAGTACCTACATCTTAAGCCAGACAGGCTATCTAAGGTATCTAAGGTATCGTGCCCGCCCGATTGAGTTACCGCCTGTAATAAGTGGTCGATAATTTTAGAACATGGAGGCAGGAGGATGTTCACAGCCTTCCATCATAAAACCGCTATGTAGAAAAGTTCAAGACTCGTGTTTCGTTTTGTAATTTCACACAATTTTTAATGAGGTTATTGTGATGAAGAAGAACTTCCCTTGGTTTATTTTAACAATAGTTCTATTGATTTTACACATAATGGCGCAGTGGTGCAAGCGTTTGAAACTGTTGTTCGTTCGATTCCCATTCGAGGACATTTCCTCGAAATATTTAATATTTCGATTTCTTCGCTCAGGTGTCTGGTAGCGCGGCGGTGAGTCACCACTCAACTCCTCCAGAATTCAATGGAAAATGGGCAGCGGAGTGCCTCAACACTAGGCTCCCAGCCTACCCAGCCTACATGCGGAATCACAACGTGAAGCTAAAAAAAATAATGGAAGTAAAAATAAAATACATTTCAGCAGCTTAATTAAAATGCCATTAGCGGTCCGATTTAAGAGGCAATGCTGAATATGAAATAATTTATGTAACTACATATAATATAATAAAACGGCGACTTTCATCTAAAGCTTAGAATAGGAATTTTTTTGGGGAGAAAAGGCAATTTATCATAACTTATGACCTCGCACGTGTAAGGCATAGACAATTTATTTATACCGTAAATTGTTATACATAGCCTGGAGAACGAGAAAGTTAAAAATGGAATGAAGGATGTAGAAAAATTAGCTACACGCTGTTTCCCGCATACAGCAGGGTAAGTTGAGAAAATAGTGTTAAAATACACCGTTGGCCATTTTTCGCTGAATTCTGGAGGTACATACTGCGTGTTGGAGTGCCAAACTTAACGTTGCGCTTTACCTCGACACCAGGTCGAAGAAATGAAAATAAAAAAAATTAAATGAATATTCAATTTCCTTGAGTGGGATCGAACCCAGAACCAGTCGTCTTTACGGTCACTTGTGCTCCAGCGCCATGACTGGCCTCAATATCAAAGCTATCTAAAAAAAGCAATATAAGATAAAATAAGATCAAATAAGCCTTAGCTAGCCAAGTATTAAAGTTAAAGATTAATGGAACATAATATGGTCGATATACAAAAGGCAAGCTGAACTGGTTGATAGGTGGCCGTGACTGAGATTGTGCAAAGATCGAGCGAATGCAGCTTTGATTAGATCACGCTGGTTCATTTGAATGTTTTTGCGAATGCAATTTATATATACGGTAGGTTGGTTTCAAATTAAACTTCTATTTTATATTATGTCATAATAAATAGTTTCTTTTGTTGTTTCACGCTGTTTCCCGCATACAGCAGGGTAGGCAGACCGAACCCTGGTGTTATGACCGTCCATTCCTCACTTTATACCAAATTTTCGGAGCACTGTGAAATCGAACCCGCCACCGTCACGTTCTCAATCATACTCTTTTGCCACTGCGCTACAAGGGCTTCAAATGCTAATGGTTTTGAAGGCATAACTCTAGTTATAGTTATATTATATAATAACTTCGTTCGCTCCCATTTTCAGGTAGGTGTAGTTTCGTTTTCAGGTATAGATTTCCCGCCCAATTTAATGGCGGCGCGCCCAGAATTTTTTGCGCGCACATTTTACTATTCGGGTCAAGGCAGTAAAAAATGTTTTAGTTTATTAAATTATGACATTTTTTTCTGAACTCAATGTTCTTAAGATATTTTTACGTTGTGAGTTGTACTAAATTAAGTCAGCTTACAATTTCTTAATAGCAATTAAGAACTGCGTAAAAGTCTCGTCTTCTTCGAAGTCGTTGAATGTGTAAACTTTAGTAACGTGTAAATGAGCGTTTAATTTTTCATTCGTGCTAAATAACAAAATGAAGGTATGTTTTTTTATCGCTACGCCTATAATTCAAAAGCTGGAAGTCCTATGGATTATTTATAGAGATAGATGCGTCCAGAAACTTGCATAAAATAATAACATATTTTTTTATTAGTTTCACGTTGTATTCCAGTTAGCCGTGTAGACTGAGGGAACCCTTGTGTTAAGACACTCCGTTTTTACCACTTTTCGGCCAATTTTGTGTAGAGACGCGGGACTCTACACCACACAGTTTACCTCGATAATCGAGCGACGAAATGTAAATAAATATCTCACATTTCAGTTCCTCGGATGGAAATCGAACCCACGACCTGTCGTGTTTACAGTCAAATTTTGTGCCACTGCGCCACCACTGACCTCATAGTGGATATGGCGTATGTTAGTCAGTCTTAACTGATGCGTTCAGAAACTTGACAATACTTTATTTCTTTAAAGATTATCTATAAAAATGTCTTCAATACTATAAATATAATTATACTTAATATATACTTAGACTTGTGATTTTCAATCACAAATAACAAAAAGTTTCAGCAGTTAAAGTGGAAGTGAACGCAAATCTTACAATGAACGCTATTGTTCTCTTAAACAACCTAAAGGGCTCCCTTCACAAACTTACACAAAAACGGGGGACTAATAAAAATAAAACGTATTGTTTTCAACTGGTTTGAACTTCTCGAGCTCAATAAAATAAGTTTTAATACTTTTTTTATTATTCTAAATATTATTATTAACTTTGGTTACTTATTTTTATTTTCAGTCTCACGCTGTATTCCGCATGGCCGCGGGTAGGAAAAGGTAGTTAAGTGTTAAGACACTCCGCTCCCCATTTTCTAACGAATCCTGGAAACATTGAGAATAAAAATGAAAATATTTCATTTCCTCGAGTGGAAATCGAATGTACAACCTGGTACTTACGTATATTAATATATATTTTGTTAAGCCTTGTTTTACAGAACTGCCGTTGTATAATTATATTTTGCTGGCCAGGGTTGGTTTATTTAATTTCCTTAAATGACAGTAAAATCGCCACAGTACCAACCTTCGTTATTTTAAATGCTGGCATGACATCTTTATTTTGTTGATGTATATGTCGGTTTATTTTAACCTGTGCCGAGAAATAATTAAGTTAAAAGCCTCTTTAAATATATAAAATAAATTAAATATAAAAATAAATATTTGGTAAAAAGTAATACCAAAAATAATTATTAATCAATTCCATATTTTGATACAGAATTGAATAAATTTGATTCCCAATTAGCATAATTATTTCTAATATTATTGAAAATTCCGTTGTTTACGTTGCATTGCGCATGTACGCAGGGACTAACCTAGTGTCAACACACTTCGTTCTCCCCTCCCCATCCGCGATTGACAGAACCCAATACCATGGCGAAGAAAAAAATATGATATTCCGCGAGTGGAAACCAATCCCACATTTACAGTCGGACGCCAAAATAGCCTCAATATAAAACTGATATGTCATAGTTATTCATTTTAGCTGGTGCAATATACTTCTACAAATACCTTCCGTGGGGAAGGTAACGTTCCCCATCCACGTTCACTAACTTCCATTACCTTATCACCAATGCATAGCAAATATTGGTGTGCCGCCCCCTTATCTAATAAAACGTGCAAATGTTGTGAACCCCGTTACCGTTACGCCTCATTGCCTTGGTATCGGTAACTGACAATGGGGCCTTTGTTTTGTCTAGGAAATGATTCATTAGAGACTCCTATTATTATTATTATTTCTTAGATTTTCAACGGGTTTCAATAGTTGATCGTCGTATCCCGTATATATATAGCAGAGTAGGCAGAGGGAACTTAGTGTAAAAACACTTTGTTCCTCGAGGCGAAATTGTGGCGTTGAGCTCAGATATTCAACACGCAGACCTACTTTAAGAAATGGACACTTTCCGCCCTTGGAAGGAACGGAGTGTCTTAACACTATGTTCTCACTGCCTGAGCTAAAAGCTATGTATATCTATTTTAATACACTTTTATTTGAAAAAATAAGATAGCAATCAACACAAAAACTTCATGTTTGCACTCGTCCAACTACCTTAACTGAATAAAACACGTCATCCATCTTCGTTTTGAAAGAGAAATAGCGTTTTGGGATACTATTATTTTTATAGAGAGCAAAAAATTTTTTCGTTATACTACTATAAAACATTTATTCGATAAATTGCTTTATATTTTTAGAAGAAGAGTGTAATAATTTAAAGACATCAGGTTGAGACGCGACTGGTTATGGGTTCGAAAGTTCAAAAAAATTAAATATTTATTTAAATTTATAATTTCATTCGCTCTGCTGTCGAGGCAAAACGCGTAGTGTTCCGTCATTCAACGCGCAATTCACGAAAGTGGAGAACAGAGTGTCTTAACATTAGGTACCCTTCGCCTACCCTACTGTGTGCGGGATACAGCGAGAAGCTGATTTATTATGATTTTTTTATTTAAGACTTCATAGTGTTAGCGTAATCCACAGCGCACCCCACGCTGACGTGGTCGCTCGACGCAATGCACCATAAAAACTGAAGATAAGCCCGCCTCAGTTTTATCGTCGTACGGCATACGGCAGTTCCATTGACTTGGACGACACGTGGAACTTACAAAATAACTTATATAAAAAAACAATAAATAAACAATTTTTTATGTGTACGATTTGGGTATTTATATAAGAAACTTCGTATATATCCGTAATATTTTATTATAATTATATATTATATGTATATTTATATATTTATTGGATGTATATGTATGTATATGTATATTTTACTTCTGCATACTTATTATCCCACATGACAAGGTTGGCTGGGAGAGAATGCTTTTAGCGTTAAGCCCGCCTTTTGTACATTGTTTTTTTGTAATTTTGTGCCATTAAGTATATTTAAATAAAATATATAAACTTCCGCAAAAATTTTATCCATAGACAAGTTACTTTTAATTATTTACTATGTATAATTAGTATAAAAATTAAAAATATAACAATGTGAATCAATAAACAATGAAAACCACAAAAAATACGAATAACCTATTTACACAGGCTTTTTAATTACCTAAGCAATAAAAAACCAAAAAATAAAATAACCAGCACAAGGTTTCTTTACCTGTTTGTTTATGTATAAAACGTTCACTTTGAACTATTGTTTTCAATTCTAAGCCTTTGGACATAGAAAGATGATTCAGGCAAAGTAATAAGGCACCGTTTCTATTCGGATGAGCAATAGCGAAATTCTAAGAATATACACATGAGTAAAGATGACAGTCCTAGCAGAGAGGCACAAGCGGGTCTGATTACCAGTTTAGGAAATGAAATATTAAATATCTTTATTTCCTCGGTCTGGTGACACAGTATAGCGCGGCGTTAAGTTCCGGCAGTCAATATGTAATGCGCTCAGAATTCAACGGAAAATGGAAAACGGAAGTTTCTTAACGGAAACTAGGAACTAGGTTTAGCTCTTAAATCGTTTTCGATCATAATTAAGATCTACACAGGCAAATCACACAATCAACTAATTTCACATTTCATTCAAACCAAACGTGGGAATCAACTATTTGCTTAAGAATTACAACGGAACGGTGTTAAGATAACATTCACATTAATACAAATAATGGAAAGAATGACTCAGTCAAGTACAACGGAAACCAGCCATCATACACTCAGCTCACCATACCATAGTAAAGATGTTTACTAGCCGTAAACATAATCAATAAACGTAAGTTATGTGACGACCCCACTTTTTACTGGTGCTTACGAAGTAGCCAAATATGGCAAGAAGCGTAAAATTGGGTTATTAAATGCGAAAAGTGACATGCGTGTACTTCCTGTTAGGAGAGTTTTATTATTGGCAGAGAAGAATATAACGTTTAAGGATAATAATACAGACTCTTACTTGGGTATAAGTGATATTTTGTTGTTCAAATTATTTAAAGATACTGATAGTTTGCCAGAACAGCTTTTTCTGGAACAGCAGCGTAGGCAGAGACAATCTAGTATTAAAATACTCTGTTCCCCCTTTTTTCGCAACATTTTCAAGATATTGTGTGTAGCGTTTTGTCTCCTAGAGCTGGGAAAATAAAACAATTTGAATTGAAGCAGAGAGTACCTGGAAACTTAGTATTAAGATATTTCCTTTATCCACTTTCCGCCGAATTCGAGACATTTCGTGCTGAGTGGCGGAACTCAACTCACGCTTGAGACCCTGGGCCATGATGAGCTCAAGAATAATAAATATTATAATACTTTATAACAACCAATAAATAAAATATTATAATTCTAGAATAATACGGTTTTTTAAACTTTATCTAGTGTCTATAAGGCGAGGATCTGAGTCAAGTTCAGTCGTTCAATATATTGAACGTAATATAAGAGTATAATAACAGAAGGTGACGAATAAGGAACGGTGGAAAGTGGAGTCATATGCTAGCTAGTATTGGTAGGTCATTTTTTTAATAAATTTCTACTAATACTTTATAAAATTTTATGTAATTGACGTAAAATTTTAATTGACAATACAAGTTGATGTGTATTTAAGAATAGAATTAATATCACCACTTCTTTTATTACGATAAGAAATACATATATAGAGCATCCACACATTTTTTTTTATATTTAAAAAAAAATAGGAAATAATATTTTTAAAATGCTTCAGCTAACAATGCCAAAAATGAAAGGAAATCTTAACATTTCTAAGAAACTAACAGTAACGAACTTGACATTCGCATATGACACATATAAAAATAATGCATGTGAAAGTCAGTGTAACGTCAGAATAATGACAAGCATTTTCCAACATCATAAATTAAAACCCGTTTGTAAAAACCAGTCTAGAACAAATATATAGTAAACTGTGGACCCGAAGGCGGCTACGCCCGCTTGAGCTATTCGAATATTTATTAAATATATTTATAAAATTATTTTCAGTTTTCAATAGAGAAATGCGTTAAGCAAGCTCATTTTGGGTGACGTTTTCTAACAAACTTTGCAAATCGTTGCTTAGAAACGGCGGTTGTTATAAACATGACGGAATAAATTGCATATCAAATTAATAAGTATTTTTATATATTGGTATATATCGAAAATCTTTCAAATATGAGAAAAAAAGTATCCTATGTTCATCCCGAGACCCTCAAGTATCTCTGTATGAGTATTTTAACACAATTAAATTAGCGGTTTGGGCCTGATTGCGTAAAAGACAGACAGACAGACAGAGTTACTTTCGAATTTATAATATAGGTATGGATGGACATGAAACCAGAATTTAGATACTAACGAGTGAAACTACGGGTTTGTGATATATAACATGTCAAAGCAAATTATACGTATAGAAGGTATATATAGAAACGTGAATGAACAAAGCGATTTGTTCACACAATGAAAAAATATTGCAAATGACTTGTCCAACCAACCACTCTATGTAACGTCGCAAAATTGAAAAACTTTCCTTGTTCCTTTATATGTATGGTTTAAAAATATTGGGACATTTTTCCGATAGTGTTGTAATTTGTGATGCGGCGTTGAGTTACGCCATTAAACACGCAATGGCTTCAGTATTCGGGGGGGAATGGAGTATTTTAACACTAGATTCCCTATGCCTACCCAGCTGTGTGCGGGATACAGCGTGAAGCTTAAAAAAATAATAGTCGTCAATGCTTAGTAGTTAACGATGAACAACGTCAATATTGCGTATTGAACAATTTTGTATGGTAATAGCGAAATTAACTTGTTAACCTTTTTTTTAATTGCTTCTACATCAAATATGTCGTATGAATGATGTTTTTATTGTTTCAAATGTAAGAGATTAGTGTTAAAACAGTTCGTTTCTCACTCGCGCCTACGGAATTTAACGCCGCACCTTGTCTAATTGAAAATAAATTAAAAAAAACACTTCCTTATTAAAAATTGAATCTGCAACCGTCGCATTTACAACCACACCTCGTGGCGCTGCGTGTCATGTATGTAATTTCACACCAAAGTGTATGTATAACTTCGTTTGATAATAAACAACTAACTAAAGAAGAAAAACAGTTTAATAAAAACTTTAAATTCCTTTTACTTAACAAACAGAAAGATTATAATTCAAACGCGTCAAGAAATCAAAGTGTACTTACCAAGTTACTATTCACCAGGAATGGGGGCAACGTCCCACTTTCCGGGTGGAACAGGTTTTCGTTGCTGGGAATAACTCTTACCGCTACTCGTTACCGACGATCTTGCAGTTATTATTTATAGAAACATTTTAATAATTATGTTCCCTAACGGTTCTAGAATAGGCGGGTTACCAATTTAATTGGACAAAGTTCTTGGGTAAATTGTCAATTGTATAAATACAATTTATTAAAGTATTTTCAGTAAAAAATAATATTGATACATATTTTTAATTGGTACCTTTTCTTTCTATATTAGGTACATTTTAAAAAAGAGGGAGATGCAAAGTATGACTGTAAACGTGGAAGGTCGTGGGTTTGATTCCCTCTGGAGTAAAGCAATATTTAATATTTTAATTTTTTCGCTCTTGTCGCCATTGATGAATATAGCCACTCAATACGAAATGCTATCAGAATTCGGCGCAAAATGGGGAACGGAGTGTTTTAACTCTAGGCTCTCCCTCTACTTACCCTACTGTGTGCGGGATACAGCGTGACGCCAAAAAATAAAAAAAATATATACTAAAAGACATTGAAGACAAGATATTGAAGACATTAGATAACGCGAGAGAGATATGCCATGATCACAGCGTAGGTTACTCAGCCAAGAATAATTAAAATGGTTTAAACCAATTAAAATACATTGTACAAAGTTCATTTTAAAGTTTAATTAAAAAAACTGACGCGACTGCTGACAATAGAAACGTGTATACTAGCGAAATTTTTAGAAATACCTACAAAAATGTTGCAATTACTAAAAAATCTATGAAAAAACTATACTATCTAGTAAAGATTAGAAATAAAAAAAATACCTACATAAATTAATTATATTTACATGTTACATTAGTTAAGGATTCAATGGGTGTATGTGATATAGAAAATGATAAGGAACTAGATCGATATTAGTTTTTATCAAATGGTGTCAGCGGGCAATCGTGGCAAGTTGTAATTTTAAGCTACCGTTACGTACTTTACTGTATGACTCATTTGAACTGAGCAGTCTAGAATGAAACAGTATCTGCGAACGTTTCTTTATAATTTGAAGAGATAAATGCTTCTAGTAGGTACTTTAAAATAATTAAGGCCAGCCGTGGCGCAGAGGCTCAAGTGTGTTACTGTAAGCGCGAGTAGTTGTGGGTTCCATCCCTGCTCGATGAAATGAAATGTTTATTTAAATTTATATTTTCATTTCTTCGCTCTGCAGAATTCGACGGAATGTGACGAACGGAGTGTTTTAATACTGGGATCCGCCCATCCTGCTGTGTGCGGGATACAGTGAAAAGCTGATTTAAATTTTAAATATTTTTTTACATATACATTTAAAAAAAAATGTGCTACACAAATTTACACTTTTCATTAAACTAACTTAGACTTATATATGTAGGTATATTTGAAATCAACTTTGATTCTTAAGCGATAATGTAATCGGAACATTAAAATTCTTCATAATAATAATAGTTACGATGAAAGCATTTCTAATAAAACCTTAAATCAATAACCTCAGTACCCTCATTACCTATATCTCTCCATAGCGACCCAGTTAGAAATTAACAATAGAGATTACGGAACTAATCTTCGACAGTCACTTAGAAAGTTGTTGAGATTGTGTGCTTAAAAACTGCCATGTAACTTTGTCCTATTTCATCCAATTACTCGAGAACTATTGGGATAGCTGCAATTGTATGTGTATGATACGAGCAAATGTACATCTTTCTTGAACGTATGGCTTAGTTGGTTAAAGCGCTTGGAAGGTTTCCAAGAGGCGCGGGTTCAAATTCCGCTACGTTCAATTTTTATGCATCTTCTAACAACTATTTTTCTTTACTAAGCGATGAAAAACACTTCTTCACTTAAATATCAAATATTCATGCTTAGTAAAAATCTTTCTTAACCTAAGTAATATTTCAAGTTTACTTCCATAAAACAAAATTATAACGAAGTAAAAAGTATTTCATAATAATATACGACCAGCAGATGGGTGCAATGGTAAAACCTTCCCACAATTTTTCCACATCACTTTTTATGTTTTCTTTATGGGATCGCGTGTCGGCTGTGCTCTTGCTATACATATTATCAATGGACAAATTGTCTCCATCCGTCACTTAGGGTTTAGCAGTATAGGATTACTTGGACAATTTACGTTGCAAATTATGAGATTCTTTATTTAGAGGCAGCGGCACAAGGGTGTGACTGTGACGCGACGGTTGTGAGTTCAATCCCCACTCGAGGAAGTGAAATATTTATTTACGTTTATATTTCCATTTCTTCGCTCTGGTGTCGAAGCGAAATGCCTTCAGAATTCGTCAGAAAGTGGGGAACGGAATGTGTTAATACTAGGTTCCCTCTGCCTAATCTACTGTGTGCGGGATACGGCGTGAAGCTGATTTTTTTTGAAGTAAAGATAACTTGTATTTTGAAATCTTATTTAAAGTGTAGAAACATTACAGAGAACATAAAAAAATAACAGAGAGTTAGAATTTTCGGTTTGAATATAGTATAACGTATTCATATTTCGTAATTAAATTATCTATTATCTATTATTACACCCCACCAAATCATATTTGCCATTCCTTCCTACAGAGCCGGTTGCCTCGCAGCTAGCTAATTAAGCGATAGGGTCGCCATTTCTACAGTTAATTTTTTTTTGTGAATTTGTTTATATTAATCCTTCGTTTCTGTTGATCTTCAAAAACACAGTGTGCAAGATACTTCACATAAAAAGTACGAGAACCCCCCGGAGGGCATGTATGAAGAGGTTGACGACAGTGGACGAGGCGAAAGGGGTATGACAGAGACCATAGCGTTTGACGCTCTCTAGCTAAGCCAGTCTACCCGGTCACGGATACCCCGTTAGATGTACAATAAATCATATTTAAAATTATTATTTTTCGAACTTTTAAAAATATTGTACATTTTGGACTGGCCGAAACTCGTTGTTCATCTGTATGCGTTAAGCGGCAGGTGGTCGCAGGCGCCGTCCACATTCAAGGGCAAGGGGCCACCCTTCAACCATTTTTTATATCGATATATTGTATTTAGTCATTTGCCGTAAAATTTCCTACCTGACACAAAAATAAATAGTTTTACGAAATATTCTTCGACTAGTTTGATATTTTATGATAAAAAAACAGGAAAAATAAGTAATATATAATGTGTTTTTATTCTCCACACAACTTCTGAATTGTAACAAAACTAAAATGATCGCCATTTCCATTCTTTATTTCAGAAACATATTTTTTAGCTTCACGCTGTATCCCGTACATAGCAGGGTAGGCAGAGGAAGCCTAGTGTTAAGACACTCCGTAATACGCGCAATCCGTATATATTCGTTATAAAAGAACCATCAATATAAAGTTAAGAACTATATAGAACATGGGACATTTATTGGAAACAATAAAAATAGAATAACAATGTCCATATCAAATATATAGAAAAGTCAACTTACATATATTTTATTTGAACGAAAATTGTTAAACAAAACTCGACAGAAAATGTTTTATCATTCAGTCTGGGAAATCGTATTACTACAATACATATGTGTACTCTCAAGTTAACATAGCTAATGCAACTTCTAAGGCTTCAGAGGCAATAAAAGCGAAAAGTTTCCGACGCCAGTACGATACATACGATCTAGCGCAATGACTCACTTCGATATTGAACAAGCTTGCGAAACTTCAAACTGGCCATTTAGAACATTAATTTTGTATGGAATCCAAGGAATTCCGACAATAAGGTACTTAAAAATTCTGAAGTATTTTGTTTAATACAAAAATGTCATATGCGGCGTTCAGTTTCGCAGTTAGAGCAAAAAGTAATGAATGGTTTTCCTTGACATTAGATTTTCTCTGCCTATCCTGCAATGCGTGATCCAACTTGGAGGTAAAAAAAGTTAAGTAAAAACAAAGGCACTTGTACTATATGGGAGAATCCAAATAGAGCAAAATTCTAGGATGTGGGTTATAAAGTGCCCCTCAGCTAAATAATCCTTGAAAGTTGTTAAGATACCTCGAAAGTTTCTTGAGAGGACTCTAATAGAATATCTTTCTACACTCCAGTGGACTGCCGACAACTTGGGTGTTTACTAACAAAATCGCAAAATAATTTCATTTGATTGACAGTTGGGTTGTTATGAGCCTATTAAAGTTTATACTATTAACTTTACGCTGTTCTGTATGAAGCTGGGTGGGCTGGAGGAACCTAGTCCTGAGACAATTCGTTCCCTACTTTCCGCACAATTTTGGAAACATTGTGTGTTGTGTGGTGGATCTTACCACTGCTCTTTTGTCTTGTTACCTGGACGAGGAAATTGAAAATAATTAATATCCTTCAGTGGAAATCGAGCCCACAACCGTCGAGTTTATAGTAAATATTTCCGTTCCCAATGTATTTCAGAAGTGGGCCGCCGACCTTGTCTCTTTTTACTTGAAATTATCTTTAGGTTTTTAACATTGTATAATGTTTAGGCTATATTACTTGATTGTATGAAAAAAATGACGATCAATTATAGCTATTTTCCTGCTTGGAATATGTGGAATGTAATGTGTGGTTTTATTATTACCAAGATAGCGTACAAGTAACACTCGCCACTCCCTTTTTTTGTTATCAGAAGATATATTATGATAAATTTACAAAGAACATTTACAGATAATTCTCATAAATATGATTTAAATCTGAATAGAGGTTAAAATCGTACATCCACATTAATTTAAATCTATTAATTTTAAGAATTATTTTCATTAGTAATATAAGTAATATAATTAATAATTATAAGAAATAAATAAAACCACCACACCACAAACCACCAAATTCTGGAGCCATGATTGCGTGTTAAGTGGCAGAAAATGAAAACAAAAATTAAATAAAATACTTTCATATAAATAGATAAATATAATTGCTTTACTTAAGCACTAAAAGTTAACGAACCAAAACAACCAAATGATTATTACAACAACAAGACTAATCTACTCCAGAGAACTTCTGGCCTTATTTAAGTATACAAAATGTGCCAGCGTTCCTTCCATCAATTACTGCTCTTTCTATCCACTTGACCCAAAATCATGACCTTCGTATCGCGTCTAGGAGATCGCTTTACTTGCCAAAAGAAGTCAAGAACCGTTTCCTTTGAAATGGATAAAAGCAACTCTGTGTTATTCCGTGGCGTAAACGAGCTGATACTGGAACACCTTGACGTGAATACAAATTGATATCTAGCTAATACATTCAACTGCAGTAATAGCCTCATGTAAGGAACAACTAAGTTTCAAATCAAATATTCAAACATTACAAATATAGGATGCTGGTCGCAGCGACTGGTTGTAGGTTCGATCCCCACTCGAGGAGACGAAATATTTATTTAAATTTTTCGCTCTGGGGTCAAGGCAAAGCGCGGCATTGAGTTCCGTCACTCAATACGCAATTCCTCAAGAATTCGGCGGAAAGTGTGAAACGGAGTGTCTTAACACTAGGTTCCCTCTGCCTAACACGCTGTGTGCGTAATACGGGGTGACGCTGATTTATTTATTTACAAATATAAGTAGCTGATAACGCAGACAGTTAACCAGTAACTAACTGTGAACAATTTCTTTTAAATAGGGTTGTCAAATCCAGAACTCGTTGTGGCACAGCGGGGTCCCCGCTTCCTGTTATGTTGACAACCCTCGAACTGGCCATTCCTACTTCCAAAACATATACCATTTACGCGGAACATGTGTCATCCATGCGTGAACAAACGCGTGTCGATGAAAAAACAGTCCAAATAAAGCATTTTTCGGTGCCATATGCTACTCGATTAGAGACCGTTCAAAAGCTAATAAAGAGATGAATTACGTTGACACTTTATGTTCCCCTTTCAATTTTTTCTGTAACTAGCCCTGATTGAAACATTATATTTTATGATCTTAACTTTTAGTATCAAAATGTCTTTTATAAATTATCTTTAAATTAAACCTGATTGCTGAATGTTGTCCACACCTTCACATCAAGTTGCAAATCTTCAATAGATTACCTGCAAAAAAGGAAAAAGCTTAATAAATACACACAAAAAAACAGAAAAAATAATAAAAAAATGCATTTGAAGCAGTTCCAAAAATAACTAGAACCTTCGAATAACAACTTAAACGACATATAAACGGTGTTTTTTACGATTTCTGTAGATTTAGAAAAAAAAATCTTTCAAAGCCTTTCAAAAAGTTAGACTTGGCACCCGAGGCTGATACCTTGAAGCCGAGTATTCTATATCAATTTGCGCATTCGTGCAAAGTATATTCAAGTAAGTCAGCGTCGGTGCGGTCTGAGCTTTTAAATAGCACCATTTATGGGGAATGGGGGGTAAGGTATAAAGAATGAATGGAATACTCTGGTTAAGAAAGATCCGTGACCAGAATTTATCTTGGGATTTTAAATAATTAGTTCTTTAAGGAAGCTAATTTAATTCGTGGACAATCAAGGATGGCGCTAATTCAATTGCTTGATATGAACATTCTTCTTAAAATATTGTTTTCCAGCTTCACGCTGTATCTCGTATATAGCAGGGTAGGCAGAGGGAACCCAGTGTTAACACACTCCGCTCTACACTTCCGAATTGGACGGAGAATCGAACCCATAACCCTGTCTCGTTTACAGTCATGCTGATGCCTCTGTGCCACGACTGGCCTCAATTATATCTACATAGTGCCTTTTATAATCTTTATATTAGTCTACGAAATATACAATTTAAGCCGTTTGATTACACAGTTAAATAATTCAAAGTTTAGAATGATGGAATATACTAAAGTTGTCAAATCTTGGGGTCAGATTGGCAAATAAAGGTTGATTGGGCATTGTGGCGACCAACAATAAGCAATCATCTGGTTTAGTGCTAATACTGACAGTCACGGACCGCACTTAATTTTACGATGGCCAGCGATGACACTTCACTCTCTCGTCAGTCACGCCCCTAGCGGAAAATATCCATTGTTTTAGAGTAAGAGTTAAATTTAACTGAGTTGTATTTGGTCGTGTAAAAAAGTGCGCAAGTTATTTATCATAGATAGCGTTTTGAAGTTTCCATCATAAAATGGTAAGTACGAAACCGGAATAATAGTTTATAAAATAGGTTTTTTTTTTTATTTTCAAGCTGTATCCCAAAAATAGAGGGGTAGGCAGGCGAAACCTAGTGTTAGGAGACTTCGTTCCTACTTACTGCTTCTTTCTTGAGACATACAAATAAATAAATAGAAAATGTTGTAATACTATTTAAAAAATAATATCAATTGAGATTTCGCCAAATCTAGAGCCTTATTTTTTTCAGTGATGACAATATTGATATTTTTATATTAACCGTTGATTAAAATTGCTTATAAAAGCCTACTTGAATAAGAATATTTTAATTTCAATTTTAAACTCAGAGAGCTTGAAACATACATATTTAATAGGTGAGTCTATTTTTAAAACATGAATACATAAATAATCGTAGATTGTTTTTCAAAGTGAATAGTTTTTATGTATTTATTTTGTCGCTCTGGTAACGAAGCACGCAATGTCTCTAGAATTTGGCGGAAAGTCGGGAACGGAAGTGTTTCAATGGGAACGGAATATCTTACTTACCACAAGGTTCCCATATTGTCTATTCCTATTATGCTATATACGGGATACAACGTGAAGCTCAAAAAGAAAGCGTATTATTAGCGATCTATTATGGAAAAGAATGATCGGAAATCACCGAGAAGAGTTACAACGTGTCTTGAGATAAGATATTCAATTGACGGCGGCTTTTCTACTTTCTCATCCGCAAAATCAACTTTTCCTTTAGCTTCGTCACCATTATTTTAAGAATAAAAATCCACAGCTAATAAAACTAAAGTCTTCTAGAGATATCTTAGAAATAAGTTTGACGTCGGTTTTTTTTTTAGAATTTATCCCTTCATTTCTAAACGTAGGCTTCCAACATAAACCGCTAATCATCTATCATTATTTACCATACCACATATCTCTCGCGTGTTACAAGTGTTGGTCAAAATTTAAATTAAATCCATTTATTTTGACCATAGAAATACTAAAATAACAATTAATTAGAAATCTATTAAAATTGCAAAAAACATTTATATTCTTTGTAAGTTTTTAGTAAAATCAATTGCTATTACATTAGTAAACTCAATCTCGAATGTTTATTTTAAAAACGAGCAATAGTACTTGGTGGAGAACGATGCCCCGGGGAACCTTACGGACGATATTCGTTTAATAGGGATCTATTGTGTTGTCTGTACACGTTTAATTACAAATATTTACCGTTGCGGCGGAGAAAATAGATTAAAGATTCTTTAAATTGCATTTTACTCTCCAATATTGTAAACGACAGCGTATAAAAGGTAAACGTTTCCGAGCGTCGATTCTTCTGTTTAATTAAATTTTGGCTGATGCCCTAGAGCAGTAATCCAGATTCGATATTTGTATTTGATAGGAGTTAATTTGCGCTACATTACTTACGCAAACTATTTCAGAAGTGTCATTTACAGTATCTAGCTTTTAGAACTAAAAGCTTTCCTTTGATATTTCCCAAATGGCTGTATAAAACTATTTTGTTCGAATAAGACGTCGAGAATCTTTTGCCAATGGAAGTTTTCAACAGTTCATCACTGTAGTGGGTTTATTACTCACTGGAGTGGGGCCCAAGGGGCACGTTGCCCTGTAATTGTAATTGGAATATATAGCCTTAGTCAGTGATAATTACTTCTCTTTGCAAGCCATTCAACATATTCCACTGATTTTATTTAATCAAAATGTACTGAAAGTTCACAAATCATTAGAGCAACTGTTATTTAATTTAAATGTTCTAACAACAAATTCAATAAATATTCTAATGAATTTTGTGAGTAAAATGAGATTTTCGTCATAAAATATTCAAAGCTTGAAACATTTCCCTGCCGAACTGTCGACTTACTTTTTTGAAAGGTCCCCTGACAACCTAATATGCGGGGTGACGCCCTTCGGGTCCAAAATATGTACCCCAATTTGTGGGGACGAGATCGAGTTTTAGGCATTAATTTAAACATCATTATTGTACCACAATCAACATATGCCCACATATTCTATTTGAATTATTCCAAGCGTTAAAACAATTTCAAAGTACGTAAGTTTGAAAATTCACAAAGTAATTTTATGTTTTATATTTTTCTTTTAACCGATAGCTATTCCAGCAGTAAACTGTAATAAGAAGGCGAGTGAACGGGAAAATTTAATAGATTGTAAAGTAATATTTTCAAGCTGTTTCAATAAAGATAATAATGTTGAGGACAAATAGTAGATTTTATCATCACAAAATTATGTTGCAAGCTTATAAGGAATCCGGTATATTTGTTACTTTATCCAGCAAATGGCTGCCATGAGTCTTTCGGTATTATGAAATAAATACCATTTTTATCGTTTTAAATGGAAACGTTTCAACATTTTTTTTTAGCTTTACGCTGTATACCTCGTGAACCAGGGTAGTCAGAGGGAATCTAGTATTAAGACACTCCGCTCCCCACTTTCCGCTGTATTTTAAAGGTATTGCGTGTTGAGTGGCGGAATTTAATGCGGCGCTTTGCCTCGACACCAGGGCGAAATAATGAAAATATTAAATATTTCATTTCTTCGAATCTGGGAATCGAACCCACAATCTGTCGCGTTTACGATTGTACACCATTGTACACGATTATATCCCAGCGCCATAACTGGCCTCAGTTTCAACATGCTCTTAACTTCTATATTCTTGTGTTAATAAAATAAAATTATTGTAAAATATTACTTATAAATATATAATGGACTCCGAGTCTGTCTCTGTGCCATTAAAACGAGAGTGACAAGGGTGCGATAAAAACAATCTAGCAATATTGTTTTTAAAAAGTAATAGAGTAGAGTAGAGATTCAAAATTATTGACTTAACCATAATTATGAAACTATATGCAATAACATATAAAGTTTATTTAGGTATAGTTTAATATTTATAAAATAAAATATTTACTGGCTCTAATGAGCATGATCCCATTCCAATTAATAACCTATTTAAATTTGTTTGCTGGGTTTTTTTTAATAATGGCGAGCAATGAACTGTGAAATTATTAAATTTATTAAACTGTGTAAATATATTTTAATAGGTACCAAATAAACAAGTTCCTTTTTTTAACAGTATTTTCCTATCTTTGTGACCTGTTCATGTGCATTATTTGAGTCAATACCCAGGAGACCACAAAGGAGATTCTAAGGAGGATAAATCGTATGATTTTTAAAATGTTTATCTGTCTGTTTGTACATTCGAATGATTTTTCTTGTCTATATTTGATTTTAAAATTTGGCACACCTGATGTACTCTAGCTTAACTATAAGTAATAACAATGCACACTTGACAATAATTAAAAATTTATTTAAAGTTATCTATTTTTATTAAACAAACAATATAATTAAGAATGAATTGTTATCATTATCATATTAAATATAAAACCTACCATACCATTGTTTTAATTATAACTTTATTAAAAAAAACAGTTTACAAATTCCAAAAAAGGCATTTCGTATGTACTACTAGCAATATAACATATAGGCACTAGGTACTCTACCCCCATACTTACATACTCATTCTCTATCCCTGTGCCAGCTACATACGATTTCCATTAGGTGCCTACTCAGCTTGACAGAGGCTGCCACGATATTGGCATGATCAAATTACCTTTCGTCGATTCTTGACTGTATAACAAAAATATACATTTGTGTCATTGCATTATAATACATCTATATCTATCTATCTTTACTTACACAAGAAACTCGATTAACCGGACTAATTGTTGTTGTAAGTCATTCGGATAATCGAATGCAAAACTGTATGCACAAGCATATGTAGCACAAAATTGTTATATAATGTCTATTAAAAGCATCAAGTATATATTATAAACGAAAATCAACGTTTATTAAGAAATTACTAACATTTTCCTACATCCGATTTATTCTATACATATAGATTACGTACGCATTTGCGTACATATAAATTTTCTTAGGTTTCATTGTAGTAGGTTGCATAAAATAATAAGGGCGGTGGATAGTCCGGATAATTCCGACTCCGTATAACTGAGGGCCGGATAATCGAGTTTTTACTGTATAATTAAATCGTAATTGATACTGTATATGGAATAAAATGTTAAAAATAACTGAATAATTGTGAAATTTAGGATTTGGGGGTTTACGTCTTACGCAAATGACTATAAAGAAATAAATATAACAAACAATCTACCGTAACCATTCACCATTTATTTTTATCAAGTACAGTCTAAAATACATTTGTATTGAATTTTGCAATATCTATTTCAATTTTATTCTTGCGTTGATCGATGACGAAACGTTAGTTAGGACTTCGAATCCTTGGAGAGGTAAAATTTTGTATAAAATATAATATAGACTGCATTTCATTTCCTGCCCTCCTGCGGGATATAGGGAGAAGTTGAAAAAAAAACATATTATAAATATTCCGTTTTATATGGCTTCCGTAATTATTTATATCTTAATATAATTTACCATATTACTTTCTTAGAAATTCTCAAGCGTTGCAGATAAAGAGTTAGGTCACTAGATATCTTTTGAGTTCACAAAACACAATAACGCGTAAGTTCAAATTTAATAATGATTCATATCATTGAACTAAAATAAAACAACGAAGTATTGTTATATTAATAACTTGTTAGCATCATTATTATTTATATTTTTTGCGCTACAATAATGATATTTAATGAATAATATAAAAACTTAATTAAAAACCGTTTGCAATATAAATTACTATTGTAATTAAATTGCTTAACCTAGTGGACACCATTATCTATATTAAATTAAATGTGAGGTTGAAATCAAATGCATATATTATTAAAATAATAACAATTTATTTAATGTTTTATTTTTAGCTTCCCGCTGTATTCCGTATTTAGCAGGGTAGGCAGATGGAACCTAGCGTTAAGACATTCCCCCCCAGTTCTACCCCAGTGTCCACAGAATTTTTTGAGGCGTTTTGTGCTGAGTGGCGGAACTCCACTTTTCGTCTTGGTGTCAGAGCGAAAAAATGATAATTTCATTCAAAAAAATTTAAATCGACACCGATTTTTATAAAATTTGAAATGTAGACTCTTAAAAATATTTAATTGAACACGTGTTTCATGGTTTATTAGAATTCATCCCTAAGGGTGCAAATAAGCAGGCGAAGCTGCGCGCGTCCGCTAGTATTATTATAAGTTAAAAATTTTTCTTACGGAACGCGGTCGGCAACCGCGTCGACATTTGTATGACGTCACCGCAATGGCATACAGAAGCCATAGCGCGCGGGCGCATGCGATTGAACATAAACACAATACACTATACACTGCTAGTATAATTTAAAACCCTTTTAGACTCACGCAAGCTAAAAACGCAAGCGAAAGTAAAAAAATAAATTGACATTAACACATTTACTACGGAGAGAGGTGAGTGAAGGAGAATAAATTAAGGTTAATGAATGACTTCTTGTGTTGGACAGGGCTTTGTTATTAGTTACAAGAAGTTTTTTATAATAATAGTCGACATATTTTAGTTAAAGGTTTATAATTATAAATTCAAAGAAAGTGGTTGTGTTAAATTGCGTAAGTTTCAAACGAATAAATGATATATAGTATGAGTGTATTTTGTAATAGGTTATTCTGACTTATTATGTTTTAGTTTGTTTGTTTAAAGAATTGAGCTTAATTTTTACTTTAAAATGGGTTTTGTGTACTTTTCTGTTGTCTTTTCGATATGATATTGAGTTATTTTCCTTATATTGTTATTACTTTAAATTGTGTAACGATATTTTTAAAAAAAAAAACTTCTTATTATATCTATATATCTTAATACGCTACTGACAATTCTTAGAAAATGCATAAAAATACATTCCAAATAATAATGTTGCCAGTTTTTATTTTTATACAAATGGAAATTACTTCTGTTTTCTTTGGTCAGTTTAGAGGTGTATAAAAGCCTAAAAGTTATAAAAAAAAAACTTTTACTTATAAAAATTAATTAACATAGTTCAATATTCTTTACATTTTACTAGGCAGATCAAGTCCCTATAAAATAATTATAAAATAATAATATTTTTTCAAAATATATTAAACATACAAAATTTAGAAATAAAAACCAAACATTAAATTGAATAAAATATCTAGGTACCTATATACGTTCTAGCAATTAACCAGATCATTAATGGCGTGCCAGTCGATACAAATCCGATTAAGAAATATAGAACAGGCGTGCATAATTGCATAATACCTGGATCAATATCCAAGCATTATATTTATTGAGCCCTGAGGTGCAGTCACAAGGGTTTGACTTTAACACGGCGATTGTGGGTTCTAACTCCATTTGGAGGAATATAGTATTATTTATTATTATTTTAATTTCCTCACTCAGTAATGCCTCGAAAAATCGGCGATAAATGGGGAAAGGATTACTTTGTGCGGGATACAGCGTGAAACTGATTATATTTACTGCAGTACCTAGTAGTTAGTTAAAAACAAGTTTGAGAACCGGTTGTTCTTATATGGCTCAAGACGACTTAGAGCGAACGTAAGCCTTAATAGGAACATGTATAGAATAGAATATGTCTGATGACTTTGATCCTCCAAGTTAAATCAAGTTCGTACTAAGAGAAACTCTTGAGATCGTTTTAATTTATAAACTTTTAACATGGTGTTGGTGAAATTTTACGGCTCTTTTAATTTTCGTGGGTGTTATTTTTGTAATGTGGGAGTGGTATTTGTACTAATTGTAAGAGAAGATATGAGGATATACATATTTTACCCCACATAGTAGAACTGTCGTCTTTTTCAACCAGGATTTCGTCACATATTCGTTATTCGTGAAATTGAAGCGGAGAAATGAAAATATTTCATTTACAGTAAGGATAAAATTATATGCTTCTTATTTGTTTAATCGTTAAAATTCATACCTAACGTTAGGAATAAAATAATTTATACAATTAATGCTTCATAGAAGTTATACTGTGCGAATAATAATCACGAAGTATTATTATTACAAGAATATTTATTATTATTTTATACAAAAGGAAAATACTTAATATTTTTCTTGTATGAATCATTTGTTTTTGATATTACGGCAAGGCAGTCTCTAGTCTTAAAACTATTTTGGCGGCCACTTTTTTATTAGGGTTTTTTTATATGTTACGTTAATATATATTTTACAATAAAAATCACAAAATTATTTAAATAATAGATAATAATAATAAATAAATTTTTATTGGAAATTAATAGAGATACATATAATTAAAGTTCGATAATGAGTACTTTAGTTAAAAACTGTGACGTAATGATTAACACTAAATTACATTTTACACTAAAAATCATAAAATTATTGAAATAATAAATTATATAGCTCTCAACTGTGAAATTTTTACAAATTTTATATACCAAAAAAAAACAAATCTTACAAATTACAAAACTAACATGAGAACCAGACACTATAATATCAAACTGAAATGTTTTTAAAGGACTAGGCTAGGTTAGAACCTAAAAGGATAATACTTATTTGGGATGAGTAGCTAGCTGCCTCAGGCAATAAACCTAATGTCACGTTCACCTTTATAAATTGAAAGTATAAGTAGAAAAATATGGCCCTGACTTACAGTTACGTACAGATAATAAATTTAATTAAATTTAATCAAAATTATATTTAATATAAGTCTTAATTGAAAATATTTTAATCTGGTTGTCACAAATGAAAGCGTATAGGTGTGATAACGGTTTCTGTTAGTCATTGCTTGAAAACCTTTACTTTTTGTCGATATTAAATAAAATTTTAACATTATTCTAATTTTATACTATGTACACATTCTGTCTATACTTTGTTTGGCGTAAATATAAAGACATAGCAAAAGCCGGCGTTCAGTTTCGTCACTCAACACGCAAATGCCTCGGAGAATGCAGTGACTTAACACTAATTTCACAGGTTATTTTTGCCTACCCTATCATGTGCGGGATATAGCGTGAAGCTCCAAAAAAACATTGCACATTTCAATACAAAAAAACCAACAAGCCCCTTCCTACCTGACATTACAAATATTTTACCTGTTTTAAATGTATAAATAAATAATGCGTAAAGCTCACTCATTTAAAATTTCCATGTAAAACAGGTTATAATAAAAATGCAAATATATATATAGGTAGGTAAGTGCCAAATTTAGGTGAGATGGGTTGTACGTTACTTTAAAGTAATTTTAAGCCAGTACCAAATTGAAAACGTGTTCGCATTTATTATCTGTATTTATTATCCCGCCTTTTTTGTTCGAATTTCTTATAGAAATAGTAAAATAATTTAAGCATTTTTTTATATATACTGAGCTAAACAAGAAATATGACGAATATGTGGTTTATCTTGTAGTACCGTTGTATGTAATTATTTACACAATTCTTTGTTCCGACGAATATAAAACTAAAATGAACACTTATTTTAAAGTAAACAAGTAAACTAGGTATGAGGTAAGTAATTATTTACTATTTAGCTGTCCGAGTTAATTATCTAAATAAATTCCAGATTGTTATAATAATAATATTAATTATGGTTATATAATGTATGCGCTCAGCGCTTGTTTCTTTCTATTTAAGTACTTCTATATATGAAACAGTGATAACATATCAATCGTATCGCTACCTATAATAAATTGACGATAAATGAATAGCATTCTTCCAAGTATGATGTCACCTCCACAAGTGAATGGTTGAAAAATTTCTATTTTCCAAGAAGCTAACAATAGGCGATAGAACAAAGCGCGGGCACAGCCACAGGCCACAGGTAAGAAAGTCGTTGCTACCTACCTTTAGTGTACTGCGCTGACGCCACCGACAGCACCAACGCGGCTAAGACCACCTTCTCGGCCCGTCGAAACATTGTTCCAAATTGTATTTACTATTATATTACGTCACTACAGTGAAAACTGGTCACAGGTGAACAAACACTCTCGTATTCACACAAATCACGGACACTAGCACAGAATACAAACGCACATCCATTTGAAAAATGTTCGTTTATCCGATAGAGGTAACCGCTTCGCACGACTCGTGGGACGAGCGTGGAGGTAAAACGAGTAAGCCTATTAAGTTACATTGACTTAAAACTACTTGTGTAGCGTGACACTAGCTAGTATAACTAGACTAGCACTTTTGAGCGTGACGGTCGCGTTAGTTTTGCACTGATATTAGTTTAAAAACTTTACATTATTTCGTAAAAGAATTTCGAAGTTAGTAGAGCTACCGGGCGTCACACGACACGACCGCCCGACGCAGCGTCCGCGGCAGACTGGCGTGAAGTGAGCGAACAATCAACAAGTTGCGGTCGGGCAGGCGGGCCGCGGCCGGAGCATGCGCCATCTGCTCCTATATTCATAGCCTACGCCACAAGGCGCAATGTTGACTCGTCGCTTCCCCCGCGTCCGGAGAAACTTTAAAACCGGCTTTTTTTCGCGCAAAAACAAGAAGACGGGATCTTCTCTGAGTTAGACCGACGAACCCGGTTTGTGTCTAGATTCTGATTTAAAATAACTTTACAGAAATAGTCACATAGGCCAATAATTATTCATTATTGCCAGATAGGTATATGGCAATATTTTGTTACTAAAGTTGTTGAACTATTCTTGAGAATTTCATTAAAATAAATACAATCGTTGATAAAATAACCGAATCGAATGGTTTCGAACTCACATAACCACCAAAATGTAACCGGAAATACTTTAACAATTAATATTAATTTGACACGATACATATCAAATTAGTGTCTGCTGACTGAGATTCACCATTTACCTTATTACTATACAAATTCTGCTGAAATTTAAGAAGTTACTGTTGATTAAAAGCTTTTATTTAACTTGCAATGTAAGTATGTGAGTTCGGGTGAAATCTTTGAGCTCAATTTTGAACCAGATATCTTCAACCGATTGAGCTTAAATTTTGTATACACGTTTAGTTTGGATGACAATGCACGATAAAATATGTGGTGGACCATGCAAAATGGCGGAATAGTTATTTTTAATGTACTTCTACAATATGGGTATCAAGTGAAAGGGCTCGTTGAGAGCAACTCCAAAAATAATGTGATGTCATTCCAAATCCCATAAGGAGAATATCGAAGATAGCCGAGTATCTATTTGGCCTACTTCTTCAATATAGATATTAAATGAAATGGGTCATTGACCGTAACTCGAAAAATAATGTGACGTTATTCTAAATTCAATATGGCGGAACATCTAAGATGGCGGAATAGTTATTACTTATGTACTTCTGCAATATGGGTATCAAATGAAAGATCTTGCCGAGAACATTTAGAAAAATAATGTGACATCACTTGAAATCCAATAGAATTGACACTATTCAAGTTTTTTGTGCTTTCATATAATGAAAAGTATGTTCGTACGATTGAGCTGAAATTTTGTATACACGTTTGGTTTGGATGACAATACACGATAAAGTTTGTGACTTCATTCTTAATACAATATGGCGGACCATCCAAGATGGCGGAATAGTTATATTTCATGAACTTCTATAATATGGGTATGAAATGAAAAGGCTTGTGGAGAATAATTAGAAAAATAATGTGACATCTAGTACGAGAAACCTAGCCAGTGGTAACCAAAAAGTAAAAAATAAATTATAAGCAAAAAATCTTCTCGCGTTAATAAATATTTAATTAAATTGAAACTTTGAAAATTTAAACTTAGCAGATTTTACATAATTAAATTACTACTAGTTTAGTTACACAAGTAAATCGCTCGACAAGCTTTTATGATCATATAAATTGTGTACAATGAGGTTATGAGTTGATAGTTAAAATTTAAAAGACAAATTTTATTTTCTCCTTTTTAAAGCGTTTAAATAAAAGCTTTTTCTAAAAATGATTTTTTGCTTATAATTTATTGGAGATGATATTGTACGTACATTTACGTGCCTGGTAATACGAGATTATAACTAGACTAGTTAAATCTTGCACTTATTTAATACAACCTTATAAAGCTAACAGCTATTAAACTAAATATAAATATGTACGAATGGGATATAATCTATTCTATAATTTAATATGTACAGGTAAGGTAACTCAATTAATAATATACAAATATACCTAATTTTAAAACCTATTTTTCGTATGTAGTATGTAGGTATGTATCCTGCATATGGCAAGGTAAGTGGAGAGGTGGAGGACCTAATGTCAAGACACTCCGTTCTCAGTCTTTTACCCACCATGAAACATTATGCGATATATATTTTTTTAACACCAGCGTATTCAATGGCGGGACTCAACGCCGCTCAACATATGTATGAACACATACATAGGTACATTATATATATATATATATATATATATATATATATATATATATATATATATACATTTATATAAGATTTCATTTATATAAGATTTCGCTGAAATCTTTGTTTAGTTGTTTACAACTGTTATTGCAAACATGCTTTCCCTTTTAACCTTTCTTCCGTATCCTCGATAATTGACATTTTATCGTCTTCGTACTAGCACTTTATGTGGGTACTTATTTTATAGCCTTCTCAGTAAAGTTGACCTTCCGACGTAAAGGAAACCACAGGAATGAATATTTGAAAGAAATTAACTATTTTTTAACTATTTACGAAATTAACTATTAAATAAAATAGCTACAATAGTTAACACGTCATTTATACGACCTAAACTAATAATATAAATAGTTTGTCTGGCTGAACGAGCTAATCTCACCAATTTAAAAAATCTTATTGTGTTGGATAGTTCATTTATCGAGAAAGGCTTTATTATATATACCAGGTTATTTATTACTTATTTTTCCATTTCTTCGCTCTGGTCTTAGCCTCGAGCTAAGGGCGGCGTTCAGTTCCGCCACTAAACACGCAATGACTCCAGAATTCGGCAGAATGTGGGGAACGGAGTGGCTTAACAATAGGTTCCCTCTGACTACACTGCTCTGTGCGTGAAGCTAATTTTGATTTTTTTCTAAGAAATATTGCGTGTAATGTTGTAAGACGTAACGCAGTGCTTTCTCCAATTACATATATCGGAAATATGAAAATATTTTTAAATCAGTGCTATCATATTGGAAATTCAATGTTTTATATTTATTGAGACACATAGAGTAACAATGAAATACAATTTTTATACAGTAATACAGTAATTTAATTATTTCCAATAATTTATATAATGGTAATAATAAAAAATCACACTTACAAACCGATTAAAAGTAAAAATAAAAAATGATTTATTTCCTTTTTAATTAAGAATTTTCCGATTTCTCTTCTTGTTCCTGCGCTTCTTCATCTTCTATACCTCAGAAAAAAACAATAAAATTGTTATTTATCTGTCATATCGCGTCTAATTTACAAATTATTATTATATAAGCATGATTTTTACTATAAAATTTACTTTGGACCAAAAACAATTCTAATAAATTAAAAGATTGCTTTTTAAGCAGCAGCTTAACGGAAGAATTGTTATAACAACTTTCTATAACCTAACTATATAAAATATAACTCCGTCCGACCGTACCACAACTTCTATCCATACCTATGTTATAAATTCGAAAGTAACTCTGTCTGTCTTTTATGCAATCAGGGCAACCGCTAATTTAATTATGATAAAATACTCATATAGAGATAGTTGAGGGTCATAAAATGATGATGATGATGATGAGAAGGGATGAACATAAGATATTTCTTTCCTCATATTTGTAATATTTTCGATATACACCAATATATTAAAATACTTATTAATTTGACTTGCAATTTATTCCGCCATGTTAATAACAACCGTCGCTAAGCGACCGTTGCTAAGCAACGATTTGCAAAGCTTGTTGTTAGAAAAAGTCACCCAAAACGAGCTTGCGTAATGCATCTCTCTATTGAAAGCTAAAAATAATTTCATAAATATATTTAATACGAATACGAATATTTCGTATAGTTATGGCGGGCGTAGCCGCGTTCGGGTCCACTAGTATATAATAAATCAATGTCGTTACCTCCTTCGCAAATCGCATCATCTAACGGATAAACATCTAGCCTCTTCACTTTGAGGTACGCGAAGGCCTCCAGATCGTTTAGGTTCATCTGATAAAAAGGGGAATCTTCGTTGAAGGAGCCGACTTCCACTCTATCCACTGAATCGACGGGTTGCGTTACTGATGTTGGTGACTGAAATACGAAACGAAATTTTAAATGATTCATATATATATGGATGCCTATCGTTGATAGAATTGTAGAATGAATGGTAATTAGTAAGTTGAAGGTTATGGGCATACTCGAACTAGGTACTAGGTTTGGGTTATAATGGACCATTTTTGTATGGGACTAGTACTTAAAATAGTGGTATTTCCACAGACTATCTAGCATTAGAACATTTAAAGTTAAATAAATAAATATTCTGTAGAAAAATAAAGTATTAAATTATCTACCTCATAAGATATACCATCTAAAGTCCCTGCGTCCCACGGATACAAGGGTATCTCACTCTCCTCCAGCCACCCTGTGTTCGTGCACAGCTCAAACCTGGACACTCCCAAGAACCAGTCCGGAGATGGCTTCATAGCTATTACTAGCGAGAACAGATGGTGTTTCCTATCAACTCTAAACAAGGAGTGCGAAGGTTCCGACATGTAAGGATGTTCACGGCGTTTGCCTCTTATAAGCGTCCTTGTTCCAGTGTCTGACATCTAAAAAAAGATGGTTAGAGGATTATTGGTAGTTATTTTAATTTTTACGGAAAACTAAGTGTCTTGTCACTAAAAACAGAGTACTTCACATTTAAAATAAAGAGGTAAATATAGTATTTTCCGCTGAATGGAAAGAAGGAAATTAATATAATACTGAAAGAAGGAAATTAATATAATACTGAAAGAAGGAAATTAATATAATACTATTTGTCAATTGTCAATGATGATATTATTATAATTTTGAATTCAGATGATCCTTCGCGGGAGCCAAATTTATCGATGGACATAATAATTATGCATTTACATAACGATTTATGTTATTAGCAACGTACGTAATTAGATATTTTAGATTGTTAATAATTTGAATAATTAATATAAGATAAATTGATAAATTAATAACAATAATGTAAATTTAGCATTTTAAGCTAACATTGTAAGTTTTAATCATAGTATTTTAAATATAAGTAAAAAAATATATGTACTTAAACTATTTCTACAAAAACAAACAACTTTCACAAATGGTTTTAGCTTAGTTAAGAAAATAAATAAATAAATCATCGTCACGCTATATCCCGCATACAGCGGAGAAGGCAGAGAGAACCTAGTGTTAAACCACTCGTTTCCTATAAATAAACTAAATCTAAAATAAAATTAAAATTCCTTACTGCATTAATGATATCTCTTTCAATTACTGAGATATCAGCTTCCTCTGCCAACAACTTTAAGCCTTCACTGGCTCTCACATCTGGTTGCCATAGGATATATTTATAGGTGTGGGACGCACCAACTAAGTGGCTATAGCCATTATTATCAGGTTTAGTGGGATACTTTCTAGGGTGAGTCATTCTTGACCAATGACCTTTGAATATTACCTGAAAAAAATGTGTTAAGAGTGTGGCATTTAAAGGAAAATGTCTATATTTTAACTATTTAGGTTAAGATCTATATATACAAGTGGTATAGCACCACTAAAAATATAATTCTGCAGCTATGATAATAAGCTTTAATGCAATAAGCAAATGTTTATGTAAAATTATATTTATTTGTGCAATATTTAATAATATTATATAATTGATTTTTTAATAAATATATTTGTTTTTAGTTTTATTAGTTTTTTCCTTATCTCATAAATTGCAGAATTGAGTAAATAGAAATTTGTCAAACTAAATGCAAGTGCTTTTTAACTGCAAAGTAATTCAATTTGAAATATTTTAGTCCTACCTCATATCGAGCTTCGCTACATAAATTGCAAGTACTATTTGGAGGATACGGAGGACTGTCCAACGGCTTTTTGGTATCTTTCTCGAGGACTATAGTTAATTTATCTTCTATGTACCAAACTTCAGAGTTTTCAGCTACCATGGCGCGTAATCGTATTTTTTGTGCTTTACCATTTTGCTTTGGGGACACCCAATGTATCTAGAGGTAAAAAATACTTTATATATAAGTTATATATACCATCATATATGCTAATGCGGTGAGTATTATAATATTAAAAATCAACCCCCCCCATATTAATAAATGAATTCTAATAGACAATCATCTCCTTCAGGATCGAACACGGTTGTCGGTTCCATTCCCACTCGAGGAAATGAAATATTAAATATTTTAATTTCTTCCGCCACTCAATATGTAATGCCTGCAGAATTCGGCGGAAGCGGGGTAACAGAGTGTCTTGACATTAGGTTCCCTCTGCTTACCCTGCCGTGAGCGAGATACAGCTTGAAGGTTAACAAAACAAATGAATTTGAACACAGAACCATCGCTTTCACATCCAATCAACAATAACTAGGAAATGACGACGTAATACAAATCTTATTTATGAAACATAGGTAGCAAGACGAGCGAGCGTGCTAGCTTACAAGCATGCACTACAATACCCTTTTCATCTTGAGAGCTCTAATCTTGTGCGAAATAATTCTGGAATATCTACGATAAATTTGTTTAATTATTCATAAGTATAGATACAGAATAATTTCTATGTATTTGTGAGTTAAAATCTTATTTGGAATATAACAAACGTTAAGTTTTTGATGGCGAAAACGTTGGCCAAATAATGTTATAACGCATACTATTGAAGAATGAGGAATGAGGCCACCGTGTCGGCATAGCACAAAGGTGGGACTGTAACGCGACGATTGTGGGTTCGATCCCCATTCGAAGGTATGAATTACTAATATTGTTCGCTCTGGCACCAAGGCAAAAACCCGGCGTTGAGTTCCGTCACTCGCAATGCATAAAAATGCGAAATATTCGGCGGAAAGTGGGGAACGGGGTGTCTTATCTCTAGGTTCCCTTTGCCTAGTCTCCTGTGTGCGGGATACAGCTTGAAGCTAATTTACTATAAAATATATTTTTCAACTAGATTTTTATTGTTTTCCCATTAGAAAAAATATTATAATGAAATTAGAAAAGCTCCAATCACCAAGCCATGCGACAGAGTTAGTGAAACATGAGAGATTTAAAACTCATTATAAACTTGTCGCTCTAAGTCAGCTTTGATTCCTTTTTATAAAGCTTTAATACTTTCCTCTTAATAGAAAAAGATAGAAAGAAATGTGAGGAAATTTATCTTTTATTAACTAAAGATATTTTATAATTCTGATAATAGTTTCTGATTTATAATGGATGTTAATTTAATAATTTGTGCAAATTGGTTTTGTAATTAATTGCATGGACATATCAAAAAGATGACGAAAAATCTTCCCTCGAACTTCACATGATACAATATTCCATGAAGTTCCACTAAATATGAAACTTTTTTACTCTATGAGAAATAAAAGCTAGAAGAAGATAAACAAGAACTATAAACCAGTTCCTGGACCTTGCTATTAAAAAAGAAAAGGGTTTTCAGGTTCTTAGATTTAATATTTTCAAAATCAATAAATCTCTTCTAATATAATAATATTCCTCCTTCTGCCTTCGTGATTCTGACCTTTCGTAACCAGTTTTTAATATATATATATGTTTTGTGTTGAAAATACTAGACAGGCCAATCACCTATATTATTAGCCTTTACATACAGTAGCTAAGGAGGCTGTAAGCCTGGATTGTGTTTGCTTGTATCATGAGTCATATGTGGTTTATTTCTTTGCAATCCAGGAAGGCGAAGCTGGGGGTAAAAACTAGCATTTAATTAAAATCTTTTACTTATTTGCACAAAGAAAATTCATTCCACGAGAACCATGAGAAAAGTTGTTTAATTAACTAATACTTTACCTCAACACGATATTTTTCAGAATTATCAGTATTCTCTACGGAGTTGTAGCAGCGTTCGCTGTACCTCGCGTGGCGGTTTGTTTCCAAAGTCTTAAGATATCCCACGTCTATAGATCTGTGTTCGAACTCGTCTGTGCTGTTGTCTACGGCTGGATCCTCAACCGTTATCATGAACCATCTGAATGGGCGGGCGACGTTTGATGTTATAATTACTGTGTTGAAACAATGATTTAATTATATAGATTTTTTTAGCTTCATTCTGTAGTAGTGTTATAACACTCCGATTTCATTAGGACACTTCAGTTCCAAACTTTCTGCTGAATTCTGAAGGCATTGCGTGTTGAGTGGCGGAACTAAACTCGCGCTTTGCCGGTACCATAGCGAGGAAAATTAAAATATTAATAAATAATAATAATAATTCATCGCCAATGGAACTGATCCAACAACTGTGGCATTTATTTTATTTATATAATTCTGATATTATATACAAATAATAGTAAATGCATACACTAAAATATATTATAATAATAGCGCAAACAAGTAAAATTGCTCTTACAAACGTAGGTCTGATCGGGCCTGTAGATATTCTTATCCTCCACTTTTGAGTCAATGACCATTTTAAAAATGCCTTTATTTTCGCTCGGTGTCATCACTGTGGCGAGGGGTGGCGTTTGATCACATTTTCCTGGTTGGCCCAACGTTACTGATAGCGCTGATAACAATGTTAACAGTATTGTGTACCTTGAAAAATAAAAAAAATATAACGCAGCGGAAGTGCGTCGGTCCGCAAGCCAAATTCAGGGGAATTAATTATTTTTATTTTTTTATTACCAGAGTAATGCGTAAAATAATGCACAACATTGGGTTCCGCCACTCTGTTTTAAAATTGGACGAACAGTGGACTACTAAGGAATAAACAGATCCTGTAAACGTTTAGTTCTTTTGAAGTACGGAACCCCTAAAATGGATAAATGGTAACTATTTTTGTGTTTAAATTTAAATATAAATGCAGGTACAATTATAATTTAAGAGGACCTCTGTGAAAACAAAAGAAAAATCAAGCTTATTAAAAATTGGTTATTTTTGAACATCGCTGTGTTCTTGCAATTCAGTTGAAAGGCTTGCAAATATGAATATTTAATGCTAACAATCTTCGCCAACCAACAATCGAATAATTATTAAAATAAATTGTATTGAAAAAAGTTTTCAATACAATTTATTTCAATTATTTCCTTTTTAGAATGTTTAAGATACATAAACTTAAACATTTTCTAATGGAAGTAACATTATAATGTTAACAGTTAAACTGGAAAGGAAATAAAAATAAATTTCCATTTTGTAGAACTAAGCACAAATAACAGCGCTAAATCGTTTGTTTTTGCGAATAAAATCTGATTCAATTGGCTGTAACTCTCATAATATAGTAGTGTTTATCCTAGGCAGAAAGAACTTAGTGTTAAGACATTCCGTTCCTAACTTTCCGCCGCATTTTTAAATATTATTATTATAATAACTACTAGGGGCAGGCTAACCCCGTTGGAGGCCCGGGGCGGTGTCGTTGAATGAGACCCCCCCAGTGTAAAAATTTTTTTATATATCACATTTTTTTTCATGTACAAATTAGTGTGTATGCTTATTTAGTTTACATCTTGTAATTAATGTTTGAGTTAGACTTGCATAAACAGAAAAATAAAATACTAAATATCAAAAGTACATGTAGTATAGAATTTAGCAAAAAAAACCTCGTGTCCTCGGGATAAAAAGACAAATTGAGATAACAAAAGAAGCTATGATCCGTCTAAATAACGTATGGAAGAAAAGATGTAAACCCTGATCATTCTCAATTCATAAGCTTAGTTCCAATATACATAATAAAGTGCCTCGGTGGTGAGTCCATTGCCTCTCATGTCCTGCATCACAACATCCAATCAGCACTTCCTTCGGCGTTCGATAGGTCTCACTCCGCGTAACGTGGCCAAACCATCTCAGACGAGGCTCTTCGAGTTTATCCGCTACGTCATGGACTCCAAGACTACCTCGAATGAATGTGTCCGATTGCGGTCATACCGTGTTACGCCGTACATCCACCTTAGCATCTTCATTTCCGTGATGTGAAGCTCCTGTATGTGCTGAGATAGTGCTGCCCAGCATTCACTGCCGTATAAAATAACAGGTATGCTCTTGTATATCAGCCCTTACCTCTGCTAGGAAGTCAGTCTGCATCGGTCCATTAGGCTACCACCACTTGATCCGAGGCTTACGTTTCTCGTAAGCTTTTTTCTCTCTTCGGGGTGACATTAAAATTCAGAAGAAGACGATGTTGGGCCGTCAGGCTTTCGCCTTGAATTACTTTACAGTTAGTTACTCTACCCATATGCCACCGTCTGGTCAATAAGTAGTCAATTTAAGTTGAGTGGGACCCAATTTATACGTAATAAGGTGATGAGGGTTCTTTTGGAAGAACGTATTCGCGACGGCCAGATCAGACGCAATATAGGTTCTCAGAATATTTTCTCCCTCTGTATTATGAAGACCGTATCTAAAACCCCCGTGAACACGTTCATACGGCTCAGCAGCCTTGTTGACGTGACCGTTCAAGTCTTTCCCAACAACCATTTCCGTAGACGGTATAGCAAGAAGAACCTCTTCATTCTGCTTTCAGAAACTGTCTTTTTTGGACACGCTACAGCCGGCCTGCGGCGCATAGGAATTAATTTAGTTTGTAGTTACGTCTTCGATTAGAACCCTTATACAAGAAAAGGATTAATATTTTATTTTAATTAAACACAGTCACTTCAACGAAATATAGATCAGTCGCCCCTGATAAAATATTAAGAGCAAAGTTGCAAACCGGCGTTTTGCTGGTGAGGATAATTCATGATAAATAATCAAATTAATGCTGGCAAGGCCCATCCGTTGTTCCTGTTCTAGATTTCTAATTAGGATACGAACGTGGAGGCTATAAAATTAAATAAGTTCTGCAGTCTCTGTAAATGTTAGTTAGTGCTAGCAGGTATTCTCAGTTTAAAGTGTTATTGTAGATATTTTGGTAGATAAAATCTCACGTGGTATCTATGTATTAAGAAAAATCTAGGATAAAAATAGTTGTTAATAAATTTTGATAAGGATTTTTGAAGTTTATTTATCTAATTATTCAGTTGTATTATTGGTACTTACATTGTAAACAAACAAACAGCTTTATTCGATTATATTTCAACTTCTATAATAACACTAATAGAAAAAGCTGACTCTACACAATTAAATATACATCACTTATTACAGAATCGTTAAGGAAAAAGGAAATGAAAATCAAATTGAATATTGAATCTATTAGGTTAACCTAGCGTCAACTAACAGTGTACGTCGAATGCGAAGGAACGACTGCTTGGAAGCCCGCCAACAGATTTTGCTCCAGAAAAGATTTAAACACGTTTCATATTTTCGGTAAACTTTGAGTCAGTTGAATTATTATTTACATTAGTGATCCTTTAAAACCCATTGATTTAAAAAAAAATACTTAAAATTATTTTTTAATTCGACTTAAAACTCGTATTGGAACCTGTGATTATATGAAGGTTCAAAATCTACTCACTCATAAAGTAGACAGAAACGAACAAATAATTCGTTAAGAAAATATAATGTTACAACACAATTAACTAAGCGTTTTTCTTTTTTAGAATTTCTTTTTCCATCTATTTTTCATGTAGCAACACGCTGTATCCCGCACAGAGTAGGCTAGGCGGAGGGAATCTCGGAAACTATTAACACAGTTACTAACAATAAGTTCTCAGATCCCAGAATTATGAAGAAAGAGGATTGTGAGTTGAGTGGCGTAACTCAACCCCGAAAATAAAACAATAGCAAAATTAAATTGCATCTACAATAAAAATAAAACTATAAAATACAACCAGGATTTCAACCCTTGTAAACGGGTGTTTCTACAACTGATTACAATTTGAGATGGAGTCTGGAGTGCAAACGTGTTCCATTAAATATTCATCCTTGCAATTATAGTATTGCTAATGTCTTCTCGAAGTTAATATTGGTTGGATATTATATTCTCTATTACACTGCTACGTATGTATGTATATTATTTACATGACTATATGAGCTTACTTAGTATCTTAGAAACATTCAAATGTATAGATATATTAAGATATATTCAAATATCTATTTTATATCAAGTTATTGGAGCCAGTCGTTGCACATAGGAAAAGCGTTCGACTTTAAATATGACAGGTGGTAGGTTCGTTTCTCACTCGAGGAACGAATATAATATACGCGGCGGGGAAGGAAGGAAGTGTCGAGTGTTTTTTACACTAGGTTCCCTTTGCGTACGCTTCTATATGCGAGATACAGTGAAGCTAAAAAAAATCAGGTTATGCACAATGTACGTATATGTATATATATATATATATATATATATGTGTGTGTGTGTGAATTGTGATACGAATAATACTAAGACATATTCTTCCATAGTAGAAGTCCAGCAATAAACTCATCGCTTACAAAACTCCAAAGCGTAGTCGTTTATTTGGACAAAAAAAAAATTCCATACAACACTTTTACCCATTCAGAAAAGAAGCTTAAGTTTATTTTTAGTTTTTCCTTTGACTATTAAAAGATACAATTTTACGTACAAATTTCATATATTGAAGCGTACGTATTCTTTATTTTATTTTAGAAATGACTACGCGTATATACGTTTCATAATGTATTGATGTATTCCGATTCATTTGATATGTAATTACATTGACGTATACACTTATTAGGGTGGATAATGGGGGGATGTTTTGATATTATTTATTAAAATACCACCCTGTTTTTATTTCTTGGAATAAATACATAAATATATGTATGACGTACGATGTTAGAAGTAACGTGTTCTTTCTTATGTATTACATTGTGGATGAAAGTTCTAACTCAATCTTTAATATTTTATTCATAGTCGAACGTAATGATTGACATTTCTCTTCGATCTTACATTTTTTTTTTATCAATAGCGGCGCCCGCGCGGCTTCGCTCGCTCGAATTATACGAATATTAATTTAGGTACCCGAATATTATTTATTTCACAACATAATACATACAGAAATATAAAATGACACGGTTAGTTGACAAGGGTGGGCTTATTTTAAAAAGAAATCTCTTCCAGCCAACCGGTAGAAGTGGATATGTATCAAACAGCGGAAAGTGAATACGTACAGTGCAATTAACAGTAAAAGAAAAGAATAAATAAAATATAGTATTTAAGGATAAAAAAATATAGTAGTTAACGAGTTTAAGCCGTAAGGTAGAGAGGTGCATATCACGACGAAGATGGATTGGGAACCTCAGCCGCTGAGCTCGAAATTAAGAAACTTTAATTTTATTGTACTTATACGTAATAGTTCTAGTTCAACCTTGTGTGCTATTTCCTGAATAATTCACGTATCAAATTTTATTACGATACATGGAACCATTGATGCGTGAAATGTGTAACAGGTCAACAAGAATTTTATAGTAAATGTGAGGTAGAATGCTATACTTTACTATACATGTACGCTATAAACACACAAATAATAATTAATTAGGCAGAGGGAACATAGTGTTAAGGCACTTCGTTCTCTACTTTCCGCCGACTTCATAGAGGCACAGCGTATTGAGTATTTCTGTGCTTTAAGAACATTAAGAAACTCGACGGACTTGCTTCGACAAAGAGCGAAAAAATGGAAATATAAATTTAAATAAATATTTCACTTCCTGAAAAGGGGATCGAACTCACAACCAGTCGCGTCTGCACACTTTGTGCCTCTTTGTGTTGCTAATTTATTATTATAGATAACATTTTTTAAATATTTATTTGCATTGTAGAAAACGTTAATCACACAAATCAACTAAGTGAATGGACGTAATCACTTATTATTTCCTAGCTTTTCCATCCATCCATCCATCAGCCTTTCAACGTCCACTGCTGGGCATAGGCCTCCCCTAATTCTCGCCACTCCGTCCGGTCCAAGCTTTCACTACACCCAAACTAAAAACAATTCGATAATTCTCTCCAAAAAAAAGGATAAAATAAAAATGACACAATCATTACAAAAATTTGTTTCGAATCAGATGAATCTATTCAGATGCGACCGATGAATAAACATAAGTGGCCTGCGGCGCCCGATGCGGCCTGTTCAACCCAAATAAACACGTCCCCGAAACCATCTCTAATTATTCATATGTCTGTATATATTAACATTATTTGGATTTAATGGATTAGGATTATAGTTATTTTACTAGCGGCCCGCCCGCGGCTTCGCCTGCGTGAACTACGTTATTATTAATTTCTGTCTCCATGAGTACCTACGTCGTATAAGTGACGTCCATGCAAAATTTGAGACTCCTAGCATTTGTAGTAACGAAGTTTCATACAAACTTTCAACCCCAAAAACAACCCCTTAGAAGTCGAATATTGCAAATTCCCGTCTTAGCGAGCACCTACGTCCTATAAATAACTCCTATGCAAAATTTGAGATTCCTAACAAATGTCGTTTCTGAGATTTTGTGATGAGTGATTGACTTTTCGATTTTATATATATATAGATTTAACAGTAGTAAACATTATTATCTTTAAATCGTATTCGTAAGTTGTCGTTGTTGTTTTATATTAATGGCGTTCCGAGCGTGCCAGTTCAGCTCTGATCACTTCGCCAATGTCACGTTGAATGGAAAACACACAAAGAAAAAAAGGGACAATATTACGCAATAGGAGAATGCAATTAATAAACAGATCCAGCTAAGATACCGAATTAAAACTTGAGTCAAAGTTATAATAGCAACAGTGTTGCCATCTAATAATATATTAGTGCACTATAGCATAGCTTCTCAAGCACTAATTAATAATAAAGTAATAGAAAAAAATAGCTTTTTTCTACATACTACAAACAAACTTACTTATTATTATCATCAACCTTTTCACCTTATCTAATAGATATTTCATGAGCTGTAAAATTTTGGAAATCGTTGAAAGTTTACGGTATACTTTCTAAAGTAACTTTGAGAATCACTGTACTGAACTATAGAGTTAAACTGCATATCAACTCTTACGTGCTACAGGAGACATATTAGTAGTCAGCTGGAATTTCGATCTAACGTCAATTGTATCGTCACGTCGATGGTTATTTCGTCGTGGGTATTTCGAAGACTGGAAATTCTAGCGTCTGTCTCGATTGAAAACTTATTTAATTAAAGTAACAGACGAATCGATTCAAGTTCACTTATATATTATTATATATATAAAAAAATGATAAAGGAAATTTATAATATATAAATAACAATTATTATTTTAATGAAAAAGAAAGAAGGAATGATAAATATATTGAATTTTGACTAAACGGTCATTTATTTTTTAAACTAAGTGTGGAGATATCATTTAATTTTAATTTTTTAGTAGGCTTAGAAAAGATATGAATAGTTATTGATATAAAATTAAAATTTCAAATAAGAACATACTTATGCCCATATTTTAAGTATTATAATTAATGAAAACATAATATCTGTTCAAATGAATTAATTAGTTACAACAACCGCACCAATTGTCTGTTGATTAATACGAAAAATGTATTATTTCATGTGAATTTTTATTATAATACTGAAAATTATTGACAAACCACAAATAAATGAGCAACGAATGTATAATTTTACTAAATGCTGGCAACACCACTCGATTTGCAATTGAAAATACCGTTTTACCACAGACCATGAATATGTAATGATTGTTAAACCAAAATTAATGTTTTGTAAAAAAATATAGATAAAATAGCATTACTTTTTCTTTTGTTACAGTAATCATTATTTATGTCAATATTTTAAGCAATGCAGATAAATATATAGAAATAAATATATAGACATTTGTTTTATGAATTTAGTAAAGAAATAAATGGTTTACGTATTTAATTTCTAATCTAGTTTAGTAATATTTTTTTAACATAATGAATATAGTTTACAAGTAAATTCTATAAAATTAAAATTTTGAAAAATTTTACAGTTCTCTCTTTCACTCCTCAAGAATAGTACATGCCTGTATTGTCTGTTAGTCACTAAAGTAATAAAACACTTTATTTATGTACTTAAGAAGATAAGAATGTTGAGGCTTTTTTCTGTAAGAGGAACATATCTTTTTGTAGCTTCACTCTGTATCCTGCATGTAGCAGGTTAGGCAGAGAGAGCCTAGTATTAAGACACTTCTCATCCTCGGCCGGATTCTGGAGGTATTGGGTGTTCAATGGCGGAATTCAACGCTGCTCTTTGCCTCTACACCAGGGCGAAGAAATGAAAAAATGAATGATATCAAATATTTCATTCCCTCCAGAGGAATCCAACTCACAACCTGCCTCGTATGTTTGTGCCTTCTCGCCATGACTGGCTGAGTTTATATTTTCAGATCTAAAAAAAAGGTATTCCTCTTTTTTTCATTTTGGCCGTTTTCCTTTAAATGTGAATCTCTAAACTACTTATAGGTGTACTTGGCGTAATGATGAATACTTTAAAAAGGCTTTATTTCGCTAAAACACATTTGACCCAGAAGCCGAGTAGAAAAGGATGCACACAAGCTTGTATATATGAAAGTCCCATGTTTTTATATCATACAATACTAGAATAGCAAAGCGGAGCTGAAATATTGCATTTACATTTGCGCATTATAAAAATATTTCATATAATTCAGGGAAATTAAAAAGTTTTCGCATCTACTATAGAGAAGACCGCTGAAATGCAGCGGTAAGTATGGGGCATGTATTAAACTACGAGTCTAAATGCTTTTTAGCCTATTTTATCATTAAATTTTAATCCCTACAAAACTGGGAATAGGTGGTAATTCAGGATGAACTATATAATAACGCGAATATTTTAAAACATTACTCATAAATGAATACGTGGATGGCGTTCTCCCGTGAGTGCTATATACATTTTAGTTTAATAATTTTCAGTTATTTTAAGGATTTTTAGCAACGTAAGCCAGATATGTTGAAGCTACTTGACTCTATAAGATGAAATGTTTATTTATACAAGAATATGTACCGATGATGACGTTACGATGTAAGAACTTGTACACTTTATTACTTATTTTCTCATTTGAATTACTTCCGTGACGTTCCGCGCCTTTTTGCATGTATTCAGGGAAAATTGGCTAGTCATTTTGGTATGGGTATCTATAACAAGCATTTAATTATTTCTTATATTTTAGCTGGACCACTACGGTTCTATATCCGGTGTAGAAGTCTTCAAAATCAAATACCAGACAGATCATAATCCTGGCCTTAGATTCAGCTCAGACCTAATGGCTATATAACAAAGAAAAAATATCCAAATCGGTCCAGAGCCGACGTACGGTTTCGAAGAGGCGCAGTTTCATATCCCGCTACGTTAAAAATACTTATACATTTTCTAAATAAGTATTTAAAATAACATTTTTTAAATTTTTTTTAAACTAACTTACCCGCGTATAATAGAATAGCCAGCCAGAGACTTCTTGTCCATATACTTTGTTCTCTACTTTTACCTGAATTCGCGGCATTATTATCTCAACACATAAGTGCGTCGTATTCAGGTGAAAAATATTATTTATTACCCCTAAAGGAAATCGAATCCCAAACCGCTGAGCAAAAATTCAGTTATCGCACTGCGCCACGGTAGCCTATTTGATATTTAAGCAAACATATATTTAGTCAATAATTCAATTCAACATTCAATAATAATAATTTCTGCTTTTAATAAATAACATATTTTAATCTCATAAATATTTACAAACGAGGCCAAAGCGAATACCTGCGGTTGTCATAGCGATCTTATTGTGGAAGTAGGAATAATCTGAAATAACATCTGTAAAGATGTCTCACACCGTATAAAAAGGTATAATGAATTCTTTTATTTACCTTTTACCTTTGCTGAATAAATTTCTTGATGTTATAATCTTAATAAAATATCTATAGCTTAGTAAAACTACTTGTTAAATTATTATATATCCTTTTGTGTACTGTTTTCTAAGAATTGTGTAAAGGTGTGGAGGGATCTGTCTTTTGTCGAGTAGATCAAGATATACACATATATTTACATATATTTTTTAGCTTTTCGCTGTATCCTGCATATAGCAGAGGAGACAGACTTCCGTTTAACATACTTCCGTTCCCCACTTTCTGCTGAATTCTGGAGGCATTGTTGAGTAGCGGAATCCAACGCCGCGCTCTGTCTTGTTACCAGAGTGGAGAAATGAAAATTATACATTCCCCCGAGTAGGAATCGAAATCACAACCATTGCTTTCATAGACAAATCGAAGCGTCACGAAGGACTCAATGTAATTATGTATTTTAAATCTTTAACGAAAAACAGTTTTTATTTTCTTTTGTTTACGTCCGATAGTGTATTGCGAGAAGCAATCGTTAAATTAAAATGTTTTCGTTCATACATAAGAATATAAAAAAAATTAACTTTAACTCCGTAGAGCTATTGACTTCAGACAAAAGAGATTCGTAGTAAAAATGTTTTATCGTGTGTTAATTGTAAAAATATCTCTATATTGATTCATACTCTACTTTTTATTACAATTTTAAAAAAATGCTTTTAATTTTTTCCAATCTGCATATTTTTCGATGTAAAATGCAGAATATCTCACGGTATTAAAAATCAATATTTACAAATATCTTGTTGAAAAGAGAAAAGCTTTTATTCTTACCAGATATATACATGAGGCATTGGTGACGGTTCAAGGTTTGATTTTTACTCGAGGAATAAAATATTTAATGTTTTCATTTGGTCGCTTTGGTAACAGGGTAAAGCGCGGCGTTGAGTTCCGCAAGAATTCAGACAGTGAGGTAAAGCGGGGGAAAAGTAGCTTACTGGGAAACGGAGTGTCTTGATACTGGGTTCCCAGGTTCACTTTGCCTTACTCATTATGTGCAGGAAACAGCGTGAAGTAAAGAAACTAATACATATTGGTACTATTATATACAATTTCAACATTATGGATTGCAACAAAATAACCAAGGCAACATACAATCACATTACAACCACATACAGTTAAATCTCCAATCTTTTTTTTAGCCTTACGCTATAACTCCCATGTAGGGTTCCCCGATCCCCGGAATTGAAGTCACAACTGCCGCGTTTACAGTCACGCTGACGCTGTCACGCTGAATCTCGACACCTTCTACAATCTCAACTTTTGCCATTTAGAATCACCTTAATAATAACAACTTACTCGTACTTTTGAAATTTCTTCTAAAACATATAAAAAATGCACCTTAAGTACTCCGACAACGTGACACAATATAGCCCGTCATCAATTCCACTCTATATAGAACTCCTGGTTTCCTCTTCCCTCTTAATTTCCTCTTACTGGTTTCAAATAAAAATAGAAAACTATGGAAGCTTTCACGTTTCCTTGATATCTGGCGCAGGTGTGTTTATAAGTGCTCCTCACATAGACTGGCATCCAAACTAAAAGTTAATTGACTCACTTATAAGGTAGAGCTAAGTTTGACTTTCAAGAACTTTATAAATGGAAAATGTTAAGGGAAATGTATGGGATGGTTCTAGTTGATGTATTCTTAATTAGAAAGGAATTTGTAATTAATGTTGAAATTTTATGACCTGATCATATATTTATGTTTTTTATAGATATTGAAGACTGAGCGAATGCACAGGACTGAACACGATTGACTATATTTTTTGCACCCGAGGGGGAGAATCCAATAAAATGTGTACAGCGGATTTTTGTGGATTTTTTTGCTAAAATCATCTAATTATGGAATAGAATTGAAATAGTAGTAATGGAAATACTTCTAAAGTTAAGTCATTGAGACCAAAGTCGGTAGTAGTTTTCGTCAACGTGATTTCATTATTATAACTTTACATAACTGGGAGAGAGATTACAGTAACACTTTTCATTTGTCAGCACAAAATAGCATAAAAAAAATATAATAAAGATAATAAAATTTTAAGTATCCCTTAAATCGACCTTAGACTATTTAGATATGTTTGTTCTTATAACTGCTATGTCACTTCGTACAGTATTCAACGGGATACCAACATTAAAAAAAATGACTTGTTTGGTCCGGAAAAAATAGTTTGACACGTATATAGAAACTTCTTGATAAATTTAATTAATTTTTTTTAAAAAATCCCTTAACGAAAATGTTTTCAGTTACTGTTATTATTTTCCGGTCAACATGAAAACACCCTCTTTGAGATTGCGGTCTTCACAATAGTCTGTTGGTCTATTGACCGTTTGAGGGTCGATTTAATTTTATTTTGTGCAAACAGGTTGACTTGAAGGTTTTCCTATTTCCTTTATTCCATATGTGCTGTTTTAACTTACCTATACCTTACTGTATTTAATATCATATGAAAGCAATATATTGAGTAATGTATTGTGTAATATATTTTTTACCTGTCTATTAATGGCGTAGCCGCGTTCGGGTCCACTAGTACTTTTATAAAAATAATTTACAACAATATTATCACTAGGCCTATTTGGAGAATTTGACTAAAATATTTTCCAAACAAATTTTATTTTTGTTTTTTTCTTTCTCCAAAAACTTTTTAACATTTTAAAGAATCAAACAATTCCATATAATATTTTAACAGCGCAAGATACGAAAAACATCCTTGTTTAATACTAACGTAAATATAAACGCTTATCTTTGTCGAGTTTTGGACATAAAATTTAAGGGCTGCCATTAGATATTAGGTATCGGGCGTTAGGTCACTGTGGAGCGTAAAGGCGGACTCAGTATTTTGAGACATAAATATTTCATTGGGAAATAAAAATATATTATTATGTCTACTGTTAAGATATATCTTTACGGTATGTTTAAAGTCTGTAAAGTGTCGAAAGGTTTTATAGATTTAAGTAAAAATGTGAAGGAATTAGGCGGAAAACGGGGAAAGGAAGTGTCGTAACGGGAACGGAGTGTCATAACACTAGATTCTCAAGTTATCGCTGTCTACACTGTGAGTGATACAGCATGTAGATAACACAAAGAGTAAAAGTTAAGGTCTAGTAAACACTTGCATCCGCACTTTTATCTACACTTTTCATTATTATCAAATATATTTTTAATTTTAATTTCCATATTAAAGTAGAAAAAGGGATCATAATAATCGATATAAAATACAAACTCCTGCTTCTGTAAGAGCTAAAAATAGAATTGTCAGCCAATTTGTTTTATCACCGTAAAGAAAAATATTGTAAATATTCTTGAGTTTAATTTTAAACTTGAGCATTATAAATAAATCCATACAAAAGGACTTCTTGATTTACTAAAACTCTGTATATTTTTTTACATATAAAAAAGAATTTTAACTTACACATAATGACTTACTAACTTACTATTATAATCAATTAATGTTTCCGGTGTACATAGACGTAAATTATTAAGCAATATTGACACAAAGACGGTATGAAATCAAAACATCGAATGACTTCGAGCGTCTCCGAACGACTTCAGCAAGTTACCCATATGCACGATAAAACGCAAACGAACTATACCAGTTGATATCGTAAAAGCAGTTCAATATTAATAAAAATATATGTCCACGGATATTATTTATTGCTGCTGTATCATATTTGAGCAAACTATTTGATTTTGTTTGTCGTATTTTTGATTGTTTTAATCAGTTGATTATTTTTTAAATTATATAATTTAAAATGTGTGCTTTTAAAAACTATAATAGCAACTTTAAAAAAATGGTTTTTAATATCACTTAGGTAACTATAGTATTAATATCTTTAAATACCTAGATTTAACCTTGTGTGCCGATAGATTGAAAAACGAAGCGTAGACATTCAATATACAGTACAGGTTACAAAAGAAAAAGGATTATAAAATTTAAAGAAAAAAATATTTGGGGTATTTTACTTGTATTAGTAACCCTGAAATCTTTGTTAACGATAACATTATTTTAATATTATATCTACAATGAAATATCATTATTTCAAGCGGCCGATGATGAAACCCATACAGTAAGTAACAGACACCATGTTCTAAAAAGAACACATTTCCTTCAACTTAACTAGCTATTGGAAAAGTTTAAAAACCTTAGTTAATGGCGCAATATCCGTATCCGTTGTCTTCAATTTTTCACGTTATTGCCTTTAATAAAATCTGGTTAACTGCGAGTCTAAGCAAACAACAATTCTGCTATAAACATAGATTGGACAATAAGCATAGACTAGAAAACATTTATACATATTATACTGTTCAGGAATATTTACTGGATAAATATAAAATTAAATCAGCTTCACGCAGTATCATGAACACAGCAGGAATCTAGTGTTAAGACTCTCCGTTCCCTACTTTCCGTCGAATTCTGAAGGTTTTACATGCTCAGTAGCAGAAGTCAACGTTGGGCTAGGCCGATTACCACTTATTATGTGCTCTCGTGAGATAAGGTGGGAAGTTCATATGCGACGGAATGTAACAAGCGGAACGCGGCGTTGAGTTACGCCATTCAATACGCATTGCCTCTAGAACTTGGCAGAAAGTGATTAAGACACTTTCATTCTCAAATGTCTTGATGTAAACGGAGGATGTTACAACTAGATTCCCAGGTTCCCTCTGGCTACACTGCTATTTGCAGGCTACAGCGTGAAGCTAAAAAATATATATTCATATTACGATAATAGCCTCTGCGCTAAAAGTCCTGTTCTTAGGTAATAAACAACATCGTTTACTTTATTTTAAAAGTTCAACATAAAATATGGTTAAACTGGTAAGTAGCTGATCTTTGTTGTTTGTTTTGAATTTTGTTTTTCCAATTAATAAAGCGTTTAAATTTGTAATAAGCTTAAGTGATCCCCCGGGCGATATCTGGAGATATTTTCTGGTGTTGGGGGTTGGGGGTTTCTGGATTATAGAATTGGAATAGATAGATAACTTTGGTTTGATAATTTTGGTTTTTTTTTTATTTTTCAGGCCAAATTATTTGTTAGTAAAATTTCTAGGATGGGCATTAGATAATTCTAGGGTGGGCACGGGTTACGCAGACACTTTTATTCCTTCGCCCATGCTGTTTATTTAATAGATTAAAAAGTATTTTGTACAAATAAACAACATCCTATCCTATGTATTTTATACCAATGAAAATTATTACTGTGAACGCGACATCGTTGTGTGATCGATTCATATATTGTTATTATTTCCTCGCTTTAATAAAAAGACAAAGTACGGGGTTGAGATTTAGGAAACGTATAAAATTTTAACTTAGCCTGATTAGAACCCGTGCCTTAATCTTGGAAACAGTTCAGCCTTTCGATTGTTTTTCAAACAATATAAACCAGGAAAAATATTTTAAAAAGGAACTTTCGTCTTTTGTTTTCACGCCGTACACATTATAATGGTTCACGAAAAATAATAAAACAACCACTAGCCCTCTATTACAGGGTGTAGCATAATACAAAGTAATATTCATTAGCGAATTTATTGTTAGGTCCTTTGAGGAAACATTATACAGTTGGTAATAACTGTATTTCCTGCGGTTTTGGTATAGAGGAGAAATTTCAGAGTAACTTTCGTTTAATATGAACTGAACTATCTCTGTGTTGTTATTAACTATAATTTGTTTGTTACATAAATTTATATAATATTATTTACTATATTAACTATGAATATCTATTTTATTGGAGAAGGATAAAAGTGGGGGTTGGGGTTTCCAAAATTCTAATATAAATGTATTTACACTTCAAGTAAATTTTTCTTTATATTTATATATCTGTAGCTTTTTTCAGCTTCACGCTGTATATCGCACACTGCAGGTTAGCCAGAGGGAACCTAGTGATTCACTTTCCGCCGAATTCTACAAGTTAACGTGTTGGGTGGAATTGAAGTAAAATTTTAATATAAACATGCGGCAAAATAATAAGAACAAGCAAATATAAATATTTTCACGTGGCATTCGATCCTAAAAGGAAAACTACAGAAATAATTATATCTTTATTATACATTATCAATGCCATCATGGTACAGAGTCTGACTAAGCGCGACGCTTGTAGGTTAAATATCATTTTTTAATTTTTCGTTTAGTTCGGCTATTAACGGAATGTTTAAACACTAGGTTTCCTCAGCCTGACGGACCACACAGTCTAAGCACTAGGTTCCCTCTGCCTACCCTGAGATATGCATGATACAACATGAGGCATTTTTTATGTAACGTCTTTAATTAAATTTAGATAAATGTTAAAGCATTTCATTAACCCAATGAATTTCCTATAAGTAAACTATTGGTATCTATAGCTTGAACCGAGTTACATCCAACTCGAAAACATGTTTACGAAGTTTGGAAACTTTAAAGGAGAATGCATCCACACATTTCACATATTGTATTGACCTTTCGTGACTGTGGCGTGTGTTCGACCTACTTGGATAGTAATTTATTGCTATAACCGTTGTATTCAATATGAAACTTATTGATTTTAAATTTAAAGATAAGTAGAAATTTCCTTCCACGCTCCAACGAACTGTGGAATGGCCTACCCGCAGCAGTGTTTTCAGGTCGGTACGATATGGGTACCTTCAGAAAGCGCGTCTATCTCCATCTCAAAGGCCGGCAACGTACCTGTAGCTCCTCTGGGCGGTGGTGATCATCATCACCCGAACGCTCGTTTGCCTTGTCCTTTTTTCATGAAAAAAAGTAGATATTATTATTCCTTACAAATATATTTATACTTAAAATAGTAAATCCTCGAAAGTAGATAGTAATGAATGAATATTCTTTTTTCTAAAACGAAGAAAACAATGTTGTACATTTAGTATTCTTTTAAATTTGTAATTATTTAATTTCGTATTTGCAGAATACTTACATAATCTTTAATTCCTTCTAAAACATTGTCCAACAAAGCAAAGCGTTGGAAGAACGCCACTCAATCCCCAATATTGTAAAATATTAGGTGGCTGGGAACTGTCAATAATAAGTTCCTATATGGGTTATATAGCATTAATCTAAAATATAATAAGGAACTAAATAAAAATAAAATTTATAATAACAATTTAACAGCACATAATTTTTTATATCCTATATAAAAAGAAGCAAAATAAAACATATTTAAACATACAAATATTTTCCCTCTCTAAATAAACATCACGAATGAACAATCATGAGTTTATTCACATTCCAAGTCACGTTTCATATTGAAACAGTTCGCACTGCTAGTACAGTGCAGAACGAAAACTATACACTGACAATGCACTTGGAATTTAATCTATCTTCTACGATGAAAATATGTTACAATAACCGAAAAAACGTTGAAAATGGGAAACGGAGTGTCTTAACACTAGGTGTCCTCTGCCTAATCGTTTATTGTTTGAATGTGAGGGATACAGCGTGAAGCTGATAAAAAAGTACATACACTACATTATTATGTACAGATAACAAATTCTGGCTTCTGCTTTTACACTAAATATATATATAAAACAAAAAAAAAGCTTAACTTTACGCTGTCCCCCCACGCTGTTTCAAGTTAGAGATATAGAGGGATAGTCAGAGAGAACGGAGCGTTAAACGCTACGGTCTCTACGTATCTACATCTTTTGCCTCGTACACTGTCATCTAAAAAATAAATTATCAAATTATACTTTGCCGACATTACTTATACAGAGTGGAAGAGGCAGCGCTCCTTTTACTGAAACTGCATATAGGGTAAAATATTTCAAACCCAGAACTAAAGAAATTAATCAAAGTATCTCATCAGTTTGGACGTAGGATTTTTTTTTCATTTCACGTACACATGCGTATGCGACGTTGCCACTTTGACAGGTAAGTGTATGCGTGCCTATGTTATACTTTACAAATGGCGTTTTATTTTAAAACGATAATTTTAATATTTATTTTGTTTGAAAAAATAATCTTTTCATTTTTAGGAATTATTTTTATTCTAAATTATATTACGCTTTTATAGAGTAGTTAAAACTGTGGTTTCATTTAAAGTGGTGCTGACAATTCCACCCTGTATTTATTGATTACAAGTTCTTAGAAACAAAATTTTATTAAAAAAAACAAATTTAATTATAAATTTTCATATTATAAGAGCTAAGTCTAACAAAGATCCATCAATTAACGTCTGCTTGATAAATGTCCTGAGATATATTTTTTAATATTTACATATCGGGATTTTGTATTTTTATTTTTTACATAATGAGATTACATAGTATGTTTTTATGTTAAGGAATCAAAAATGGAGGAATATAGTTCTGGATCATCATCAACTATCTGGATCATGAAACCAGTTTAATGATACCATATTATTGTGTAGTCACCTATTCAGCTCCTCAAATTTTATTATTTAGTTACAAATGAACCTAATAAAAATGTGTTAACCTGCCTCAAAGTTAGGGTGGAAGGCAAAGAATGGGGTGTCGAGACATTAAGATCCCTCTGCTGGATTTGTTTAAAATATGAACTCTATGTATGAATTCTATGTATTAATACATGTCTTTTCTATGGTACAATAAAAGAGTATTTTGTTTGTTTGAACACAAGCACTCCCAAAGACCAAAATGATATTAATACATTTTTTCTAGTTTACTCTCTATTCCACACATAGTAGGATAGACAGAGGAATGTTGGGAACCTATCCTTAAGACACTATTCCCATTAAGACAATTCCATGTCCCACTTTCCATAGAATTCTGGACGTGTTGAGTGGTTTAACCAATGCAATGCCGTACTGTGGACTGACCTCAGTAAACAAAAGCTAAAATCACAAATATTAAGTAGATTTCCACAATCTTAAGATCCCTTGTGGCAGATAATTAGTTGAAGACGTATAAACGTCAGTCGGCAACTCTCACTGACTCCTCCCCCAATTTGAGCGGCCTCATGCAAATTGAATTAATTTCTTGTTTGAACAAAAGAAAGTTAATTTTCGGATGTGTCCATCAAATTTGATTGGCCATTGTTGGAATTCCCTTTCGACTTTTGTCTCTTCGTATTTTTTACTTCTTATTCTTAAGGCTTAAGGAAAGTTTTCAGTTTAAATATTGTCTTTCGTTTCTGAATCGACGTTTTGTCTTCAGAATGAAGACAATTTGGAATTCTTCAATTGTGTTGGTGAAAATTATGTGAAAATTTTGTAGTTATTAACAAAAACTACGCTTGCATATTTATTTTCATAATTTAGTGCAGGTGCACTGGAAATTGTGTCACGTATTAGACCTGTTCTACATTCTCTATCTAATTAAGTAAAATGTCCCAGTTTATACACTTTTAATTAATATTTCTAATAAAACACTATTTAAAAAAATAAACATACGAAGTGTTCCTGTTAATTGTTATCTTAGCACCTGAGGCCAGTTGTGACGCAGCGGCACAACGTGTGACTGGTCGCGGGTTCGATTCCCGCTCGAGTAAATTAAATATTTAATTTAATTTACATTTTAATTTCTTCGCTCTGTGTGCGAGATACAGCGAAAATAGAAGATGTCAAGATCTTACACTTATTTTGCCGTGTGCATTAATTCATCACAGTATCTAATGAAACGCTTAGATTGATATTAAACGTGAAAATTTAACGTTAATTAAAAATTAAAACGTGAAAATACCTGGTAAAATTATTTATATAACCTATAATTAGGTTTATCCATAAGTCTTTGTGGCGTAGGGGCAAAAGCGTACAAGCGACGGTTGTAGGTTCAATTTTTACATGGGGGAATGAAATACGGCGGTGAGCTCCACTACGCAGCACGCAATGCCTTAAGAATACGAAAGTGTCTTAATATGGAGTGTCTTAACACTAGGTTGCTTAAAGCTAAAAAAATATATTATAGTACACAACTATAAAATATTTTTAAATATGACCCGTATGAATAAGTGAGTAGTAAGTACAGTCCAGAAAGTCGCAGCCGAAGCTCCGAATTCCCTTTTAATTTGTAATAGCGTCTCTTAAAACGACTAACTTTGTAATTTTCTTCGCCCAACGGGACGTTTAATTAACTCGGTTTTAACCATTTTTTTTCTAATTTTTTTTTTATAACAATAATTACAACTTTCTGTTCTTTGATGTTATCGTCTTTATACAAAACGTCTAAATAGGCTTTTAATATTAACGTTCAATATTTATAACAATGAATATATTATTATAAAAATTAATTTAATAAAATTAGGGGATGTAGTTTTAGACCAGTCTTGGCGCAAAACAGGTTGCGCGTTTGATATCCAGAAAATGAAATATTTAATATTTCTTCGGTATAGTGTCGAGGTAAAGCGCCGCTTCAGCGGAAAGCGGAGAACGAAGTGTCTTAACCCTAAATTCCCTCAGCCTATCCTGCAACGTGAGGCTAAAAAAAGTAGAGAACGCATGTATTTAACACGTGGCTTCAACCCAGTGATACAGCGTGAAGCAAAAAAAAAAGAGAAATGTTAACAATTTAAACTGGTCCAATTATACATGTACATTTTCGTATGCAAGAATTTTATAAAATTCCACTTACCATGTAGTATTTATTACTTGCCTATTAAGTTATTTTTCATAGTTGAAATTCACTGAACGATTTATGACGAGTTATTCGTGCATTTCCTTTTATAATAAAGTATGAAGTTTGATTTATTTTTATGTCAGAAGACAAATATCATTTTAATGTAATACTCAGAAAATATTTAAAATCATATAATTGTGTACCAACAAGCATTATCTTACTCATCATCATCATCATCAACAGCTATCTTTTGTCCACTGCTGGACATAGGTCTTCCCCAATTCTCGCCATCACACTCGATCCTTAGCTCTTCGGACCCATCCGCTTCCCGCCAACCTTTTTATGTCGTCAGCCCATCTGGCAGGGGGCGTCCCACCAGTAGTTTTGTACGGGGTCTCCACTCTAAGCCACATCTGCCCCAGCCGTGGGCTCTACGACAGACATCAGACGTTCATAATGACCTAACAGAGTCGAATCCTAATAAGGGCAATTAATTATTTTCATTTCAGAATATTCGGACGGAAGATGAGGAACAGAGTGTCTTAACTTTTCCCTTTCCTTTGTCAACCATTCTATATACAGGGTGCGTAGTGAAGCTAAAAGACGGTTTACAAATCGTGTTCTCTAAGAGCAATACATTTACGCTAGGCAATAAAGCTGAAACTGTGTTTTAATAAAGCTTAAGTGTGTCTTTTCATCGAGTCTTTATCCCGCGTAGCATAGATAACAAGACACTCCGCCCTCCACTTTTATGGTATAATATTATTCTCTTCTTGCTGCAACTTCCCAATATATATAATATTTATTTTACACTAAATTAGTTGACGATTGAAAACAAGAAAACCATCTGTTGGTTTCATTATGTTTTTTTGTGCAGGATGAAAAAAATTGTATTGAAGAAAACCAAAAAAAAAATGATTAATTTGCTAGAAGTCTACTATATATACACTACATGTATTTCGAAATATCCAGTCGAGATTATTCTAGTCTGGTCTAGACAGACACTTTGCTTGCCGTCACTCAGTATTAAGTGTAATTAATGCTCTAAATCGGTGACAACATTACAAAGAAATGTTTTGTGTGTATCAAAAAGATTTGCGAAATATTTTAAACGGGATTAAAAGAAACCTGTTTACAATTAACCTAATGATTTTTTTTTTACTTTATTTACAAAATCAAAAACATTTTTGGTAATAAAAAAAATAATTAAAAATCGCTTGAATGTCGCATGAAGTTAAGACAGAAGTTGAGTTAATTTAAGATACTCCGTTCCGTACCCACTTTCCGCCCAATCTAATACTGGAGGAATTGCGTATTGGGTGGCGGAACTTTGTTTTGTTAGTAGAGCGAGTAAAATGAAAATATTAAATATTCCATTTTCTCGAGTGTGAATCGAACCTTCAACCTATAGCGTTTACAGTTGCACGCTTGTGCGCACCACTGCCCCAAATCTGTCAGTCATATATATATATAAGTAGAAGCATCAGAAGGGGCCTCATAGCGGTGTTGGCTGTCACTATTCATTTGTGGGCGTTGTAGCAACAGAGATATATAAATAAAAGTCACACTTATATTCTACAATGTCTTATTACTTGTTTACATAACAGTTTTACAATAAATCTCACAAGATTAACAAAATTACAATAGATTAGGAGCCAATAGGTTAATTGGTGAACATCTCACGCCATAGCTGTCAACCAATGACATCTGCTATNAAAAAGTCCGCGACACCATATTCGTATCTTTTAAGAATAACGTATGGTGATCATATTTCTGTCTAAAAATTGTAATTTCAATATATTGTTTATTGTGAGGGATATTTTTCCATAATGGTATTAATCCTTATCCTTTTAAAATACTTTATTAATTTTCTACGTTAAACGAAGACAAAATTTGCTTCTACACTATTTCGAAATTCCGAATAGTTTTAGAGAAAAACGTATTTAATTGTTGACACATCACGCCGTTGACACTTCAGCTGTATTGAGTCAAGTTATAATTATCCTTACTCTCAGCATATAAATAAGTATATTAGTTACGTTGGTCATTTCATGTAGATCAAAACTGTCTTTTACTGTTTTTCATTTAAATAAGTACTTTAGAAGTTGTTACAATATCATAAAATCCTTGCTGCGAAACGGCTCGCCACTCGCCATGCATTTCTCCACGCCCCGTGGCGTTTGCTTGTACAAGCGCGTCCGCCGCGCCCGCCTGCCTTACACGCATCTGTGGTTCAATGGTAGAATACCCGCCTGCCACGCGGGCGGCCCGTACTCGTTTACATAACAGTTTTACAATAAATCTCACAAGATTTGATTTGAAGAATTATAATTAAAACTAATACATAGCAGCGCGCCGTCGATTTATATACATATACACACACACACACACACACATATATATAGATATATATATATGTAAATCGACTATATAAAATTTATGCGAGCAAAAATTATGTGAATTAAATTACAACGCTTACATTAACAATATTCAATGAAAATATGTTATAATTGTGTCAAATTAATACACGATTTGTGATGAGTTCAATTGATTCCATCGATAATAATAAATGGTTTGAAATTAAACAGTTATTACTAAAGCTATGATTTTACACGTGAATCAAATTTGCGGTTGTGTGCAATATTTGATTATTCGTGGTGTTACGTTTTCCTTTATGTTGTAATGATTTTTGTTCAGCTTCACGCTGTATCCCGCTTATAGCAGGATAGATATAAAGAACCCAGTGTATAGACACTGTGTGTTGAGTGGCGGAGCTCACCGCCGCCAGAGCGAAGAAACGGATATATAAATTTGAGTAAATATTTAGTTTCCTCGAGTGGGGATCGAACCCACCACTATCGCGTCAGTCACAACCTCATGCCGCGGCGGCCTCTATAATTTTAGTTGATAACACAGTTTCGACTTTTAGTCGATATTTTGGCTATTTCTAGTGGCTTTAGTGTAAGTTATATTTAATAATATAAAGACGGCCATCTGCACACCTATACATTTCCAATTACACTTAACGTGGCTTTAGAAAACAATGTATTAAATATAATTACATAATAATAGACGAGAATATAGAAAACTGCCAACTTTCAATAAACAAGTAAAAACATTCCAATAGCTATTTCCTGTTGAAACTTTAAAAGTTAAACTGTCCCTCAAAGTACCTACAAGTTAATTTGTATCGTAGTCTTCTCTGTAATTAAACGAAAGAAATTCCTTTGGCAACTTCATTAACTATCTGTTGAGACCGCTTCTGCGTTTTTGTCAGTAACTGCTGTCAAACTTTGACATTTAACATTTAGATAATTACTGGAAATTATAAAATAGTTTATGTTGTACTATGAAATATATTCCATTAATAGCTACTGCCACTGCCACTCAACAGGCAATGCCTTCAGAATTCGGCAGAAAGTAAAGAACGGAGTATCTTAACACTGGGTTCCCTCTGCCTACCCTGCTGTGATACAGAATACAGCGTGAAGCTGATTGTTTTAACCCATTTTTGGGAAATGAAATATATATATTTATTGTTAAGACACTTCCTTTCCCCACTTTCCGCCGAAATCTCGAGGCATTATGTGTTTAATGGTGGAACTCAACGACGCCTTCTGCTTTGTTACGAAGAAAAGAAAATATTAAATATTTCATTCACTTCAATGGGAATCAAACCCACACCCGTCGTTCCCAGCCGCCAACGCCAGCATGCCTATGACTTCCACACGCTTGTGCTCCTGCGCCTGTCTTCCTGTGTTATTATTTTCTGGTTGTTGCTTTTGTTTGTCACATAGAAGTATTACTTTTAGCAAGGTTGGCAAAGGAACCCTGAAATTAGTACACTTTGAAAAATTAATCTTTATAAAAAAAAATGTAAATGAAAAATGAATATTTTTCGCCCACTACCATACAATTCGTGAATGCGGATTAATCCCACAAGCATTACAGGCTCAATGACTGCTTTGAAAAGTGTAAACAAAAAATAAACTTAAATATTGTATATTTAAATTGTTTAGCAAGAAAAGTTCATCTTACTTCTATTATGTGTGACTCGGAACAAGAAAATTATTTGCTAAAGAGAAAATATGATTTCGAAAAGCAATATCTCTACCAGTTTGTTAAGATGGATTCTCCTTTGTGAGAAGGAAGCTGTGTACAACAACGGTTGTATAACTTTAATTTTTATGACAGATTTCTTTTTTTTAAAAGAAAATTAAGTTGAAAGGCGAAGAATATTTAACTAGCAGTCCCCCGCGGCTTTGTCTGCTTCAATTGTACAAATATTTATTTAATTTAAGTGTATTTAGAGAAAATTTATATTTATTATACTTAATTCTTAATAAATCGTATATTATTTAAACTTACGTTACGGTTTTATTTAATTTAAAGCCGCGTGTGGAATGATTCTTTTTTAAATGTCCTTGAGTAAAAAGATAAAAAAAAAATAGCTTAGCTAATCGAATCCGCAATGAAGAAACTAATGTTCTTAAGATTTCTCCATTTCCCACTTACCAACAATTGGCATTCGGTGTTGAGTGGTGGTTATCACAGCTTGTTTCATTCCATCCCCAAGTGGATCGAACCCGCTACCGTCGTCTTTATAGTCTTTGCAAAGATCTCATCTATATAACTAAAACTGTAAAACTCAATAAAAACAAAACCGATTAAACAAGCCTGGCCGGCCGGCATCACTTGGAGAAGGGTTAGCTTACCGTTTTTCTGCAATTAGGACGGAGTGGCATGCTAATTACGTAATAATTAAGCAAAAACGAGTGTTGTCTATAATCAGTTTCCTGTGTCCCGAAATAATTGCTGTAAATTGGCACTTTCATTGGATCCTTTGACAGAGGAGTTGTGAAAGTAAATTCATTGTTTTTACAATGGCTACAAGTATAAAAGTTTCTATAGATTTTTACTTCGAGCCTATTTTGAAAGTTTATTAAATGTTTTATTATTATTTAAGAGACTTGTTTAATAAAATTAGTTTAATTATTCTTTTATATTTTATCAGGTTTTTCTAATAATTTTAATAAAGTAATAATGAAATTTAAAATGTACGGTAGTCATCAAAAGGTAGGTAAATCAAACAAAAATATGAGTAACGTGGTCATTTTGGAAATATTCAATTTTATACGAGATTTTTGGAGATATAATTTCTATACTTTCTAGATGTGGATTTTTTATTAAATTGCAGAGCTTAGTTCCGCTAACCAACACGAAATAACTTCAAAATATTTTGAAATTAAAAATATGGAGCAATTATGGGAGTGTAGTAAGTATTTGTGTGACATATGAACATTTATATGAATTTCGTATATCAGTAAAATGAACTGGATTTACATAATTCAATATTATATTGTATAACCAGACAAACAAAATCTTAGTAGAAGAGCACTTCTCTTTAGTTGAATCGTCTGGGCCTCAACGGACAATAGTGAAAGCTACCAGATTTATTGTTATCGTCAACAGTAAGGGATACGTATGCCCGACAATGGTCTTTTAGGCTTTTGACAAGTACATAATAAACATCTACGGTTTAATTAATAAGCGAAAAGTCGTTTTGAATCCCTTTTCTCGTTCTTAACAGTGAACTAGTGTAGTGTTATTGCAATGGGGTACGGGAAGAGGCAATAAGTATTTTCGGGTTGGGTATACGTTAGTACATTTTCTATGTAAGTTTAGTTTTTAGTTAATAATTAATAACGTTTGATATTTAATTTTTCATCTCAGTCGCCCCATGAAGTTTAAAAAAGAAAAGAAAAATTACCTAATTCATTACTTAAAAGATACGTAGATTTAAAAATATAATACATATATTAGATTTACGTCCCGACAATTGTGGGGTCCGTTTCATTGTAACAAAACAAACCTGGCGTTGAGTTTCGCCACTTAATGTACTATAGCTCAAAGATCTTCAGTATAAGGGGATCGGAGTCTTAAAGCTTAGTTTTCTCTGCCTACTTCCCATATGCGAGATACAGATTGAAGCTAAAAAATTAAAGAAATAAAGTTAAAGCAATCTCCAAAATTCTTTTACCATACAACATACAAGAAAAGTTTTTCAATAGACTTAGAAGAGAAGTTAGTGGAGTTATATGGTCATAATGAACACGCATTGGTCGAGGAATGCTTGTGACTTGAGTAACGTAAGTTAAGTTTGCGACAATAGGTGAGGTGTCGCCGTTGATATAGGTCCAGGATTCATGGTCTGTGGTGTGCTTAATTACTTTATGCTATTTACGGGTCTAAATAACTTTATATACCTATATACATGTATTTAGGAGTGAGCAGTCGTTCGTGTATTACGGTACTACGGTTTTATTTTGATTATATTTCTATAACATAAGCTTTCATTGTCATTTTTTTGTTCTGGTAGCATGACAAAGCGCGGCGTTGGGCTCCGCCACGCAATATGCAGTGTAAAATTGGACGGAAAGTGAGGAACGTAGTGTTTTAACATTAGGTTCTATCTTTCTATTCTGCTAAGGGATAATGCACTATGCGCGGGATAAAGTATGAAGCTTTAAAAAATCTAAATTATTATTATTTTATGTCACGTTTGTCACGCTTTGTACTCTAGCAGCGTAACCACACGTTTTCTTTGGTTAGTTGCAAATTAATATTGTAAAATAGCTGAGCTTCACCACTAAGCAGACAATGTCTTTAAAATTAGGCCATAAGTCCGTAACGGAGTGCTTTGACACTAGGTTCCCTATACACTAGGCAAAAAAGTTTACTCCTTTTTATTTACTAATACCACACAAAAATTACACAATATTCTTCTTTCGCAAGTTTTACGTACCTTTCCAAACGTACCTTTTCCATGACTTATCGAGTTGTAAATAAACAAAATAACAAATATTTGTTCAAATATTGGACATTTAATATATGATAACGATTTTTGTGTCACCATACATGTGATTTATTCCTGTTTCATAACTCTTTGAAATAGCCAATTTATACAGAAGCGACGTCGTGACTCTAACAGGAATTGCTATACTCTCCGTGCGCGTATATTTTGTTTATTTGTTCGACAGTTGTATGCATTTCACATGTTTTTTCTTAATTTTATTGTAAAATTGACATGGTAGCATGTGGACTGGAGATCCCAGGGCCCCCAGACCTACGTCATTTTAACAAACCTGGAACTTTGAGGACTATTAGCCTAATATGTAGTTGTATGTAATAGATATGTTAAATATATATATATATATATACATATAAATAATCATTCATAAATGGAGAAATGTTTAATTTTTATCATTGTTTTAGATTAGGTGAGGAAACGTCAGTTATCATTTACTTAATTTGGCAATCCACCGTCCCGTTACAAAATGAACTTCTTCTTTTGATCTAAAAAGAAAATTTCTGAGGTGTCCATCAAAAGTTAATTAGCTTTTGTTAAAAATATTCTTTTCAGGTTATTCGCCCTGTAGGTATATATTTTTAACTGATGAAGATTCTATTATTAGATTTCATACTAAGTGAAAAAAATTTTTTTAGGGCGCACGTGATTTATCTGTTCATAGTTGTAGTAGTTCCTAGTTGTAGCAGTTCCTAGTTGTCCGTTTATAATCTTTTAAGATAAGGAAATAAAATACTTAATAAGTAGGTACTTAATGCGGTCAGTTGGTCTGCAGGGGCGCAAGCGTGTGACTGTAAGCTCGACGTTTGGGTGTTCTATTCTCACTCGGGGGAATGAAATATTGGATTTATTTTTCTTCGCTCTGGAAAGAAGGCTAAAATCAGCGTTTACCCACTCAAAATGCAATACCTGAGAATTCAGCGATAAGTGCGCAACGGAAAAAGTACAAGAATATTCGTAAATGTCACAAAATTTTAAATTACTCCTCAACTTTCCTAATACGAACAGGTAAGGAGTGGAACTCCTTGCCTGCTGAACTGTTCCTCGACAAGTATAACCTGGCTCTCTTTAAAGAACGAGTGAATAGGCACTACCCACCAAGCATGGTCCACCTTCGTTCACATCGTCACTTACCACCAGGTGAGATAGCGGACAAATGCTTGCCTATCTCTACAATAAGAAAATAAATTTAAAAAAACATTCCTTATTTCTCATAATTTCCGCCTAAAATATTTCGGCCACACTGGTCAAGACTTGGGTTATTTAAACAACATCCGTTTGAACAGTACTCAAAATAAGTTAGTAAACTTTCAAAGATTTCAATTTCAGTCTATTTCGAGAGAAAAGTTTTAGTCTTATATTACAATGACGAACCAACTTCACTAGAAATAGATAGCGACGAGAACCTAATTGGTCTTGTTAAAAGACTTGATAAATGGACTTAAAGGTTAATTAATTAAACCTTATTTGCTTTGAAAAAAACCGTTTTTTGCTAACTAGAGGTTAAATAACATTCGTCTGTAAGAAAAATATGGAATTGAAATTAAAAATATAACTAATTTATAATTACCGCTACGACAAAACGATCCCTATGCGGGATACAGCGTGAAGCTGAAAAAATAATATTATAAACACGTATGTAACTGTACTTGCTGTTAAATAATCACAAATTACAGAGCTCCTAGGAAACGACAATCACATAGTAATGCCAATTAGTGTTGTTTGCGACTGAACTTGAAGCTTTTAATTTAAATGTATCGAGCTTCCGTTTCAAAAGTCGTAATTAACAGAGTCCAAATACAAGTCATTTATTATTGAAAGTCCTTTTATTCTTTATTTTAGTTATTATTATAAAAAAGGCCATTTTTTGTTGATTATAAATTAATATTTTACAGTTTTGGAGACTTTTAAAATGGATTTAGTTTATTATAAGGCTAGTTAAATAAATGTTTCAAGGTTTTTTAAAGAGTTTTTTATACTCGAATGAATAAAACGGGTGAAATTCCAGTGTGACTCGCCTATCGAGGCTTCGGTACCAATTTCTGGATGGTCAACGGCATTTTTTGCTATGAAATACCTTTAAATGGTTATTTTCCGGATTTTATTCTTTATTTGTATTGTAAGTTCTCACTTTGTATCAAATTTCTTAACTGTAGGTCCACTGGGGAGTACCCTATAGGTTTTGATTATGGGACGTATATATAAAAACTGAAGTACAATCAATACACAATACACAAATGTGTATCTTTTGATTGCTTGGACTTAGAAGCTTATTACTTTTAGGATTGAAGAGTACACAGACTTCATCATTTTATATTAATTCCAGCTTGATACCTAAAAATCAGAAACACACAGAGGTGTTCAATGCCGCGTTGTATTTGCTAAGGCAGAAAAAAAATCCTCTGAAAGGGAATTGAACCCACTACCACACAGTGAAACACTATACCGCTAAAGACAACTAAAGGGCTAAATTACAAAAATACTCACCTCACTTCTTTTACCAACTTATAATGAAAAAATTAGCTTCAAAGTGGTGTGTGATATGCAACGGAAGTAGATATATAAAATTGTACTATCATCATCATCAGCCTGTCCTCGTCCTCCTCGCCTCTCCAATGGCACGCCACTGAGCTCGATCTTCAGCTCTTCGCATCCAGCCGTTGCCCGCCACTTAGCGAATATCGTCACCCCATCTAGCTGGAGGACGTCCTACATTACGCTTACCGAGGCGTGGTCTGCTCACAAAATTGTACTATACAAATATGAATTTATCATATTGCGTACAAAGTATACGAGACGTCGGATAAGTACCTAATGTGAGGAATACAAGGTATTGTCTGCGAGCCATTGTTATATTTCAATACAAGAACCCGACGATATGTATTGTGAGCTTTAAACAGGATAAGATGAGGGAAATCTGGAGGAAAACAGATGGTAATGTGCGAGAGTGCACGTTTTTGACGCAACGGCGGTGTTATAAATATTTATTAAGCCACCAGAAGTGGAAACGAAAGCTGAGAAAAAATACAGTATTGCTTATTGGTTTACATTAAATAATGTATATGGTGAATGGTTTTTATTTGTTACGGGTACTGAGGGTCGCATACAATAGAAAAATAAACGGTTAAGTGCGTGTCAGACTCGCCAATCGAAGCTTCGGAACCAGCAAGAAAAATCGGACAAGTGCGAGTCGGGCTCGTCCACCGAGGGTTCCGTACGAAAATTGGAGGTCTGACCTGGACCTTTTTCTGAAAATCAGGCTTATAAAAAAATAGCAGTCACATTTTTTGTAAACATTACTTTTTACAAATTTTACAAAGCTTTATCAGTTAAGTGTATTAGAGAATTTTCAAACATGACGTCGGAAATTCTTTATTATTTTCCAAAGAAATCACGTTTTAGACGGTAAAAATAAACGATGCCGTTTTACAATAGCCCGCCATTGGGTATTCAGACGCCGTCGCCTATACCGCCGAAAAATTCGCTTAATTCCATTCAAGATTTTCCCTTTTCATTTTTATTGCTGGTAACTTTAAAGGGATTTTAATTTTACAAGAAATAACTTATCGATGAAACATGATTAAATGAAAATTGTGCTTTATATTTTAGCTTATAATGTTTTGGTAACGTAAGGGTTTTATAATTTTAGTAAAACTTAGACTAAACTCAAGTTAAATATTACTAGAAGTTAAATATTATTAAAATGTCATTAAAATAAATGAAAATAAAAATAAAAACTAAGGTTTTGGGGCCATTTTGAGAAGGCTGGGCGAGATGTTTTATTAACCAAAAAAAAATTTCCCCGAACAATAAATAAAAAACCAAAGTTTAAATGAACATATATATCTTAACCTAAAGTCCAGGCGCTCCCAGAAAATAACTAAAGATACGCCCATGATCCTAAATTTTCTTAGAAGCGGTATCTTCTATAATAATAAACTTATTTCATAAACATTTATTTTGATTTCATCTAGAACATTTCACATTTCCTACAATTTCTTGTTTTTTTATTGAAAGGGGTGCAAAATGTTTGTGGCGCTGATAGAAATTCCAACCAGGCGATTCTTAGGACGACGTTTCACTTGTTATGTAACTATGCTGTACAGTTGTAAAACTATTAAAATTACTTTATTAATACTCGTTTTAGATAATTTTAAAGATTTTAATTCTCATGTTTAAGAAATTTTATTATATTTAGTCATACTTATTGATAACAGTATTATTTAATTTTTACTTTATTAAATTAATCAGAGCTAAGACACTCCTTTATTAATTTCCCATCTGAACCCATTGAGTGTTGAGTAGTGGAACTCAACACCGCGTTTTACCTCGACACAAGCGCTAAAACAATAATATAAAACATATAATTTCGTCGAATGAGAATCGAACCGATCATTTTACAGAAAGAATTAAAAAATAATATCACAAAAGATTCCATTATATCCACCACGTGGAGCTCCAGCTCCAGGTCGCCTGGAGTATCGGCATTTACAATGCAAACGAGGCGTTTTTACACTTGTAATGTACCCGAATGTGACGTCGTTTACTCGCGCCGCGCTTTGCTGACTCGAAATACATATTTCCATGAATTCTGCACGAATATACAGAAATATTTTTTTTCTAAATTCCTTCTATTTATACTTTCGTTTCGTACCTTTTAAGGAGAAACGAACCGACCAGTCGTGGGCAAGGGTACAAAATGTGACTGTAAAACCGAACGGTGGCGGGTTCAATCGCCACTAGAGGAGATGAAATATTTATTTCAATTTATTTTTTCATAACCTCGCTCGAGTGTTGAAGCACAAGCCCAACGTTGAATTCCGCTGAACTGAACACGCAATGTCTCCAGAATGCGGCGGAAGATGGGGAACGCAGTGTCTTAACACTAGGTTCCCTCTTCCTACCCGATACCAGGATACAGCCTGACGTTAAAATAAACTCTACACTTCAAATTATGAAGGGAAGTGAGAATAAAAAAAGATATTTTAAAAAAATAATTCTTGAAAAACACCATGATGCACTCTAGCTGATTACCGAGATAATAAAAATGTATGATAAAGTTAATGCTAACGTCCTCCACCGGATACTGCGGGCGCCACTGAGACTGGGCAATTTTCGAACTAAAGTTATTTCTGTTACTTTATATTGCTTCGATAACGATGTATAGGATAGAATTGGATATATTCGATAGGATAGAATTGAATTGAATTTAAATATAGAGAAAATGGAAAGTGGAGTCACTTAAACTTAGATTCCCTCCGCCTATGTCACCTAATACGTGAGATAGATCTAAAGTCAAATATCTGTCAATAGTTTGTTTTAATGTTTAAGAGCTTTACTTTTGATATATCTATTAGTCGATGCGGCCTCGGGGGCATGAACTACTTTTATTAACCGACTTCTGTAAGAAAAGGAGGTTATCAATTCGACTGTATTTTTTTTAATGTTTGTTACCTCATAACTTTTGAGTGGGTGAACCGATTTTGAAAATTTTTTTTTGTTTGAAAGGTGAAGCTTCTCGAATGGTCCCATTTTTTTTGGTTCATGTCTGACAATGGTGTCTATGAGAAAATCACATAAGTCTTAAATTTACATTAGATTTTGATGATTCTTTTTTTATTTGAAAGGATACACTTCAAGGATAATTTGGTGAAAGTTTGGTTAGGTTCCGATTATGGGATCCGGTGAAAATTTAGAAAGTTTGTTTTTTTGGTAAAAAAATGATAAAATATATAATTTTGAAGTCGGTGCCAAGTAATACAAACAGGCTTAGTAATTAAATATTGTAGTAAAGGTGTTGTAGCATTAGCTTAGCACCGACTTCAAAATTATAAAAATCTTTGTATAATTATTTTTCACTTTTTAGTTCGTTGTTAGAAGTCGGTTTTTGTTTTTGTTAAAAAAATATTTATCTTATCATTGTTTTAGACGACAAGTGGCGTAGAATTTGGCCACTTAATGAAGATAGAATATTTTTAATTCGGCGAGACAGCCAACACGAAGTATCATGACACAAGGTTCCCCAAGTTCCTCTGGCCTTATCCGCTATATGCCTATGGTATATATGCGATATGGTCACTTCTAAATATATATTTTTTTCAAGTTTCATGCTTTATCTTAATAATTTTCTAGGCATTCCTTATACAGTGTAAAGAAATGAAAATATAATTAAATTATTTTATTCCCATGCGTGGGAATCGACTGGACAGGACTCTTAAAAAATATTTTTGTCATAATATTTAAATATTTAAAAAATCTTATTACCATTTCAAAGGAAAACTAAAATACAATGTAAATACTATTAATAAATACATATATTACCGGGAACGTAATAATAAATCAAACATGTATTGTCTTTTTACTGCCAACATTTGCATATCGCGAGGAAATGACAAAAAACATCAATGTACTACTGCGTACTCGTATGTGGGGGAAACACTTTACAGAATATGCCTAGAAGAAAATGTCATGTGAATGTAGACTGACAATGTAAAAACCGAATTGTATAATATTTTTAGCTTCAAACTGTATCTTGCGTATGCAGGGTTCACAGAGGGAACCTGGGGGCCTAATGTTACACTCCGTTGCATTTAAGACATTTCTATTCACCACTTTCCTTTGAATTTCGTGGGCTTTTTTTTTGCTTGTTAAGTAGCAGAACTCAGTGTCACGCTTTATCTGGTTACCAGAGCAAGGAAATGTATTTTCTAATCAGAAAAATATTTAACTCTCATTTCAGGGAAAGCATAGGGAATCTAGGGTCAGGGTCTCTTGACATTCAAGACACTTATTTCTGTTGAATTCGCCACAATGCTTTTCGAGTGGAGCTCAACTTGCAAAATGCAAATAATTTGTATAAATATAAAAATCAAAATTATTAATTAAAAAGGCATTATCTACTGTAGCAGCTATTGTAAAGTTTTAAATAGACAACTATGTATTAAAAAATAATGCCATTGTTTGATTTAAAATGAAATGAATCAAATGATGAAGAATAAACCATATTTGCGGAAAATATAATTATTTTTCTGGTATCATCATTGGAAAAATGGGTTAAGTGGGCTCCCACGCTCACAACAACATTTATGACTCTTCACCGTTGTTGTTTCAATGCTTTTTATTCAAATTAGATAAGATAAGAACATTCTAGATATATTTTTTATGCTTACATTGAAAGAAATCAAAGATATTTACAATTTACCGCTGGGGCACAAACGTGTGACTGAAAAAGCAATGAACAACTTTGTGGGTTCGATTTCCACTTGGGAGATTTCCAATAAAGAGACAATATTCCTCGTCGAGTCAGCTAATTGCTCTGGAAACCGTGGCGTGGACCACAGCCGCTCAACACGCATTCAAAAAAATTGGCGGTAAGTGGGGAACGAGCCTTAATTCAAAATTCCCTCTGCAACTCTAATTTGCGGGAAAAAGCGTGAAAGCTGATTTATCAATATTCTTAAGAACACAAAATGAAATACCATCAAATCTTCAGAGGTCGCTACACCGCGTTTCAATTTCGCCCACGGTTTCATACGATTTGAAGTGGTTTCCAAATATAGGGTTGCATATAACTGAGATTTTCAATAAACGGCGCAATATATTTGAAGGACTAGTGCTCTAAGTCAAGTTTTATGAGCTATCGAACAAACATGAGTTACAAGAAATCTTTTAGGTCGCTGCGAATAGTGGGTTTACTTAAAAGTTTGCTTTTCATTTGAAAGTAAATATTATTTCAGTATGGAAAGCAGAGTCAAAGTAAAATTTATATAACTGGCAAATTGTGTGTCTTATATAGTATGTATATTTATTACCTGGTTTTGTTAGATTACTTTTAAGGAGTTCCTAGTGTAATTACGCTAGATTCGCTTTGTTTTCTATATATATATTAAAAAATAACACTTTATTTTATAATATGTATATATTTGTTGAATTGCCTAATGATTATAGAGACACATTATAAATAGAGACTTCTGGGTCCAAGGTTTGCGTATTTAAGGTTCTTGTTTCGTGAGGTTATGGAAGCATATGGACAGATGGACAGTCTGACCTCAACGTGGTAGTCGAGGATTTAATTCTCATTCGCTTACTTCTCCGTCCCAAAAATACATATAGCGGCGTTGTGTGGCACCAATCAACACACAATATCTGTAATTTGTATGTCTTAAAACTATTTTTTATGCGGGCTTCCCCGCTTTATGCATGTGACGTATAGCGTAAAGCTGAAACAATTTTTATAGAACATTGTTTTTATTACCTCAACATAGCCCAATCTTTACAGCTATTTAATAAGTATAGCATATGGTATGTACAGTTATACATAGCAAAATTGAAAAACACGCTTAGCCTTGACACTAAATCAAAGAAAATAAAATATTACATATTTTCTGCATGTGAACCCTTGTAACTTCTACAGATAAACTTATTTTACTAGCGATTCGTTTATTTATCATCCGAAGAAAAAAGCTCTTCAGAATAAAGCGAAGAAACTCGATACTCTCTCGTAGTCAATGGAATGTTTTAACAAGTATGAAAAGTGTTCAACTAAGAAAGTTGGAAATTCTACAAATAACCTCTAGCTGCAGCTGGAATAATTGAAATGATAAGGAAAAATGTTATACCACCTCGTTTGGAGTATACGTAGATTTAAATTATTTAATGGTATTTATGTACTATAGGTTTTCTTTTAGTATAGTGGTTCCCAGGTCTCCTCTAACTATTACCTAAAAAAATGTTTTAGCTAACTAAGAAAACGTTCTTCACTTTCTACCCGAGTTAAATAATGGGCAACTGTATCGCACTAATGATTGATTTATTTTGAATACCCTAATAAATTCTTCGCCGTGAACAGGGATTGAACCTCCAACTATCGTCCTAACATCAGACGCTATCCCACCTAAATGATGTATTTACAAGTATTAAATATATATTTTTAAATATAGTAAAATGGAAATCGATGAATCACTTATCAATATTGAATTTAATGCAAGTACTTCGTGTAATTTTTGCTTATTCGTCGACACGTACGAATAATAATATTAAACTTATATTTACGAATAGCAATGAGGTGTTTAACTGAAGGTTTAACAATGAATAATAGTTAATTATTACAATTTCAAATTCAATACTTATTTAAGTTTATATTTCCATTTCTTTGCATTGATGTCGAAGCAAAGCGCAGCGTTAAGTTCTGCCACTCCACACGCAATACCTCTAGAATTCGGCAGAAAGTTGGGAACGGAGTGTCTTAACATTAGGTTTCCTCTGCCTACCCTGCTGTGTGCGGGATACAGCGTGATGCGTGATGATGGCGGGCTAATTTAATGAATTATTAATTTTATTACAATTCCAATACATGTATAAATGTAAGATTTAAAAAACGTTATTATTTATTTCATATCTATTGTCGCATACGATATTCACTTTAAAAGTTAATATCCTCCTTCAGTTTGGACTAATTAAGAAAAATAAAAAATACAAAAAAAATTAAATATCTATTAAACGATACCTAACTTGTCGATTTTTTTGATTGGTAATAGCTATATCACCTTACATAGATTCATAAACACATTACCCTTTTTTGCGTCTTTCAATCGGGTAATAAGGAAAATAATTCTTAATAATTTTGCTATCATAAGTGTTTATCACAAATATAAAAATAAAAAATAAATTTACAAAAATGGTGAATTCTTATATGATATTTTTGTAAATGCAACGAACGCTATTAGTAGAAACAGAAACATGAAAAACAAAACTGTTATATTACACTGTAATTGCTGGCTCTAGATGCTGAGAGTATTTTTTCTGAAATGTCTCTCGCACAGCTTCATGAGATTAAATTCCTGAAACTGAAATAAAGATATTTTTAGACATATAATGCTAATATTTTTTTACAAAAAAAAACCACGTACACTAGTAAGTTTATCTTTTTAGGTTGTTTCATATATATATTTTTTAAATTAGAGACAATTGCACATACCAGGGTAGGTGGGCACACGGAATCTGGGAACCTAATGTTAGGACACTTCTGCTGCACACTTTCTGCTAAATTCTGAAGATATTGCGTATTGAGCGGCGGAATTAAACGACGCAATGACAACGTAATTGCACTTTTTTTCTTTGAAGTAAAATAATTATGTTTTTATATGTAATTACAATATTTTTTTAACTTTAGGAGCTTTCACTAGGAAATTTAATTTAAGATATCGATTTCGCTCTATTTTTTTTACACTAAAACGTTCCCAGTAAAAGTTACATATCTCCCTATGAAACACTTTATGACAAAATATTCTCTTTATAAAGTTCTGAATTCATTGAAAAATATTTAATTACGTTAAAAAATATTTTACAAAGTTAACTTAACTTTTTAGTACTTAAATATTAGCATATTTTATAGATACGCAATAAAATAAATTCTTATAAGTAACAAAAACATATAGCAGACAAGGCAGAGGGAAGCTAGAGTTAAGACACTCCGTTCCCCACTCTGTACCCCCCAGGCCTCCGAGAATATATTAAAAGTACATAGAGGAATTTTGTAAAATATAAAACAATATGGTAGAATTATTAGGGCCTGTATGCAGAGGAGCGTGTAAAAGTGGAGAAGCGAAGTGTTTTAATTGGAACGGGGTGTCCTTACCCAAGCTTCCAAGATTCCCTCTTCGTACCTTTCTAAGTGACCAAAAAAAAACCAAAAAAATATTTAAAATATTAGTTTGACAGTTTAATATTAACAATCTTTTGTTGGTAAACGTTTAATATAGTCCCTCTATAGGCTTATCTTATCGGAATTTGTTTATTTATGAAGTCCACCCCAACGGCGCTCCAGTCTACGCTTCACGGCTGTCAACTCACAAAGAATCAAAGCTAATATTGTCTGTGTTCCGTATATTTATATATAGCGATTTAAATCTGATTCGGGCCTATATAGAATCGTTGTATTGTATTTTAATATATAGAAGTGACTTAAAGGTAGTGGGTTCTGTTGTGAAATATTTAATATAGCCATATTTTTCCAACACTCAACTCACTCTAGAGTTATTACGTAATAACTCTAGACTTCGGCGAAAATTGGAGAACGGAGTGTCTTCATAGGTCCCCTTTGTCTATGTGCGGGAGACAATGCGTGACAGTGGTAAAACTATTGAAAATATTTATATCTCATGTATGGGATCGAATACTTATAATATTACTAGCGGACGCGCGCAGGTTCGCCTGCTTATTTGAATCCGTAGGTATGAATTCTAATAAGCCATGAAACATGTGTTCAATGAAATATTCTAAGAGTCTATTTTAAGAGTCTCAATTTCAAATTTTATGAAAATCTGTGGCGATTTAAAGATTTTTCATTACAAACATTCAACCCCTTATTGGGGGGTAAATTCTAAAAAACCGTGAAACACGTGTTCAATTAAATATTTTTAAGAGTCTGAATTTACAATTTCATAAAAATCGGTGCCGATTTAAAAAAAATCCATACAAACTTTCTTCATCAAATCCCTTCTTAGTGGATGTCCAGATTACGAAAGTAAACATCTGTCCAAATTTCACCTCGTGCGTCTTACCTCAGTCAGTTAGGACAAGTCCTTTTATATGATGATTATGTTATTTACATAATGATAAATTCCCTCAACAGCGACCAATATCTAATCCTTTGATTCACGAAAATAGGTTATTTAAATATTTGATAATTTCCAAAGTCATTTTGACTTATATATTTTAATTGTTTGATATTATTTACTCACATAAATTAGATTCATAGCTATTAAATATACCATAGGTGCCTAATATCTATATAATAGCGCAATTAATACGAGACGATTATGGTTTCGATTCCAACACGGGGGAGTGATTATATTTAAATTATTCTATCTTGGTAATAAAATGCACTGTGTTCCGACATTTCATACGTAATATATCGAAAATTAGAAGAAAAATAGAAAATGTTGAGTTTTATCACATGTTTATACGGCAAAAAAGTAAAGCTAAATAACATACTTTCACTAAAATATATGTGATATAGAAAATAATAAGAAATCGTATTTTCCAACACGAATCTAATTAATTAGAGACATCGCCTAAGGCGCAACGGCTGAAGGTTTCGAATTATATGAAACGAACTATGTAACGAACCCTAATTAAGAGTACCTATTGGTGTGTCTTCTATGACAAAGGTGGGTAAATAATGAATTATGCAGCGTAGTGAAAGACGAAATTATCTTATATGTATGTGCATATGGAATTCTATAGTTTTCTTCTGACGCTATTGGAAAAAGTAATAATCATGATGCGAATAATAAGGGTGGCGTTGAGTTCCGCCACTCAACATGCAACGCAAATGAAATGAAATGAATGCACGGAATCAAGTTTGGCGGAAATTGGGTGACGAAAGTGCCTTAATAAAGAACAGAGTATCTTAATACTAGGTCCCCAGGTTCCCTCTGCCTTCTCAGCTACATGTACGATACAATGAGAAGCTGAAAATAATACTATATATAAAATTTATGTTTTACAATTATTGCATTGGTAAAATATAGTTCGAACCTGAAAATAATAAATGGTAGAGAAGAGCGGAGAACTTTGTGTTAAGACACTTTCTGTTCCCTGCTTTCCATCGCTGGCATAACTCAAAGGCACGCCTTTTTGCCTTGGTCCAGACCAAGGACAAGGTCCAGACCAAGGTCCAGTTTGCTTGGACCAGAGCTAGTCTCACGTTGGTGCCTCAACTGCTGCGCCACAGCTGGCCTCAAATATGTACACTTAAAACGATTTTGAATAGAATATGCATATGTATAGGTAAACATACTTACTTCTTGCTTGAGAGAGTCGAAATAATCCGTTCCTATTTCTTCGTAATCTTCAAATAGCTGTCTAGCATCAATGACAGAAGTTGCGTATAGTCAAGTCAGTACAAGTGCACTTGGCAACTGATCTGGTACATCTTACACCGGAAGTAGGTCTTAGATTCAATATTAGACATTCAAAAGCATAATCAAATATTTTTCATTTAAAAAATGAAGTTTTGGCTAATTGATAATTATCATAGTATTATATAGCGTTTTTTTACGGCTTCGTCCCCATGGCAAAATGGAAATATTTTTTTTTCTTATGGCATATTCTAAGTGTCCGAAGTTTCGAAACTATTATCATGATGTAATATTAGCCTTTCATCTTTTTCTATAATAGGACTATCCAATGAAAAAAATCTAATCAAACCAGTAGTTCCTGAGTTTAGCGCGTTCAGCCAAACAAACTCTTCAGTTTTGTAATATTATGGTAGTATATAACTATTTGTTTTCAGCTTCACGCGGTATCCCGCATATGGCAGTGTAGGCAGAAGTCCTCTGTTCTCTATTTTCCGTCAAATGTTTGCGGTATAGTGTGTTGAGTGGCTCTTTGCGTCTGCGATAGCACCAGGGTGGAGAAATTAAAATATTGACCAGGAAACATTCATTCCTCCGAGTGGGAATCGAAGCCACAAGCATCGCGTTTACAGTCAACTTGTACCCTTCCGCTAAGACGGCCTTCACTATACAATTTCCATCTAATTCAAATCAGAAATGCACTTTAACTCTGTTCTTAATATTTTATATTCGTAAAATTATGCGCGAACAGCACTTTACACTCGCCATTTTAATTAGACGTTTAATTAAAAACAATAAAATATAACGGTGGATACAAAGTAGTAGACATTGTGAGCGTGGTGGGTTTTCAAATGAGGCGGCTAATTAATTTGTGGGAGGGATGAAGGCTTGTCAGCTAAGGATGTTTGCGTATAGCGCGTTTTATACGCTCGTTTCGGACGCCCATATTGTATTGTTAGTAATAAATATATCAATGATACTCTCCTTTTTTTAGATTTACGCCGTATCTCCCACTAGCAAGATATGCAGAGGGAACCTGGTGTTAAGACACTTCGTTCCCCATTTTCTGCCGAATTCTAAACGCTTTGTGTGTTGAGTGGGGAAACTCAACGCCGCGCTTAGCCTCGACATGAGAGTGAAGAAATGAAAATATTCAATATTTAATTTCCTTAAGTTCGCTCTCGAATCGAACTGTAAAAGTGTTTACATTTCTAGCGTTTACAGTCTTTTACATTTCTAGCGTCTAACGTTCACGCGTTTATAAAACGTTTAAAGAAACTATGGAAGGAAGGCTTTAAAACGCTGCTACACCCTGTGTAAACAGTCTAAAAGTTTCGAATTACAACGTAACCCTAATTAGATGTCTCTCTTATGTGATAACTGACAAACGCGGCTCGTTGCAACAATTACGCTATAGGCCACGTGACCAAATTGCATAATCTTTTTGACACAAGTGGAATTTAAAATATTATATTCTTTTGTTTCAAGATTTAAAACCTAGTCGTGATGCAGGGGAATAAGCATGAGATAAATGCAACAGGCTGTAGGTTCAATTCCCACGGGATGATTTCGCTAGACGACCCCCAGCTAGATGGACCGACGACCTAAAGAGGTTGGCGGGAAGCAGATGGGTCCGAAGAGCTGAGGATTGAGTGTGGTAGCGAGAATTGGGGAAGGCCTATGTCCAGCAGTGGACAAAAGATGACTGTCGATGATGATGATGATAATATAAAAAATTCGTTGCTCACATCTATCTACGATAACGTAATCCACAAAATAAAATTCTTATAAAATACTTTTAAAACAAAGCTTATCTTAAATCACCCAACATTATAGCTGGGTGAAAAATTACTCGGGAGATAGCTTTGAAATATGGAACGAAGCAACTCACTAACTTCATTAGTCACGATGCAAACGACAAAAAGAGCAATACAAAGTTAAAATCTTCACGCTGTATCCCGCACACAGCGGGGCAGGCAGAGGGAACACAGTGTTAAGACACTCCGTTCCCCACTTTCTGCCGAATTCTGGAGGCATTGCGTGTTAAGTAGCAGAACTCAACGCCGCGCTTAGCCTCTACACCAGAACGAAGAAATGGAAATGTGAACGTAAATAAACTTCCTCGAGTGGGGAACGAAACCACAAACGTCCCGTTTTAGTCCCCCCCTTGCAACGAAGTGTCAGCAATTATTGCAAAAGTGCGTGGAACACTTGTTTATACAATACATGTTGTGAGTGTTTACGATTTTAGTACTTTGGGTAAATTAAATCGTCGAAACCGTCATGGTGCAGTGGAATTGAATGTTAACGCGGTCCTAGCTGGTTCGATTTCGATTCCGCCACTAATCAAGAATGTCTTGAAAATTAACTTAATGTGGGTAACAGAGAGAAGCTTGCTCGCTTTGTTGTATAGGTATAGCATGAAGCCAAAAAAAATAATTAAGCTAATTTTGAAAACTGTTGGATGCTTGTTCCACTTTCACGCAAAATACTGAACCGATAAAGATGAAAGTTTAATATAGCTTATACATCAGTGATATTTTGTATAATTTGGCTTTCAAAAAAATAATTAAGCAGACGAAGCCACGCGTGGGTCGCTAGTAATATAAATGATTAATGCATTCATATACATTGTATAGAATAATATTCCACAAATTGCTATCTTCTTATAAAGGCATAATCGGGACTTGTTTGTAAAATATCCCGAAAAGAATTTTAATTTTCTTTCTTCAAAGAGTCTTTGCGAGATCATAGCGTGCAATTTCAAACAGTTTTTATGTCGAGTTTTATCGTATTTATATAACTTAATTCTGTTTAACTTAAATGTACATTAAATTTGACTATAGGAGCCGTTGTGATTTGATAGGTTTCGCTTTGTTATTTTTAAACTACGTTTGTGAGTGACGATAAATCAGATATTACATTCTCTGGTGAAAAGGTAAATAAATTCAAGAGAAAGGAAGACTCTTTAATATTTTTAGGCTTTTTTGTAGGCAAAAAGTTAAATTTTATAGGTATTTCATAAAAAAAGCATTATAATTTGCTTTTCATTGCGTTAATTTACTGGCTTATTTTTTCTGTACCATAGACTTGACTATTTGATATTGATTTCGGTCTGATACCTTCTCGTGATGTCTAGATAATGGTCTTAATAGATAGACAGACGGACAAGAAAGTGATCCTTTAAGGGTTCCGTTTTTACCTATTGAAGTACGGAACCCTAAAAAGATCTACGATGCCATCTATCGAGGAAGGCTATGGTTACATCACCTATATGGAAAATATTCTAATTAATAATAAATTTCCATATATGGAAAAAAATTGCCAAATTAGAATATTTTGAGACCGTTAAGGCATTAAATGTTTCATATGAGTTCAGTCTCCAGTCTCCAGAATTAGGCGGAAAATAGAGAAGAAATATTTTAACATTAGGGTCTTAGGTACTCTCTGCCTCTTCCATGTGGAATCTACAGCGTAAAGCTAAAAAAAAACTATTTTTAATTCAATTTTGATAATTTGATCTAATATAAAAATAAGTCTTTAAGAACAAAGAAGTAAGCTCACTTAGATTTTAATTTCACAAACGTAATCTCCGTAACAGATATAGTTGTTTTTTCCTGTCTTGTAGTTAGAAGATATCACAAAGTTAATGGAAAGATTAAAAAGAAGCGACCGCACTAACTTCGCTTGAGTTAGTTTTTTCTATGACGAGAAAAAAAATATTTTTTCTATAAGCGTTTCTTTCGTTTACATTTTAAAAGGAATTTAAAAATTAAATGTAGGTCGTCGCGAAACTGTGGTAATTTGGCAGAAAATCGGTGTACTCGTATAGAATTGTCTTAATTGGAATAGAGTGACGTTAAGTTCTTAGGTACCCTCTGCTCGCCCTAACATGTGCGGGATACAGCGTGAAAATAAGAAAAAATATAGAAATAATCATTTCTAACAGAATGTACTATGAGTCACTGTTAACTTTTTACGTTGTTCCAAGCGGGGTAGCCAGAGATTATCTTTTTTATCAAACTACATTATTAGAAACACATATTTTTAATTCTGACTGAACGCGATAAAAGTGGGTTCTATTCTAACTCAAGGAAATTAATTATTATTTTTTTTTATTTGCTATGGTAACTAGACACACTCACAGCGTTAAGCTCCCCCATTCAACACTTATTGTCTTGAAAATTGAGCGGAAAGGGGGAAACGGAGTGTTTTTCCACTATATTTACATTTCCTATCCTATATCTTAGAAAACAAAGTCGCTTTTCGTGTCTGTCTAAACCACCCAACGGATTTTGATGCGGTTTTCACCATTAGATCGAGTATTTCTCATGGAAGGTTTATATATAGTTTATTATTTGTACATTCTTATGTAAGTTAACATAAATCAGATAAATGTGTATAAAGTCCTACAAGTTGATGCACTTTCGCGCATGCGCTGCTTTAATGGTAAGTACTACATGAAAATAATGTACTGGAGTATTGTTTCTCTTAATACGATCTACAAAAAAGTCCGCGACAGCATATTCGTATCTTTTGAGGATAACGTGTAGTGATCGTATTTCTGTCTAAAAATAGTAATTTCAATGTATTTTTTATTGTGAGGAATATTTTTCCATAATGGTATTAATCCTTATCCTTTCAAATACTTTATTAATTTTCTACGTTAAACGAAGATAAAATTTGCTTCTTACACTATTTCGAAATTGCGAATAGTTTTAGAGAAAAACGCATTTAATTGTTGACACATCACGCCGTTGACACATCAGCTGTATGTTACTCAAGTTTCACTTATCCCTTACTCTCAGCATATAAATAAGTATATTAGTTACGTTGGCCATTTAATGTAGATCAAAACTGTCTTTTACTGTTTTTCATTTTAATAAGTACTTTAGAAGTTGTTACAATATCAAAAAATCCTTGCTGCGAAACGGCTTATACAAGCGCGTCCCCTGCGCCCGCCTAACACTATAAATAACCTAACACGCATCGGTGGTTCAGTGGTAGAATGCTCGCCTGCCACGCGGGCGGCCCGGGTTCGATTCCCGGCCGATGCATTCTATTTAATTTTCCTCACAGGCAGCCACGTAGTGCTTGCTTTTCATCAGGGACAGAATACCCTCTTCAGCATTAACCACAAGCTCGAAAAAAAAAACCCGCCTGCCTCTATAGCAACGAAGATTTAGATGCGTTTGCACGTATTGGATAATTGGAGTTGAATGTATTATTTCAGCGCGATATATTTGGTTTCATATTTTTTGTAGTAGTTATTAGTAGGTAGGTTTTTGTTTATAATTTCTTCCGTTTAAAAATAGTCATTTAACTATCTAAAAATAGTCATTTAAATATATTTTAATAAGTACTTGAAAAGATTAGTAGCACAGATTTAAAATTACGGTACCTACTTAAAAATCCTTGCTGTGTAAAACAATTGGAAAATCCTTATTGAAACTACGAAAATGCGGGTTGCATTAGGGTTTAATTAATTTTCATATTATCTTAAGTGCTTTGCAAACATACATTATATGAATAATCAAGTAGTAAAAGCGGGCGAAGCCGCGAGGGGGTCGCTAGTTAAATTATATTAACGTGACTATCGTATTTAGCTAGTTGGCTAGAATAGCTTTCTCTAGGTAATTCAAAGTGCTATGTACTGCCTCAGTTAAATAAATAACATTATTTTTAAACCGCACATAATATACTTATTTAGACACAAAAATTATGATAGGAAGAGGGAACTTCAAAACCTATTGTTAAGACACTCGTTCCCCACAAGCAGGACAACGCCGCGCTTGGTCCCGTTATCAGACTGAGAAAAGGAAAATATTAAATATTTTATTTCTCCGAGTGAGAATCGAACTAACAACCGTCGCGTTTACAATCACACCCCGGTGCTGGCCACGATGGCCTCGAAAAAAATATTAAGTACAAAGAATTTGATTAAAAGATTTGACTTAATTTAATCTGATTTAGGGGTTTCTACTGGATAGAGAACATCTATAATATTGGTGTAACACTTCCCGTGAAACAAATTACAACCCCAATTTTATTTAGGTTCCCTTTTTTACTAACATATGTACCTACATGAGTTTGAGTTATTACAAACGTAACTAACTAACTATATTCAACTTTAGCAACTATAACCAACAAAAATGTTCATTAACATGATAGCAAGTTTTGAGGCCGATTATATCCCACCCCCCCTCAATTCACTAAATACATTAAAAGACTCCCGTTTACTAGGGACTTCCTTTTTTCTGTTGTGCCCACTATGAAACAATTTGCGAAATGAGCGCGCTGTTAGCTCGGTCGCTTTATATAAAAACGTGAATGAAAACAACTTTAGCCTACATATTCTGGAAAGTGGATAGACGCTGGAATCAAAAAAAATACAAGAATTCTTGGATGTCGGTTGCGTTTAAAAATAATAATTTCATATTTTTTTCAAAACGAGACATTAACGGAATTTTATTCTGAACATTCCGCGGGACAAAGGAAGAGAGGAATTTTACTCAGTTGGTTTACATTCACTGTGCTGCTATGACTGTCTATGAGAAACAAAAGAAATAAGCTGAGATACTTCCGTTTTGCATTCATCTTAACGCTTAACTTTCTTAACTTGTTCATACTTTTTTCGTTATTTATTTTTAGGATTCCGTACCTCAAATTCTATATACTAAACCGTTGTTATTCGTCTGTCAGTCTGTCATGACCATTTATTTCATTATCGCGTGGAGGTGTCATGCTGAAATTTATATCAAATATTCAAGTCTATGGTAAAAAGAAAAAGATACAAGCATTTATGTATTGATTTTGCTGCATTTTGTATTGTATTAATCTTGAAATTCGTCGCGAGCTACAACTATAAAATTTAGCATAAATTAAAAACTTTTAGCACTAATAAAGAGAAAAATCCGAAAACTTATAGATATTTTGTTGTAATGATATCTAAAATAAAAAGAAAAAATAAACAAGTGACTGTTTTATTAGCTGTCATTGAAAAGAGACGTTGTTTATTATAGGTTATGGGCCCAGTATCGTGTACTGGCGATGTAAAAATAACGACAGTAACGGACAACCGTGAATACGACATCATAGTGGAAAACGTATTCTGTGTACCAAGTCTCACCACGAATTTGTTATCTGTAAGCCAACTGATTACGAAAGGCAACAGTGTATCTTTCACGGAAGATGGTTGTTCGGTATATAATCAGAAGAATGTGTTGGTTGCCACAGCAGTGTTGATGAACGGAGTGTACAAAGTCAATCTGTTAAAACAAGATTGTTTGGCAGCATCGGTGGTGTCAGGAATAACATGGCATCGCAGATTAGGACATGTAAACAAAGATTATTTGAATAAGATGAAGAATGCGGTGCAGGGTATGAAACTTGATGAAAAAGTTGACATAAGCAAATCTTCATGCACAACATGTTGTGAAGGGAAACAATGCCGGTTACCATTTAAAAGCACAGGACATCGAAGCAGTAATCTACTAGATATTGTGCATACGGATATTTGTGGGCCTATGGAAAATGTATCTATAGGAGGCTCAAGATACTTCTTATTGTTTGTTGATGATTACAGTCGTATGACATTTGTTTATTTTCTGAAACACAGGAATGAGACTTTAAAATGTTTCAAAGTTTTTAAATCTCAGGTAGAAAATCAAACAAAGAAAACAATCAAAGTATTAAGAAGTGATAATGGTCTAGAGTATTGCAGCAAAGAATTTGAAGATTACTTGAACAGTGCTGGTGTAATTCATCAAAAGAGCANACATTATTGATAGAAGGTCATATACTGGAGTTTGTTTTTCTTTATCTGGCTGTGTTATATCATGCGAGGCAAAGAAACAGAAAACTGTCGCCTTATCCAGTAGTGAAGCCGAATATATGGCGATTACTGAAGCATGTAAAGAAGCAGTGTATTTGCGAAATCTACAATATGAAATAACACATAAATTGTACAGTATTGATCTTTCTAATGATAATCAAAGTGCTCTAAAGTTAACTGTGAATCCAATTTTCCACAAGAGAACCAAACACATTGACATTAAATATCATTATTGTAGAGAATGTGTAGCAAACAATATTGTGAATGTCAAGTATTTGCCAACTGCTGAAATGCCTGCAGATTTATTTACTAAAAGTTTATGTTCCATTAAACATTATAAATTTCTAGAAAGGTTGGGTGTACAAATTGTTTAATGGTTTAGTGTATTTGTATTATTAGATATAGTGGGGGTGTTGTAATGATATCTAAAATAAAAAGAAAAAATAAACAAGTGACTGTTTTATTAGCTGTCATTGAAAAGAGACGTTGTTTTATTATATATTTCATAGAGAAAAATAATTACAAACTTATATAATTTGTAGATCATTTCATACGAAATTAGTGCTTTTTAATCTTTTATAAGTTATATTTCCCGTTGACATTTACTCGGTGGTCGAGACCGACTCACACTTGACCGGTTTTTTTGTGTACATATAGAGGCCTTGGTCTGAGTGTAAAAATTGGCAATAGATCACCATAAATTGGTAAAATATTTCTTATATAAATGATAATAGGAAATGGGGCTAGTATTATCACCAATATAAAAGCTAAAGGAAAAAAATATTATATTTAAGTTATACCTTTTGCTATGTATAATATAAATACATAGCTCATAATTTTTCGTATATCAATATTTACCATCCAAATACAACTCAACCTTCAGTTGCTGGGCTGAAGGTCGCTAGGGTACTTTTACTATACTTCTTTAAAATCACCCACGCTATGTAAATACATATTTATATATAACATATATATTTGTTTGTATTTATATAAATGGATGTGTTTATGTATTATGGGCATCGTGGCGTAGGAGAATATACAAGACGATAGAAGGTTCGATAAATTTTCGGTAAAAAATTTAATATTTTCTTGATCCCGCATATAGCAGTTTAGGAAGAGGGAACCTAGCGTTAAAACATTTCGACCCCTAATTCCGCTAAATTTTCGAGGCATTACGTGTTGAGTTAACGCCGCGATTTCTTCTTTATACTAGAGCGAAGAAATTAAAATATTAATAAATAGTAATATATTGTCCCAGGTGAGAATTGAACCTATAATCATCGCATTACAAGCATACGCTGTGGCCTCATTCTTCACATTATGTATTGCATTTATATACGATTTTTCTACACAATAAAGGCCTCGCTTATATTTACTTGTAATGTAAATAAAACCGATCCGTCTCGCAGCTTCAGACTTTTATTGGTATTGGAAAAGTTGTATCGCTGGGATTTTTACCAGAAAAGTTGATCTATAAGTTACAAAGCTAAGACGATTTTCTGTTAAAAGTAATCTTTTTAATGAAGATTCACAAATGTTGTTAGAAATATATTATGTAAAGTATAAACAAAAAAGATAATCTATAAATATAGAATATAATGTCAAACACTTTGTTTCCGACCAAATTTGAGGCACTGTGTGTTGAGTGGCGGAACTCAACGCCGTGCTTTGCCTTGATAGAGCGGAGAAATGATGTTCAATAATCAAACGATTTTCAACTTCGCTTCGCTTTGTACATTACGGGCTTTCATTATTTATAAATAATTTATTATACATTGGTATAATATGCTCGGCGCGTGTCAATTTATTAGTTAACGGTTCTTTAAGCAGTGTCAACTAACATGCAAAACGAATTTTAAAGTATATTTGTATCTACATAATAAAATATTTGTTTAATAAATTGTTGATTTAATGCTTTATGACTGTTAAATAGGCCGTTGTGACACTGTAAACAAGTCAGGATTCGTTTCCCACTAAACAAATATTTAATATTTTCATTTCTTCGCTGTGGTAACGAGGCAAAGTGCGACGTTAAGACTCGCCACTCAACGCTCTTACTTTTTGGTTTATTTTACTACAGATATTAAGTCCGTTTCTTTTTATATCATTATAGCTTTTTTTTAATTAAGCATTTAAAATTAATATTTTCACAAAATATGTAGTTTCATCAACTTGCAGGAACTTAAAAAAAATCTCCCCAGCGTTATTTACAGGGCAGCACTCAGGGTGCGATATCAAAAGTACTAAGCCCAGTTGGGCGTCGATTACCCAATTTTCAGAGAAGGAATTCCCCCTTTGATAATGAGGGTAGCGGAGTGGCTCGCCGCCTTCATCGCGATTTTTATACCAAATGATCATAATTTCGATGTGAAGTGCTTTTTATGATGAAAAGATTATTATAGCACTTGGAGCTAAGTGATATATATTTTTTTCTGTTTAAATGGTGGTGCTATGCTTATTTTTAATAGTTTTTTGTAAATGGAACGTTAAACATTAAATATTTTTATGGTTAAAAATTAAAAAAACATTTTTTTCATTTTTCAACTATAACAACACTTAATGTAGACCTTTCATTTAAAAAAAACGTTGTTATGGTTAATTTATTTTATCTTTCTTTTGTCTAAAAAGCTATCAAAAATAAATATTGAATTAAATAAAAAAAAATGTTTATAACAATGTATATTATGTTTACTAAAAATACAATTATTGTATATCAATAATAAATACTTACTTATGTTGAGGATAGTCATGGCACAGCGGCGCAAGCGTGTGCCTGTAAATGCGAAAGGTTATAGTTTCAATTCATACTCGAAGAAATGAAATATTTAATATTGTGTGAGCAGTGGAGTGTCTTAACACTAGTCTCCCTGCGGAATACATAGTGAAGCTGGAAAAAAAAAATATAATTATAACATACAAATGCAACGACATTAAACTTCTAAATGCATCACAGATGTCACATAACATTAGCATATAAGCCAATTAACGTCAGACAAAATTAGTAACGAGTTTAGTTCATCGCTAATAACAGTTCTAATTCCGTTATTCCTGTACTACGAGTATTCCGTTGCAATATACGGTGTCTGTTTGTTGTTATTTATTGCTCAATATTACCCGTCCGCCACTTGGGGCGCGGAACGCCGTTTACACGACTAATTTTAAATACGAAAATTTTGAAAAAATTACACAAATTTTGAAAAAAGTAAAAACTGTTTTTGTTTAGCTGGATATTGTATCACGCATATAGCAACTTTTCAGATATGATGTTAAATTACCCCCGATCTCTGTGTTCCGTCCAATTTTCGTCCGTTATTCGTCATCGTCCGCTTTCCGTCATATTTTACAATAGATGTATAACCATATTGTAGGAAAAGTGCATTATAGTAAAAAAGCGATATATTACATTCATTTTTTTAATACATACTTCTCATATAATATTACTATTAATGTTATAATTTTACATTTTATTTAAATTTATTGCGTCTTAATCACATTGGAATTAGATATAATATCAATGAAATTTCATGAATATTTCATTTACTTGCGCTGGGATAGTACTCAAATGTTTAGATTCAAATACTTAACTTAAAATGTTTATACGTGATTTTAATATACATACCTTTTTAATTAGCTTATTATACCTTTTTAAAAGGTTTTATTTTTTCAAACACCTATTTTTACCAATTTCTCATTACGTCAAAATGTAAACAGGTTTTAATATTGTGCATATGTTAATTTGGGTAAAACTTGTGAACGTTGGAACGCGGCACTGTACGGCCCTATTCAGGTCAAAGCCAGTACGGGTATATGTTAAATTCGTTTTCTAAAAAAATCGCAACGTACATCCATCAACTGGGTTAATAAATGCAGGAATTTTTTAATACTTTCCAGACGTCGCCTGCAGCAACCCGCAGTATTTACACAAATATTCAAAATAGTACTCGACTCGGTGTAAAATATCATAACAATGCTTTGTTTTTGTAATGTTCTCATACTTTTATGTTAACGACTTTTAGAAAATTGTGTTCCAATAGAGTTTTTTTAATGTGTTTTAATTTTTTTTATACAATAGAAATGCATTAACTGCACTGAGATGCAAGTATATTGACTGTATAGACATAGAAATATGTAGAGTATATAATTTGTTTATAGGCCACTCATGGCGCAGGGACACAAGTGAGTCATTGTGAACGCGACTGTTTGTGGGTTCGATTTTCCTTCGAGGAAATGAAATATTTACTTAAATGTATATTTTCAATTGCAACGCAACACGCAATGCCTCTAGAATTCGGTTGAAAACAGGAAACTGAGTTCCTTTTTTTTAGTTATTAATTCCTTCCATTTTAAATATTTATAGAAAAAACTATAAATTATTCTAAATTTAACTAGAAAACACTTTAAAACGACGTCATAATATACAGTCCTAGAAAAATTCTGGATCGACACCGTCTTCCACACCAGAGGTCATAAATTCAACTTTCTACCATGGAATTGCACAGAAATGAGGAATTCTCACATTGTTTAATATGTACGTTTAGAGTAATAAAAGGGAAATTTCTGGCTCTACAGTACCAGTTTGAAAATGTATTTCTATCTGAATTATTAAAACATTCACATCCATTCTGAACTACACGCAGGTATGCTCCAGCAAATGAGAAATCCTAGACCGTACGCCCCAAGAATTTAGATTTTGTTACCATTGAATGGACTAGGAAAATACTACGAATATTTTACTTTAAAAGGACCTATATATGAATACGAGTAGGTATATGAAAGATATATACAATATTTTTTTTTAAAGAAACGTCGTGATTCACCAATTTTTATTCGGGGAGTTCAAATACTTTCGAGAGATTGGTAGAGAATTAAACGGCATATTTTAATTTTTAAAATACTCCAGATTTAATATGAAGTATAAGGAAACAGATACCACATACTTCCAAGGTTAACCTGTACACATCTTAATGTTTTGATACACATAAGAAATAAGTACATTACATTACATGTTTTAGATATTGCTAAGATAATTATTTATTATTAAAATAATACTCGTGACGCCAGCCGTGGCCCAAAATGAAATATTCAACATTTTCATTTCACTCTAATGTCGAGGCAAAGCGCTGATCACTAACACGAAATCATCAAAACGGAGAGTTTTAACACTATGTTTCCTCTGCTTATCCAGCTATGTACTGCAGCCTACTCAACGAATACTTAGTACTCACGAAAATGGAATCCCATTATAACTTGTCAGCACATTTTCACTTACATTCAACTAATTGAACTTAACTGAGTTTTAAATACTTACTTTGAATCTAGTTAGTTCTACATTTTAATTCATACTCAAGTAACTGAGAGAGGTAAAGTAGTTCGTGGCGGGTGGTTAGCTACAGTCTTCGCTACCGCAAAAACAACGAGGTCTAACTTAATTAACTTCTTAGACCTGACTCGAGTGCAGCCAATCTAAATTTCTTTAAAACGCTCCACGCTCGCTACAGAGACGATGGTAAAAAATTATTCTGTTGAGCTTCAAAGTTTTTGTGGTGGTCATGTAAGTGAATCATCATACATGTTTTTAGACATCCCGTAGCTTGTTAGGAGAGGGGGAGGGGGGTGTCTCCGTATTTTTTCTTTGTATTCCGCATGTAGCATGTTAGGTAGGGGAAGCCTAATTTTAAAATTCTCCGATCTCCACTTTTCGTCGAATACTAAAGACCTCGACATCAGAGCTAAGAAATGAAAAAAAAAATATGTTTACAATATACAAATAACTTGCCAAAAATTGCTTGAATTTGACGTAAAAATTACAAATTAATTTCATATAAAACCTTATTAATACACAACAAAAACAATTAAATGTTTTCTTCTATATAATTGCGGCTCGCTACAAATTTTAATGAGCCACCGTTATTCAAATTGTACTAATATAATAAAGCGGAAGAGTTTGTTTGTTTGTTTGAACGCTAAGATCTCTGGATCTACTGGTCCGATTTACTTTGTTTTTGTTTTGTATGAAAGCTGCATTCTTCAGAAGTTCTATAGGCTATAATAATAATAATAATATAATACTTTATTGCACAAATAAGAGAGAAGAGAAAAAAAAAATAACAATTCATTAGAAATACGATTAATAAGTGTGCAATGGCGGCCTTATCACTAAAAGCGATTTCTTACAGGCAACCAAAGAAAAAACGGAAGGATTAAATTTAGAAAAGAAGACAGAAAGATGCAAAAAGTACATAAAATATATAAACCAATATTCAGAGAACACAAAATAGTTTAATACATACATTTATACATACATATCTACACAAACACCTACATACATACATATATACATACATATACAATTATAATATTGTCGTTTTATGAATTGAGTTGGAGATAGTGAAGTTTAAGACGTCGTTTAAAAATCCCAATTGACTGGGACCGTCTTACTTCCAGTGGCAACTTATTCCATAGTTTTACTGTTTTAACCGTGAAAGAGTCACTATAGTATTTCGTGTGGCACAGAGGAGTTTTGAGGATATGGTTAAGGTGGGAACGGAGGTTTTGGGAATGAAAGGTGTCTGACCCCAGGAACTTAAAACGCTCCTTGAGGTAGGATGGTGTAACAGAATTGAAAAGGATGTTATAAAGAAGAGTGAGGGCATGCAAGTTACGCCTGTATTCTATTGGCAACCATTTCAGTTGACTACGATACTGCGACACATGGTCATGTTTCCTTAGCCCAAAAATAAATCTAATTATAAGATTTTGCAGACGCTCAAGTTTGTTTAGTAGTTGCTGGGACAGATCTAAGTAGCACGTATCAGCATAGTCTAGGATAGGCAGAAGGAGAGCGTGGGCAAGAGAGATTTTAGTCCTTAACGGTAAGACGTTCTTCCATCTTCTCAATCTACCTAAGGTACAAAAGACCTTACGACTAAGCTCTGATACGTGAGACGACCAGCAAAAAGAACTATCCATCCTAATTCCCAGATTCCTAACACTCTCACTAACCTCCAAACAAACATTATCATAAAAAATTGAGGGTAAAGGAGAACGTAACTTAGACAATTGTTTAGAGCTACCAAATATACACACCTGAGACTTGTTGGGATTGACAGAGAGCCCAAACGATTTACTCCAGGAACTAATAATTTGTAAATCTGAATTAATTTCATTAACCGCATTTGGTATATCGTTTACGGCTGCAGTTGTGTAAATTTGCAAGTCATCAGCGTAAAGGTGGTACGATGACGATATGAGTTGAGTGAGTGTGTTAATGAAAATGGAAAAGAGTAATGGTGATAGTACACTACCTTGTGGGACGCCAGCGTTGATACTGCATATTGATGAAGCTTTTCCATCAAGCTTGATACTTTGTCTGCGTCCGTGTAGGTAAGAGGAAAACCATTCAGTAGCTTTCGAGGAGAAGTTAATAGATCTTAAAATAGATAAAAAAATATCGAAATCAACTGTGTTAAATGCATTAGAGAAATCCAGCAGAACAAGTATAGTCACTTGCTGGTTTTCAAAACCGCATCTTATATCGTCACAGACTTTATTTAGAGCTGTAACTGTGCTGTGCCCAGGACGGAAACCAGATTGGAAAGGAGATAGTATGTTATTATTGTGTAGGAAAAGATAGATTTGCTCGTGTACAATATTCAATTTGTCATCGATATTACCGGCACTAAATATACAATCCCAGTCAATACAAGCAAGATCGTTCATAAACTTTTCGTTGTCGATGATATTAAAACATCTTCGCATTACAACTGTCGGCTTCAGTTTTGGTGGACGTATTTTATATGACAGGTAGACAAGGTCGTGGCACGAAAAGGTATCAGCTGACATTTGACCAAAGCTTGCAACATATACTATACACTATATACTATATAACTATAGGCTATATAACATTACAATACACATATATACTAATATATGTTAGAATACTTTCTAATTTGACTTGCAATTTATTCTGCCATGTTCATAACGTTACTGCTACATTTTGATATTCATCCCTATGAAAATATATATAATAGTCACTTTCGGCATTTTATCTAGATTTCAATTATAGTTTACTGTATATCATTCTAATAAATAAATAAAGAGATGTCACTGATTCGAAATGACCTAGCCTTCGGATGGCATAGTATGAGTATGACCGATGCCAAAATATTCGTATAGTTCAAGCAGACGTAGCCGCGTCCTGGTCCACTAGTCATATATGTAGAATAAACATTTTGTTTTTTTTATTCATTTTTTTATAGTCATTCTTTTTATAGTCATTCTATTTCTTACTTCGCCTCGACTGACTTCAACATTTATGTTTCAAAATAAAAATGATTCTTTTGTTATATTTTAAAGTAAAAAACTAATCTATTATACAGGAATCCCAGAAATCAACTATAAGCCGAAAACAGGTGATAAGCAAAGTCGTGACAATTATAAGATTTTTTTTAATGCAGGTATGTTTCAATTTTAAACTGTAATTTACAGAAAGTTCAGTTAGTTAAAATGTTAGAAAGAAAGAATTTAGAAGAAGAACGTTTAGTTAGTCATGATTACATCACAGAAAAAAAAATGAAGATGAAGAATATTTGTAGTTTTAGGGCTTGAAATATCATCACAGCACGTCAGTTTTTCCGATATTTTTTAAAATCAATATAATAAAAAAGAAAAATATATGACAATGATTTCATATTTTTCTTATAACTGTCACGACTTGGTCCATAATCCGTTATCGTTGATTTCTGGGACAGCCTGTATAAATAAAAAAAGTAAAAAGATACAGAAATATATCACTGTTCATTCTATCTACCTCATATAAAGCAAAAAAGAACTGTACTTTTAAAAACATTTCTTTATACTTCATTTGAGTTACATAGCATAAAGAATGGTTAAAGACTCCGACTGGTCTACGGCCAGGCTACGAACTTGCTACGAAATGGTGAATACGGATTCCGTAGACACAGTATATTTGCTTAAACCATATTAGGACTTGGACGGTCGGTCTATTTTGCGGAATTTTGAACAGGATGTATACTTAGCTATGTTAATATTCGACTTGCTTACCATACTCGTACTCGATAACGCAACGGAAACTTTATTACTGTCTGACTTCCGGTGGTTGTAGCGCCGTGGAAATTATGTGCTATCGAAGAGAATGCAGGTTCAGATCCAGCCATGAAATTACTTATTTATTGCATGATTTTTTTACATATATTTTAGTTTCGCGCTGTATCTCGCATATGTAGTAGGGTAGCCTAGGGTCAGAACACTCCGCTCCCCACTTCTGTTGAATTTTGGACTCATTGCAAGTTTAGTGGCGGAATTTAACGCCTTGCTTTGCCTCAGCACCAAAGCGACGAAATGACAATATACAATATTTCATTTCCTCGAGTTGGAATGGAACCCACAACCTATTAAATACAAAAAAAGATGCGATTGTGATCTAATATTCATTCTATTTTTGACTTAAAATAGAATGAACATAAATAAGATCATGAAATCTTAAGTATAAGATCATGAATATAAGAAGATGAAATATTTTCCATGCAAAATCAGGCCAGTTCAATAATCTATACTAATATAATAAAGCGGAAGAGTTTGTTTGTTTGTTTGAACGCTAAGATCTCTGGATCTACTGGTCCGATTTACTATGTTTTTGTTTTGTATGAAAGCTGCATTCTTCAGATGCAGTGCTATAGGCTATATAACATTACATTACACATACAAACTAATATTTTTTAAAGTACTTTCTAATTTGACATGCAATTTATTCTGCCGTGTTAACACTAGAAGTGCCGAAGATTGACACCCCCCTCGAACCGCCGTCGTGACAAATTTGTCCCATTCTACTTATTATATTGATTGTTGTAATAAGACAAGAAAATTATTATTAAAATAATTTGTAAAATATACCGAACACGTTTATTAATCAATTTAAAATCAATTCTTATTCTTTAACAAACATAAAAGTAGTAAAAAGTAAACACAAAATAAAAATCAAATATTTCAAATACGTTATAAGATCGTGACAACTTATTGATAAGCCCTTAAAAAACTATAAGTAATTGAAATTAGTTTTTTTCCGTGTTATTTGGCCGTGTGATCCCGGCCTAGAATAGGATCACCCTGGTACTGATGGTGTCGTAAGAGGCGACTAAAGTACGTGTGGTAGAGTCACGTCGCCAGCAATGGCAACACGCATGGGCAGACTCGACCGGATCATTACCACCCCCGGCATTTAAAACCGGCGTTAAGTAGTGGCTTAATGCCACTGCGTTTCGCATTAGGTAATGCCGGGCTCCGGAGCCCAACCCCCACCCCTCCCTGGAATATGAAAGCGGCACATAAAGAGAAACTACCCCAGGAGGGTACCAGCACCTCCGGTGCTGGAGAATCCCTCCCTGAGTCCTCAAGCTCAGGCTGCCCTTCGAATTCTGGGGAGGGCACAGTACCGCGCACAAGACCAAACTGCAAACAAGGCAAACGAGATCTACGCCCCACGGCAACCCCTTACAAGTCCCACAGTGGCAATGCGGAAACGGATCGGCTCATGGAGCACATGCAATCGGCCATCGACGATATGCTCTCACAGATCCCCTCTGCTGAGGTCGTGATACTTGGCGATTTTAACGCGCACAATGCCAGTTGGCTCGGATCACGTAGCACCGAGCACGCGAGGAGGGCCGTTTTTGACCTTGCTTCGGCGAATGGATTGTCCCAATTGGTTGATTCGCCTACGTGACACCCGGACGTGGGCAACCACAATGCCTCCTTATTGGACCTTCTGCTGACTTCACACCCGGAACTGTACCAGGTTGTCGTCGATGCTCCTTTGGGGTCTACTGACCACTGCCTGGTACGGAGTGTCGTGCCCATTAAGCGCGGCTGTCGCAGAACACCCGCAACTCGTCGCACTACAAGTCAGCAGATTGGGATGGGATGTGTACATTTTACTCATTTTATCCCTGCGATCCGGTTTATTTCTCTTCTGATGATCCTAGTACCTGTGCCGCTGCCGTTGCCTACATGGTTATGCAGGGCATGGAACTTTATATTCCTAGCACTGTAGTGCCCATCGCTGGCAAGTCACAGCCTTGGTTAGATACGTCTTGCAAACTTGCTGCCCTTAGCAAACGCGAGGTATATCAAATCTGGGCCGAGGCACTGGTTACTAAGGATCCGAAGGTGAAAGCCTCAAAAAGAGAGTATAACCGGGTCTTTAGGTCCTTTGAGCGGCAAATTGCCAAAGCAAAGTCCGAGCATATCGCCAAAATCGGCAAGAAGCTTGAGAGCGTCCGGAACTCACCAGTTTTGGGCGCTCTTAAAGGCGGCACTCGGCAACTTCAGCCTTTACGCAAGGGGAATGACATCTTGGTCCATACGGCGAAAGAGAAAGCCGATCTCCTGGGCGCTCTCTTTGCCTCGAACTCCACTTTGGATGACCAAGGATCAACGCCGCCGACCATCCCGCGGTGCCAGAGCTCAATGCCTGAGGTTAAGTTCAGCCAAAAAGCTGTAAGGCGAGCTCTGTCGGACCAGATGGCATCTCCCCCTTAGTGCTTCTTTCTTGTGCTCCTGAGCTGACACCGGTGCTAACGCGTTTGTTTTGGCACTCTTACTCAGTCGGAGTCCCAGATTCATGGAAGAGCGCTCTTATCCACCCGATCCCAAAGAAGGGCGATGGTTCCGATCCATCTAACTACAGGCCTATTGCCATCACCTCCCTACTCTCAAAAGTCATGGAGAGCATCATCAATAGTCAGCTCTTGGTTTATCTAGAGGATCACCGATTGATTAATGACCGTCAATATGGCTTCCGCCATGGTCGCTCATCCGGTGATCTTCTGGTTTACCTAACCCACTGTTGGGCTGCGGCTATCGAAAGCAAGGGAGAGGGCCTGGCAGTTAGTTTGGACATGGCGAAGGCCTTTGATCGAGTGTGGCATGGGGCGCTCCTTGCTAAACTTCCATCCTATGGGCTTCCCGAGAACTTATGCAGGTGGATTGCCAGCGGTCTCACTGGGCGCAGCATCAAGGTCGCTGTCGCTCCAGACATATGCTGGCGTTCCCCAAGGCTGCGTGCTGTCCCCCACGCTGTTTCTTCTGCATCTCAATGACATGCTGGAGAATTCTAGCATTCATTGCTATGCAGATGATAGCACGCTGGACGCTGTTTACTCCGGCCGCGCAACTCTTTCTCGAGAAAACGCTGAGCAGTGCCGAAATAAACTTGTGTCTTCTGTTGAGGCATCCCTCGAGAATGTCTCCTCATGGGATGAAAAGAACCCTGAAGACACAGGTTTGCGCATTAAGCACAGAAAAAAAACCATTTATCGTATCGCCAGTCTTTCAGAACACTCCCCTTACAGCCGCGCCCAGTGTCAGCATATTGGGCCTTAATGTTTCGAGTGACTGCCAGTATCGCGATCATCTGGAAAGCAAGGCCAAGTTGGCCTCGAAGGAACTGGGGGTCATCAATAGAGCGAGACGGTACTTCACGCCAAAACACCGATTGGCCCTATATAGGGCCCAGGTTCGGCCACACATGGAGTACTGTTCTCATCTCTGGGCTGGTGCACCCCAGTATCAGCTTGACCCATTTGATCGCATACAACGTAGAGCTGTTCGAATCATTAAGGACCCAGTAAGCTGTGAAAGGCTTGACACTTTGGCTCTGCGTAGAGACGTCTCCTCGCTGTGCGTTCTCTATCGCATTTATCATGGTGAGTGTTCTGAGGAACTGTTTGACCTGTTACCTGCCGCCGAATTTTCTAACCGCACAGCACGTCACAAACTTAAATATCATCCACACCATCTGGATATGTGGCACTCCACTACTGTGCGGTTTCGTAGAAATTTCCTTCCACGCGCCACCGAACTGTGGAATGGCCTACCCGCGTCAGTGTTTCCAGGTCGGTACGATATGGGTGCCTTCAAGAAGCGCGTCTATCTCCACCTCAAAGGCCGGCAACGCACCTGTAGCACCTCTGGTGCTGCACGGGGTCGTGGGCGGCGGTGATCATCATCAGGTGACCCGAACGCTCGTTTGCCTTGTCCTTTTTCCATAAAAAAAAAATTATTAGACCAAAAAAATATTATTAGACAATAATGCATTAATAATAATATTCTTCATTAGTGCATTTATTACAGACATTTTTTTTGTATATGTGGTACCTGCCTTACAAAAGATTTATAACTTTACTAATATATCATTATTATCAGAATTCGGCGGAAAATGCCAGCAGAGTACTTAACACTAGGTTCCCAGGTACCCTCTACCTATCTTACCCATAACCATCTTTGGTCTCGGGCGTTTTTCTGAAATTCAAGCTTAGGCTAGCCAGAGTCCGTTTCTGATACCTCACTTGAACTAGCGGCATAATTTGGTAAGGAAACCAATTTTGCCCCATTTTTCAGGCTATTATTTTTAAGATTTAAACACAAAAGTATAGTTTTCAGATTTTTTCTTGAACTAGTACTACCTGTAGATGCTAACTGCCAAATTTTATTATTCTAGGTTTATTATTAAAATTATTTTCCTTTAGAGTGTCCAATTACACGTTTTTTACGATATAAATGGTCATATCTTTTTTTAAGTACGATTTTTTCCGAAATATTTTTGTTTATTTATATACTTATATGTTTATCAACTCGAAATCTCCAAAAATTCCTAAGATAAAGGCACAGACAGACGGATGGACATCGAAATGATCTTATAAGGGTTCTTTTTTTCCTTAAAATGTACGGAACCGTAAAAAATTAGGGAATTGACTGCTAAACCTAGTGTTCTATTTTTATCTTTGCTCTCGCGTCGCCCCTTCACCTCCGCGTCGTCCCCGAGGCATGAAAATATGACAAATTATACCCTCAAATAGTGAAATAATAATGACGGGACAAAAATGACCAAGTGGCAGTTCTAGGTAAATACTATTTTTTTTCGAAAAGTATATATATTCTTTATTGCACATGTAACAAAATAGTAAGAAAACAGTTAAAAAGTTATGTTTACAAAGGCGGGCTTATTTCTAAAAGAAATCTCTTTCAGAAAAACCTATGGAAGTGGATGAGTGTCAAACAGCGGAATAAAAACACAGTGCAATCAAAAAAAACAAAATATCAGAAAAGTATATATATTAACTAACACATTATATACATAATACATGTTACAATATATATATATATACATACACAAGTTATAAATATATAATTATATATACTATTAAATCGACTATATATACATATACATACATATATAATACATGCATAATATATACATATATATAATATATACTAGAAGCACTGATTAAAGCTATGTCAAATTACTTTCACTATTGAGCAAATGTAGTAGTTTGAGTATGACTGTTATTAAATTTATTATATTTTAAATTAGATAAATATATAAAATTACTAAATGTCAAAAAGTTTCATCAACATAAATTAACAAATACAAAAGTTAAATACAGTCAAACTTACGTATGGGGCAAAAATGGGACGACCATTACCGCGACATTTTTAAATACATCCTTATGAAAATAAATATAAGTCACTTTTAGCATTTTATCTAGATTGAAATTATAATTTACTATATAACATTCTAATAAATAATTAAGGAGATGTCACTGTTCGAAATGACCTAGCCTTCGGGCGGCATAGTATGACCGACGCGAACGGGCAGATGACGTTGAAGGTTTTATAAATGTTCATACATTTTCGAACTATTTCGTTAATTTTTGTGTAAATATTTGCTGTTTATAATGAATTTAAGCTACACTTTGTTTCTCTTCTTATTTTATTTGATATTGCTCGCTTAAATTATCCTATTTAATAAAGAGAAATGTTTATTATATAAGTATAGTATTTAATATATTTCATAGAGTCGATATCTATGTACGCACGCATGGAACACTTTAGGTACTTTTTCTAATATTAAGAATACCTATCTTTAAGTTACTTCTAATCCTTTTGTTGGTTCATTTTAATAACTCTGATATTTTTTTCTAATAATATGTTTCTACTTATTATTCTTTTTGATTATTTAAGCTTATATTTTCTTACTAATTCTATTGAAAATTGAAAATAATTTCATGAATATATTTAATAAATATTCTTATAATTGAAGCAGGCGTAGCCGCGTCCGGGTCCGCTAATTCTATAATAATTTTAAACTATCGCTACATTTATAACACTAGTTATACATTCCGTCATATCAATTAGCGGTCGCGTGTCGTAATCGCTCGTCACGTCACCTCCCGTCACGTCATGTCATGTCATATGTCATCTGCAAATCCATGACACGACAGCTTGCGTGACGGCGCTGACGTGGAGACAACGGGACATACTTGTACGCACTTATACTAAGTTTATGTTGTATGGCTGATTTATAATGTATGATAAGATAACTGGTGATAAGACAATGTAAGAGTTATTGACAGCTTGGAGGCACTAGCTTAGCGAATATATTTTTATATTAAATGGTGAATGTTGAAATGGTGAGTGTTTTAACACTAAGTTCACTACGAAACTAAGAAATTCGCACTAAGAAATTAAATAAGGTAAGGTAAGAGTTAAGTTAACCTTACACCTAACTTCATTGAAATACATACATATATATATTTCCGAACGTAACAAATCCTTTTCTTTATATTTAGAGAGAGTATAGAATATCACAGTGTATTATTAGAAATGTTGCGGGTTCATATCCTTCTCGTTCATGGTATTGTATTTTCGGTATAAAAATATACAGTATATTTTGGAGTATTGTATTTTCATACTGCAAATACAATACGAAAACGACAGGTACATGCATGTCAGTAAATAGCGCATATCCCCCCAGTTTTAAAAAAGTTCTCAATAAATACAATATTCTTAATAAACAGCTGAGAACGGAAAATTTCTACAGTGGATTCGCGTGAACCTGATTTTATTTTTTTTACTATTTTAAAAATATTTATATAGTCCAGAATTTCTGTAATACGCCTTAATAGAAAATTACTCTTACAATAGATAAAAAAATTGTGAACAATATCTAAAACCTAAAAGTCATGTTTACTAGTTGGGCTGTAGAGAAAACGTTGTTTTGGGCATAATTAAGGTTTTGTTATACAAAGTTCGTTAAGCAATCAGAAGTTGAAAACTTTGCTCCTACGTAGTACACAGTGACGTCCTACGCTTTACTAGGAAATACCTTTCTAATATTAACAATATTTTTGAGTATACTTCTATACAATTGAACTACAATTTGTGTGGGTATTTGCTATGTTTAAATATTTAGAAACTTGCTATAATCTTTATTATTAATAATTATGTTATTACATAACATCTGGCCATAATTTTTTTTACAAAAAAAAATCTTGTACATTGAAATATTTGTATTATATTCTCATAGTAGAAATGCTTAAAAATTTCGCTTAGGGGCTTAAAAATAATAATCTTTAGAGTATTATTGTGTTACTTATGTTATACTCTGTATATTTTCAAATATCAATAAAATTAACTCATGGGTTTGGCTGACAAATATACAAAATACTTTTCAGACTTACATTATATACGCCTTGTTCCTTTCTTTTTTATTTGAACTCCTGTCCCAAAACAAATCGAGCATATTCTTCTTCAATTTAAAAATAAACAATATGCAATATGCTTTCTTCCAGTTTCACACTGTATCCCATACACAACAGAGTAGGCAAAGGGAACCTAGTGTTAAGACACTCCGTTCCCCATTTTTCGCCGAATTCTGGAAGTATTACGTGTTGAATGGCGGCACCAACATCCAACAACAGAGCAAAGATATGAAAACATTAAATATTGCATTTCTTTGACGGAGGATGGAACCCGCAACTAGATGCGTTTAGAGACTGGCCTCAATATGTTAAAAATCCCATTTTCTTTAACTTTGTTGATTTGGATAAATGTAATATAGATCTTAAAAGTAACAATTTAAAAAAAAACCATAGTTTTACAACAGTTTTTACATCTCCTATCATTAAAACTTCTTCAAATATAAATTTATGTAAGGGCTGTTGTAATATGAATAGTATTTGTTTTACACATAGAGTAGGAAATCGTTTGTTTTACAAAAAGACAATTTTCAAATGAAATCATGTCAAATATCAAAAGTATGTGGTAAACAGAAATCTTTTTTTAGAATGTCGTAGAAATTTGCTATAAATATTATGTAGGTCTATATACCGACAATATCTTATATTAGAATTAATTACTAGACTGGTGATCTTTAACGGAGACATACATAATGTTACAAATTCAATTGGAAAACAGAGATTGGAGTGTCTTAACACTGAGTTCGCTGTTATATGCGGGATAATGTGAAGAAGTGTAAAAATCTAATAAAAATAATTATAAAATGTCAACATATGTACCTATATATTAAATACAAAAAACTTATTGAATTCCAACCAGTATCCTCAACGATTTTCGATAAAATTCATTAGTGCTACAATAAAATACAAGTAAACACAGTATCAAAGAAACTGGAGGAAGGTCACGTAAAGAGCACGAGGGCCCCCAGGGATGTATGAAGAGGTTGAAGACAGTGGACGAGGCGAAAGAGGTATGTAGAGACCGGAGAGTTTGGCGTTCCGTTCTCTCTTACTACCCCGCTAGGGATAAAGCGTGTAGTTAAGTTAAATTGTAAAATACAAGCGAAATCTTTACTTAATAATTATATAAATGTGTTCCCCAAAAACGACTGCGATACGGTCCCATATCCTAATTAACTGTTATAAACTTTCCTTATATGACGTAATTCCCTTGAAACTCCCACGTAATTTCTGCATTAAAAACTAATAAAACCATTTTTTATATCACTGGATTACAGATACTTTTTATTCGTCTATTTCTATACCAATTTTATAAAGCTGAGTTTGTTGTGTGTGTGGTTGAAAGCGTTAATCTCCGAAACCACTGCTTGGAACTTCGAAGACTATTACTGAGGACATTTAACAATGTAATAGAACCTAAAAATATATATAATTTTGTTTATCAGTTTGTTTATCGATTGAATTTTCCATGAACACCTATTCATATCAAATACACGATCATACTTTCGAAGCAAATTATGAAAGAATTTTAGCATTTATTTATTTTAACAAAAATCCAGCTTACTATTTGTCCAGAACAATAAACGATTGTTTTAAAACCTGACCTTCCTAATTTCTGAATTCCTCATGATATCAGCATTGTTATCCAAATACAAGTTAGCTAATAAAATATTTTGGACGCCATTCCCATCTAGCTCTCGGTTGTCACATGGCGCGTGTCATTGTAACTGTTTACTGTGACCGCAATATTTACTGTAGCATTTTTATATGATTCGATATTATGTCGTATAATATATCGTGTAGTCTAAAATTTAAAGAAAAGACAAAATATTTTTGATCTTAGGAAAAAATATATCGAGATTTAGGCCAGTGGCGGTGAAGGGTTACAAGTGTTTCAATGTAAACGTGATAGGTTCCGGAGTCGATTCCCATTCGAGGAATTGAAATATGTAATATTTTCAATTCTTCGCTCTGGTGTAGAGGCAAAGCCCGACGAGGGGCTCCACCAATCAACATACAATACCTCGTTGAATGTGAAACGGTTTTAATGGGAACGGAGTGTCTTAGCACTATGCTTTCGTTTAATTTACTTTTTCAGATCTATCTATGTCTCTAGGTCTAATATCTCTCTCAGTCAGTCTCAGTCAACTGCAAAGACTACTCTAGATATATTTCCGGGGGCGCTTTCACTTTAGATTTGAATTGATGAAGTTAAATAACACTTGCTTTGCACATTTTGTCACGAAATTATTGCACTAAAAGGAATAGGTCAAGAGGATACAGTGCTATGACACTCTGTCCCCTACTGTTACTAAAACCACTTATAATTTTCATCAAGACATCAGTAAATTAAGCTAATAAATTTAAAAAAAATCGTTTTCCAAAATAGATCAGAAATTGTTAAAGCTTTTATCGCGAATAAGCACTCGTAATGGATGATTACGTTCAACTCTTTTGTGCTGTTCATTATGAATTTATTGAATATGGACAAAATAATATGGCTTAGTAATATTTATAAAATGTAAAATTAAACGCAGTAAGATACCTACGGTTGGACTTGGAAACCTTGATTAACATATTAAATCGATTTATAATTAGCATAATAATCAATAAGTTGACTGAACTTCTGAAGTGCGATTGGAGTTTATACCAGAGAAAAGAAATATAAATATTAAAAAAATAATTACGTTGAGTGGGAATTGAATGTACAAACAGTCACGCTCACAAGAGCCACTGCGCCACACGGCCTTAAATATAATAATAATAATTTAAAACTAAAAGACAAAGTTAATTAACTGAACATATAAAAATTAAAAACATATTTCGGTAAATGCTCGTCCATTATAAAATGTGGAGTGTCACAATTAAAAATGCACCGTGACGCGAAACGTGACGCCGCCGTGACGCTGCGTCACGCTAGGGATTACTGGCTCACCAACAAGTTTTATTAGCTTGTCGCTGTAAAAGATTATTCTGTGACGTAATATTTATTGTATTAATATAATGAAGCTGTCGGTGTGTTTGTTGAATTAATTATCGGGTTAGTGTGGGTTCAAATCTTTCTTTTTTTTTATATCACGCATATTCCACTCATAGCGGAGTGTAAAGATACGCTGTCAATCACGTTCTGGTTCATTCTTGAGTCATTGTACGGTATGTGTGGCGGAAGTCATAGCTGTCAAATAATGTTATTGATTCTATTTTACATTGCTATATTTGAAAGCCTGAATGTCACGCAACGCCTCCAGAAATCGGAGGAAAGTGGGGAACGGAGTGTGTTAACACTGGTTTCCCTCTGCCTACCCTGTTGTGTACGGGATACAGCGTGAAGATGAAAAAAAGCTTAAAATCGATTTTTTTAAACATAAAACAAGGAAAGCAATATACACAATATAAGTTCCTCTTAACGATTAAAAACAAAGATGGAAGCAAAGGAGGAAGGAAATGTGGGTAATCTTTTCATGCAAAAGATATTGTAAGCAAAATTAAAAACATTAATAAAGATCCCAAGATTAAAAAAAAACACAAATTAAAAAAATAAAAGAACAAACACTGCTCTAAAACATTCCAGTTTTACTTTTATGTATTTCTTTTCCAAGGCAGGTGCATTTCAATATAAATGGGGATTTCTTTTATTGCTGATTTTTATTTACAATTGTTAATGAAGTTATAGAATTATTCTTTAAATGTTTTTTTTTCACGCTGTATTTCGGAGTTAGCAGGGTAGGCCTAGGGAACCTGGGAATCATGTATACCATTTGTAATAAAAGATGATTCATACAATAGGCTTTCCATTTCACAATTATTAATAATTCACAATCGCAGAAATACGTTCACCGAAACTAATTACATATATATATAATACATAGCAAATAGCAAATTCGATGCAGGTATAGGCTTGCATTTATTATCTAACGCAGTTGCAAGTTTGCGGTGGCCTTCGGTTTCAAAGTTACGAGTGTGTGGAATATATTATTTCGTGGATTGATGGTAAAATACTAAATAATAATAATAAGGCTCATGCCTTATCCTGGATATGGCAGGATATGTAGAGTTCCCTCTGCTATCTATCTAGGAGTACATATACCACAAACTGAAGTCAAGTTTTTTGTTATCCTTCTCGTTGACTTATAACCCTGAAATTAATATGAAAGCCCTTAGTGGGCGAGTCCAACTTGCACTAAACTGGTTTTTTTTATTTATTTAACATTAAGTGGAAACTTTTACCCCCCCCACACCTAAAATTTTCAATAAATCAATCATAACTTTAAAGACTAACCATGTTTTAACCATGTAAAACCTCTAACAATGGTTAATTAACCCTACACTATTAGTCTACTATTTACCTTAGTTTCTCAAATAGCACCAGTCCCACCATCTCCAAACCAAATGTTGTTCAATTAAATAGAATTACGACACCCCTTTGACTCGCACTCTCAGTGGTAGCCGTGATAACACCCGGTAGGGTTTTAATCTACACTTACTATATATAGTTAGTGCATTGTGTCCGTCTGTGTATATTGCATTCGCCATAATGACCCAGTTGGTAAAAATCTAAATGGTTCTGGGTTGGATTTCTACTCAGACAAATAAGATACGCAATACATCTAAAGGAAAGGTATTATTATATGGAGATGAATAATTATATACAAAATCTACTCACGGTTGACGCCGAGTATATTCAATTAATACAAAAGTCAACCACAAACATATACATGTATATATATATAAAAACACGATAAATACAAATTTTGATGGAAATAATGAAGAAAACAATGGAACGTATAGAAAGCGCATCGAGTGGCAAGCATCGACTGTCAGAATTATTATATGCCGTCGACAAGGACGTAGATGTGAAAACAACTCCTTAGCAGTTCGTTCGACGTAATATATACGCGTCGAGAAACTGCTTCTATTTATTCAACGGTTAAAAACCTGCACCTAGACTTAACACTCCGTTTCCAAATTGCCGACAAACTTTCCAAGCATTGCGTATTCTGTAGCGGAACACTACGCCGTGCCTCGAAAAAATATACACTCACTAAACAGCTTCACGCTGTATCCCACAGCCAGCAGGGTAGGCAGAGGGAACTTAGTGTTAAGACACTCTTTTCCCCACTAACTGAGCAATCAGGAGAAACCCAATACTTTAATTAGTCGAATTAAATACTTAAATAGTGTTTATAGTAAATAACCCGTTAGCGTAGAACAACCGCAAATCCACGGCGTCAGTTAACAAACTACGCTCCTTTGCATCGCTGTCTCTAATTAACTGTAAACGCTTTCTGAATAATGAAGTTTTCAGTGAAACTAACAAAATTGAGATAAAAATAAAAGATAAAAGATATATTTCATTTAATAAGTTAAGCATTATAGGATTAATAGATACTGGAGAAAATGGCTATTTAAGATATTATAATCAAATTTAGCTAATTTTCACGTTTCACGGTGTATGATTTTTTTTATTTTTCTCTCTTTCATTCTTTATTCACGCTGAGTCTCACACATAAACAGGGCGGGGTAGAGGGAACCTGGGCATCTAGTCTTAAGACATTCCCATTAAGACATTTTCATTCCCCATTTCCGTCTAATTCTTGCCTTCTTACCAGAGCGAAGAAATAAAATTTCTCCGAGAGGGGATCAAACCCACACGCTTACAGTCAGACGCTGCGCCAATGGCCTCAGGTACTAATTCTAAATTAAAATCAATACAACCTGCATAAATAACATACAGTCACAAATAAGCTGGTGCAAATCTCTCTATAATAAACCATCCTCGTGCATAATAAGTTCTAGCGTGATTAATTAATAATATAATTAATGTTGCAAACGCTAATTTAATAGCCCCAGAGATAAATTAATCATATATTACGACATAACTGAGAATTAGTACGCAGCAGCTTATATTTTTTTAGTTTCACGCTGTATAAAGTAGAGTGTAGTGTCGGAGTGGAAATAGATCTGAGCCTGGAAATTACAGATCAATCTCTGTTTTACCACCCTTAAGTAAAATATTTGAAAAAATAATGTTCATCAGCTCACAATTTTCTTAAATATTAACAATTGTTTCCATAGTGAGCAATATGGTTTCACCAAAGGCAAGTCCACTACGGATGTGGGTGCTGCACTCCTAAAGCACATTTATAACGCATGGGAGAAGTCACAAAATGCTATTGGAGTATTTTGTGATTTATCCAAAGCCTTTGATTGTGTAGACCATGAAACTAAGTTATTAAAACTATATCATTATGGTATACAGGGTACTGCCCTTGATCTTATTGCCTCATATCTTAACCGAAGAATCCAGAAGGTTAGTAAAAATAATGTAAAATCATCTGGATCTCCTCTAAAGATGGGCGTTCCACAAGGATCTATTCCGGTCCTCTTTTATTTCTTATTTATATTAACGATCCGCCTTTTTATGTGAAGAACCTATGTGATATTGTACTTTTCGCGGATGATACCTCTTTAATATTTATTTAAGGTTGACCGAAATAAAATAAACTATAATGAAGTGAATAGTGCATTATCGCATATTCTTCGTTGGTTTGATGTTAATAATCTAATGTAAAATGCTAAAAAAACTAAATGTATCGAGTTTACTTTACAAAACGTTAAAAAACATAATTTTAGACTACTAATTAAAGGAGAAGCTCTTAATGGCTGAAATGGCTTCTCAAAAGTTTCTTACCACAGTGACATCCTGTTCGGTAACAAGTACACTGTCCTGCTCCTTTAACTATATACGCACCAATCAAAACGTCACAAGGTCTTCAATAATGCGAAACACTATCTCGACAAACATACTATTAATACCACACACGGTCTAAATCTGTTGAAAAGACAAGACTGGAACGCTCCAGCTACCCATTCCTTTCAGCATCAAAAGACATTCCTCTAGCCCTCCTAGAAATGAATAGCCGAGAGATCGTCCCATTAAAGACCGAGAGGCACTGCTATACAAAATGAAACTCATTAAAAACTACCCACGCCCACTTTCATTGAAGTAAGTAGTTCATCACTTTCGTTCACCAAGTTGACTATGTTAGAATCCTCACCAATTCTTTTGATACACGCAAACTCCACACGCCCAACTTTGCTACAGTAATTGCATTTAGGCCCAGGCTTGGAGAAGCACACACTACACCACTACAGACAAACCGGAGGGTTTTTGTCTGTAGTGGCTTCAAAAGCAGAATCTGAATTAAAGCGGTGGAGCATGAGTAGTGCTCCGAGCCGTGGCAGAGCCTCGACTGACCGTACAACGCCCGAGCGGCCTTTTATAAATTAATAATGACGTTGACAACGGTGACGCGCCCAAAGTGGCGCCACCGGAAACTGACAAATACAAAACCATCAATTCAATATTTACAGCATTTTATTAACTCTAAATGTTATTTCTAATTTTACTCCTTAAAACATCTTTTGTTATTAATTAACTAATTATAAATTTATTCTCAATATTTAAATAAATTACCACCAACGCCGACATATATATAATAAAATTCCGCAGTGTATTCTTAGTTTGCCACTACAAAAGATTAAAACATCTGTAAAAAAAATTCTAACAAGTAAAGCGTATTACACTGTTCAAGAATATTTAGAGGATAAGCATGTATGGAATTAATGTCTATTGAATGTCATGCAGGATAGCTGCCAGCTAATGTAATAGATTGTACCATTGATTTTGAAAAGAGCAACTGTTGAGTTTCTTGCCGGCTCTTCTCAGCAGAACTGCCTTCCGAACCGGTGGTAGCTTTTTGTTCATATATTCATTCAAAGATTCAAAAATGCTTATAATAATTGCCTATTTGAATGAAGAATATTTTGAATTTCAATTATCCCGCTTGTAGTATGGTAGGGAGAAAGAGCTTAGTATTAGACACTCCGCTCCCAACTTTCAGCCGGTTTCTGGAGGCAGAGCGCGGCGTTGAGTTCGGCCACTCTTAGTCTTGAGTGTCTTAACACTGGGTCCCATCTGCCTCGCCGCGTGCGGGATACAGCGTGAAACTAAAAAAAAAATATGAGCCCTTCATTTAATGTATAGTAAGAAGAAAGTAAACTCTGCACTTTTACTATCTCATAGTCTATGTAACCCAATTTCTCTAGTACTTTATTTGCTTTGGACTTGCTTTGTGTGCATTTATTTTTTTATTTTATATATGGTACAGGAGCTTAGGAATTAAATGCTTAAACCTTTTTTAAATAAATCTAAATGTTGAAAATCATGGCAGCGTTTAAATCCAAACCGCGGGGAGCTGCTATTCACTCTTCAGTTTCAGCTCATGCTTTATCCCACTACAGTAGGATAGGCAGAAAGAACTTTGTCTTTGTAAGTCTTTCATGTCTGAATTCAAGAAGAATGGCCATCGAGGCACAGTGGACGATTGTAAGCACGATGGTTATAGGTTCGATTTGGAAGCGACTAATTGTGACGTCAAACGTTATTTTTAATCTATTTGACACAAAAATATGAAATTTTTAATATCATGTTGTATGTAGCTTGTATTGAAAAAAATTTAAAATACAACATGCAAAAATTAGTTAAAAACACCATTTTCTTTAATAAACTTTTATTTTATGTACAAACTTATCGTCAACTTACTAACTAACTAACGTTATAAAATAGTGTATCGAATATGGGAGTAAAAATATAAATTAAAACTTTTTAACATCGAATATACAATATTTAATAAAGTTTATACCTTCCAGATGCTTCGGCGCTGAGCTTCTTTGACTTGGTTAACCTGGCCCAACTCTTTATTAAACATTTCCGGTTTTATAACCTGTATTTGGGCCAAAGGAAAACGATTTTATGTTTACTTTAAAAAACACTTTATAGAATATTTTTTAATTAAAATAATATAAATTAATATCAAAGTGTTTCTTTCTTTCAGTTGATTTTACAAGGGCATTAGAGCCGTCCTTATCAACATTAATTCATATTTATTTAGAAAAAGTATGGTAATCGAGTGGCGTAAGTTCAAATTCCGCTCAAATCCATTAGTATTTTTCAATCTTAAGAGTGAAATAACATTGTTAAAAATATAGCAAAATATAATATAGCAAAGCGCGGCGTTAAGTTCTGCCCCTCAACACGCAATGCCTTCAGAATTCAGCAAAAAGTGGGGAACGGAGTGTCTTAACACTAGGTTCCCTTTGCCACTGCCTACTTTACTATGTGCGATACAACGTGAATCTGATTCATACGCTTATCTGGAAAAGGTGTTCACTTATATATATTTTAATATTTTTCATGTACATATATATATATTATGTTTCCTTTGTCTTGAGTTTACTTGATATAATATTTAAGTTAAGTTCGTATAATATGTAAATGAAGTGACGAGATGTACAGGAGGTGCGCCGGCTGGTAAGTGTCGGGTTACCGCAACAAACGAACAACACTGTTGTGTTATTTGGAACTTACTTGACTTTAAAATTAGACAGAATATATATATATTTCTTTAAATTATTTATCTTTATATATTTCTATACCACACCGTATATGTTTTTATTGAAATATTCTGGCAAGCCGGCATTCTACTATTTTACTGGCTCGAGAGCGCGTCAGCTGCACTGCCTATGGAGGGGCTCTCGTATCCACAATGCCACAAACATATGAATTATATAAATTCCTTACTGTTAACTGTTATATAAAACAATGTTTATTTTGCAGGATACTAAAAGAAATTCAATAGTAAATGAAATAGAAATAATGATATTAGCTGTAGATTTTGTTTTTAAAAACCCCTGAGTGAGAACCCACACCGCTATATATACAGTAGCAGGCTTGTGCACCATGCTCCACGGTGGCTTCTCCCTCATCTCCTTTATTGCATTTGTGTAAAAAGAAGCTCATTTTCTAGAGCTTTTCTAAATTTATCGGTCCAATACGATGCATTGTCGCATATAGACATTGAAATTAGCTGGCGTGACGTGGTATTGACTTATTTGTCCATGTCACGCACATACTTAATCCATTTCCTCATAAATCACATAATCAGAAATGCACCAAATTAAAATGGGACCCCAAAGCACCAGCTTCCAAATAAAAATATAATATTAAAAAATTGATTCACCCAGTCAAAATTTAGGTGACAAATATAAAAAAATACAATCAGAATTGGTAACCTGCTCATTTTACAGAAGTCAGTTAAAAAACTATATGTAGTTTATAAAATAAACAACTAAAAGAATAGATTCAATATGACTTGTTTAATAAAATAATAAAACTTATATTAATTTATTAATAAACTTGTTATTTAATACTAATTGGTGAACTAAAGGTAATAAATAACATTACTCTAGTCTTCTTCATTTACTTTTACCTTGGTTAAAGTTTAACGAACGTTCTAAGAAAGATATATTTGTTAAATACAAACATTTACTTGCTCTGTCTTCACTGTTATGATATTTACAAAAATACTTTTCGATACTTATTTCCACTAAAATTCTATTTTTTTCTTAAAATATTCTTTTAAAACCATAAATAAATATGTGTAATAAGAGCAAAGTTAAATGCTAAGTAACGCATCGTTCTCGTCAAAAGTATAGGAGATCGGTACCGAATTCTCTGTTTTCTCTGCCGACAGTAATATATTTGCATTGGTATTGGACTATTAGGTGGATTGCGTGTTGAGTGGTAGAAGTCAACGCCGCGCATTGCGTCGGCACCAGAGCGAAGAAATGGAAATATAAACGTAAATAAATATTTCACTTCTTCGAGAAAAATCCCTTCAGGGGGACTTAACACAAGTAATAGAAGGTAAAAATATAATTTTGGAATTCTTGTCTGTCTGTCTGTTGTGGCCTAATCACGCGAAAACTACTGGACGGATTTTAATCAAACTTATTTTGTTACATAGCTATTAATCTTCGGCTACATATAGGCTATAATTTATTTTGATAGCCCGAATACCTGATGTCAGTCCCTAGCAGCCCGCCTAATCTATAAGAGATATCAATACAACGCTTTAAGAAAAGTTATTGAACATGATGAGCATTTTCTGTTGACATAAAAAAAATCCAATGTGGAACCTCAGTCACCCAGCTAAGCTTTTTATAACATATAATTCGTCAGTCGTCTTAAAATAAATTATTCTACGTAATAAACATTCGTCTTGACGTTTTTTAATACCATAATTATTATTTGAAATGGTTCAACACCAAATTATAGAAATTTAAGTAAATATATACAATTTATATAAAAAATTAAAAAAATCCATAAATTGGTAACGTATATGTGTATCACAGAAAAAAAATATTATATTCTTATAATTTTGAGGCCCGTTGTGGCGCAGTGGCATAAGCATGCGACTATAATAGCGATAGGTTCTGGGTTCGATTCGTACTCGAAGAATTAGAAAAATATTTAATATTTTCATAACCTCACTCTGGAACGAGGCAAAACTAATTTTATAATATCAAATAAATATACGAAATATTCTTATTTATAAAAATGAATCGCTGAATGTGTTGCTAAGCGCAAATCTCGAGAGCAGCTGAACCTATTTCGCGAATTATTTCTTTATAATATTCCTTGAAGTACGAGGATGGTTTTAACGGAGAAACTTAAAAAAAATACCAGAAAAGGTCTAACACTTTTCTATATTCCCATACAAAAGACCCGTATTAATACTTAAAAGTCAATTTGGACTTTAATAAGTTTAAATGTTAGTAGCTGGATTCCTGGAAGGCAAAACAGTGGCGTTAGTGTCATATAAATATTATATAGCCCAAGATCCCGTCATCATTTTAGCAAAGCTGAAATTTTGAGGACTATTTGTCTTACATGTAGTTAAGCACATTGGCTTACTCACTAACTTGAAAATGGGATTCTTTCAGAGGTAGCGAAAAATAACGGTATATGTCTTTCTGGGAAAATGATGAAGCCATCGGATTGATCTGGTTGCTTATGAGGGGTCTCGAAATACTTCGTAACTTTTTTTTTCCCCTAGCCTGCACCATCCCATTGTTGGGCAAAGGCCTCTCTCCACATCTTCCATTCCAGTCTATTTCGCGCTATTGAGCACCAGTCAGGCCTATAATGGTCCAGCTCTTCCCGCCATCTCCGTTTTGGTCTGCCAATTCTCCTTTTACAGCTTGGAATCCATCTGGTAGATAATTTCGCCCAAGACTCTTCAGGCATGCGGCTTTCATACCTACGTCAGCGATTTTTGTGCGAGAGTGCAGTTGGGTGTTTCGGATTTCATCCATTAATTTGACACCTAACATACTGCGCTCCATCGCACGTTGGCAAACCTTGAGGGCGGACTTCTGTGAGTTCGTCAAAGACCAAGTCTGGGCACCATAGGTGAGTACTGAGAGGATACACATGTCCATCAGTCGTCTTTTATGTCACAGAGGAGAGTCTCCTTTCATAAGATCACCTATAGACCAATAGCTCCTCCAGGCATTTTGTATTCGTCTTTCCATTTCTTGGTCTTGTCGGCACTGAAAGGACCCAACTGAAGGATATTTGACCCAGGTAGATATCGCCCTCCTTTCACGGTCACGGTCACCTTTTGCTGTATGCTGTTGGTCATCAGCTTGGTCATTGCCATATTCATTTTTAGTCCAACCTCAAGGCTGGCTTTGCTTAGGTCTTTAAGCATAGTTTGCAACTATGACGCGGATGACGAGAACAAGACGATGTCATTAGCAAATCGTAGGTTTGTTAACCTTTCTTGTTTGTTAGTCCGTAAATAATAAACTTAAAATTTAGATTTAGTTTAATGTAATTTGCCCCAATTTTAAAGAACCTTTAGGACGTCTGGCAGAAGTAAAGGTCCACGTGAAAGAATGTGAAATATACCTTTTTTACTTTAAAACATATATAAAAACGAGAATTTCTACTTTAACGCAACTGGAAGTGTGCTTTAAGTTGGCACTATCTCTGAAGGTTTTTTAAGTTAGAGAGTATGCATACAGTCTTAACTACATATGAGACTATCCATCCTCAAAATTTCAGCTTTGCTAAAATGATGTAGGTCTGGGGGCCCTGGGATCACAGTCTATTAATGTCAATATTTGTCAACATTTCTTTGGTAACATGTCACTTGAAATGTAAACGTTTCTTTATGCGTCTATATCACTAAGTCTAAAAGTCACAAATTTTATAAAATTAATAAAGTGTTGTATATTTGTGACTCACTAAATATGCCTTCTATAAGGCGGTGGACAAATTTAGGCAGAATAATCTAATCGTACTGCTCAGAACGTGAAGATTGCAATGAACGTGAGCACGATAGTTGACTGATAATGGTGCAAATTTGAATCGAGATGCTTTTTGTTTTGGTATATCAATTGATGCCAGCAGTTATGTGCCTACAGCAGTTTGCAATATTGTAAGGTTATTGTGAAAACTCAGTTTGCCAATCAATTTGGTGGCGTAATGATTTTATTGTCAGGAGGAGGATTGCCAGTGGTTCCACGTTCAATGCAAGCTGATGAACCGAATTCATCTTTAAAGTCCTCCAAATTGTGGAAACATGTCAAGGTATTACATATAAGCAAGAATATGCGTGTCATGTTGCAAAATGATTAATCTGGACACATATTCTCTAAACAACTCATTGATATTAGTAATGGCAAACTTCCTATCGATGCGCTTACTGGCTGAATCACCTTTCCTGATAGTTTTTGTCAGTTAACGTAATGAAAAGATGAACTCATTTATAAAGTGCTTCCAAATGTTAATGAAAATTATTTATTCCATGATTGGTTGAGCGAAAGAGCTTTACTGGCTGCCAAACACACTGATGTAAATGAATTAAATTTAATATTCAAGATGGCATTTCTGGCAAAATGAGGACACACAAGTCAGTAGATACGGCACCTAATGAAGATGATGTCGTATACTATCCACCGGAATTTTTAAACTCACTTGATTTGCCAGGATTGCCGCCTCACAGTCTTCAATTAAAGCTTGTATGTGTAGTTATAATGAGCGATCAAAAAATAATGAATAACGTAATAGAAACAATCGTATTGAAAGGAAAGTATAAAGGAGAAGACGTTTTGTTCCCCACATCCCGATGATTTCCACTGACGTACCATTCGAGCTTAAAAGACTACAGTTTCCAGTACGGCTTGCTTTCGCAATGACTATAAACAAATCCCAGGGGCAGTCATTAAGTGTTTGTGATATTAATATAGAAAACTCATGTTTGTCGCATGGTCTGTTGTATGTTGCCTGTTCTCGTGTTGGAAAACCATCTGCTCTATTTGGTTATGCGCCAGATAACCAAACAAAAAATAACGTGTACCATAAAGTACTACAATGAAAATGAATTTAGAATAAGTAAAAATAATATAATAAGTAGGTATCATAATAAGATATCGGAAATTGTTATTTTTATTGTCATTTTTAATGAATATTACAAGAATTTAAAGTGATTTAAGTTTTTTTTATCTTACTAGCTGACCCCGGTGTCGCGAATAGCAGAATACATATTAAAAAAATAGAATCGACTGTTAGGCGATACGAAGAAATTTATATCTAAGACATCCAAATTAAATTACTAATGGAATTTCGTAATATCGAAATTCCCTTATTGTTTATATGACAAATAATTTAATAATAACTAAAGGCGTGCTATACTCGTAAGTACCAATAACTCAGTTACCGTAGAGGTCGCAGTTCTCGCCCCGTAACCTCATTATTACAGGAAACTCGATATGCTGTGCACTCGTACTCTGTCATCCTTCGCCTTGACTGCCTTTCTATTGTTCAACCAATCGGGATGTTGAAGATATTTCTAAAACTATATATTTTGTACTGCCTTGCACTCATTTAAATAATGCTTCACGCTGTATCCCGCTCATAGCATGGTAGGTAGAAGGAACCTGAGAAACCATTTCGATTAAGACACTTCTATTCCCCAATTTCCACCTGGAAGCGTTGCGTGTAGGTGGAACTCAACGATGAACTTAGCCTCATTAACAGAGTAAAGAAATGAAAGTTTTTAATATTTCGTTTCCTCGAACGGGAAGTGATCTACAACCTGTTGTGTTTACAGTCGCACACTTAAGTTTCTGCGTCAGACTGGCCTACATAATTAAGGAAATTAGTTTAATTGTAATTTTATTATTTTATGTAAATTATTGACATAAATGATTGACGACCTACGAGCACAGGACTGATCGGCGAGGTCACGAGGCGATCCTTTTAAAAGGCCTTTTTAAACTTGCACACCCATTTATTTCCAACCGGATTCAACATAGCTCAACCAAATTATGTAACGCAGATCTGAAATACTAAAATATAATTTATAACAGTCCTCTATCTATCTATAGTCAACTAAGTAAGCTTAAACTACGGTAAAGGCATCTTCAATTTTGTTAACGAAGAGGTCAAAGTTCTTGCCTCATAACCACATTATTAAGGAAACTCGATACACCTCGCACAGCGTGCCATGTCATCTCGAGTTAGCGTAAGACTATCTTAAGCTTTGATGAAATAGTTTATTAAATTTACCAAAATATCTCTTACTTTATGACATACTTAATGGATAAAACTATTTTGGGGCAGTGGAACAGCCTGTGACGTTTAGTTTTGGGTTCGATTCACCCTAGAAGATCCCCACTTTGGTGATAACATAGTGAAGGATTTCACCATTTAAGGATTTAAGTCTCTAATTCGAACGCAAATAGATTGTTTTATCACTAAGAGCTCTCTACGCTAATTTGCGTAAGAAACCGTTCGTTTTAGAGTCTTTAAAATATGCTGATGCAATACGGAATCCATATCCCGTAATCGACTGAATTTTAAAATTTATAAGAATGACCGAATTCGACAAACACGTTCGTATTTCAACTATGCTAACATCGCCATGTTGTTCTCAACAGGTTCATACTAACTTTTGAGAATTATTATTTAATTTTAAGATACATTAAATTTGTATTTAAAATATTTTATTAGCGTCACGCTGTATACCATACAAAGCAGGGTAGGTAAAAGAAACTTACTACTTATTTAGACACTCGGTTCCCTATTTGTCGCTGAATTGGTCAGTAGTAGGTAATTAAAATTAAATCAGGTTCACGCTGTATACCGCTCACAGCAGGGTTGGAAGAGGAAACATAGTGTTACCAAACACCGTTCCCCACTTTCCGCCGCATTTTGTAGTCATTGCGTGTTGACTGGCGGAACACAACACCGCGCTTTGCCTCGACACCAAAGGGAAGAAATGAAAATTTAAATAAGTCATAATCAATATTATACAATATACGAATAAATAATATATGATTCTCATATAGAATCAGTCCATTACATTATTCATGAAGGATGAATACTAATTGAAACTGAGATACTATAAGACAATATAACTTATTACTCTACAATGTGGAATCCCTATTTGTAATAAAAATGATTTATTTGTCACAATTTATATTAAAAGCACCTGAAATTCAAATAATTTCACAGTCTTGAATATTTACATATTTTTTTTTGGAGATTTTTCTATAAAGCTTGTAATTCGATTCATAGATAAACGGTGGTTTATGGCTAGGGGACTCCATTACCTTTCACCCTTATTTCACCCCCAGGTATGTTCAGCGATTTTTAGTGCTTCAGTAGATATTTTCAAACTAATTTTCAATATTAATTGAGGATTATTAGCAAATACAACCTAATGGTTTTTCCTAATTAGGTCATTCAATAATAGTAGGCATTTATTACGTTAACATGTTGGAAATTACATCGAAATTGAAATAGTTTTTTAAAGATCCAAATTTTCAGGGGCTAAAAAAAAATCTGGTATTTTTTTCCACAAGTAATTCTATAAACTACTGGTATTCGTGTAGAGTAATCTCTTAAAGTTACATAAGGCTAGCTTAATTAAGAAATGTACCTGAACGGATAGTTATTCTCATTATAAGAAAAGACTAGTAACGGTATACTTTTCGATTATTTTAGTACAACTTTTTTCATTAGTCAACTATAATGGGACAGTGTTTGTAGAGCACAAATATTTTGATATTGTAAAAGAAAGAAATATATCAACACCAGGTTCCCTCTGCGTACCCTGCGGTATGCGGGAAACATAATGCTGAAAAAAATACTTTTCTCGTTATTATAATAATATACTGCTTATTCTGCTGCTGCTGCTTCTCTAATAGTTTTCCTTTGTTTTAAATTTTTCAGAACCCTTCAATTTGTCCCCTTTTAAACAAAGTAAATATCTACTTAAATTAGTTTCGCTTTAAATTAATATTCTCACAGAATTATACTTTTAAGTGAACCTTACTAGGAATTAATTAGAATACTTTAGAGAAAATCGTGAAATTTACTAAGTAAATAGAAATGTGTATGAAGAAATTAAATTTTATAGTTGAAAGTTCACATTCTGACGACTGGACTGCCATAACGGCTTTTGAAATAATTCTGAAATGGCGTCCACTTTTAACGTAGGCAGACTATCTTGAACTTTGTAGATTGATTTATAAAAGATTTTTGTTATATTTAACAATACAAATTGTTTGCTAAAGCGTATTGTTAAATACATTGCTTTTGAATATTAAAAATAAACTATATTCGTTTTCTCGTAAATTTTTATGAATTAGCTCCATTTATTTATTTTGCAACATCGTGGAAGATGCATGGAAAGAGATTAAAAATTCAAAGTTTTCATTTATATGAAAGAGTGGCACAAACTTGAAATGATACTAGGTTCTTTTTTATTTAAACTTCCGTTCTCCAATTTCCACCGAAATCGCTCGCGCATCAACGCTTCACTTTGCCACGTTAGCAGAACTAGAAACTGAAAATGTTAAATATTGCATTCCTGTGATGAAGAATCGAACCCACAATCGGCTTCACAAATTTACATGACATTAATATTTCAAGAAGCAACTTAAAACGTAATATTTCCAGAGACCTACTTAAACGCCACCCTGTATAAAATCAGAGGTAAGTCACCGCAGTCACGTCGCGCTATCAAACTAGTCCTAGTCCTGGCTCTGAACGATTTCGACCTGAATATATTATACTTGAGCTGAACACAGAAAAGAGATTTCCAAATCGCCCTCTTTCATTTTAAATGTGTGCTTTTGAGATTTGAGAAGGCATTTGTATGTAATATCATATTTTATATGTTAGAGCCTCTTGGTGCTGTAGTTACGTAAAATATTTACTTTGCAGCTTCTAAAGGGAATATCGTAGGTTCAAATTTAGTTAGGAATTAATTTTAATTGTTCATCAACATACATTTATACATGTGTCAATGCCCAACTCTGTCTACCGGAGGCGAAAATCAAAATATATAATTGACAATTGATTAACAGATTTGCCAGTCTGTTCTTTGATGCCCAGCTTTCCGCTGCCTACCTACTATGTGCAGGATGAACGTGAAGCTAGATATGACAATACTTGTGGGCTTAATTCCAACTCAAAATCATCTCACTTGTTAAATTATTTTTATTTCACCACCCAATATAAGGTGTAATATAACCTAATATCGTACTTATGAAGAAAAATAAACATTGCTTAGGCTATGTGGGGCTGAAAGTAGAGAATAAAGTACTTCAAATATTCTTTCATATTCTCACTTCGCATTAGGAATTTTGTTTTACATCCATTAAATTTACTTCTGCTGTATTCCTCACACAGGAGAGTAAGTAGAGGGAACCTAATATAATAGAGTTTCACGTCTGGCTTCACTATTTTTATAACTCCACATTTAACTTCCACTTCCACCAACTTTCCACTAAAAAGTTATGATTATTTTACTTCAAAACACACTTTATTTATATAATAACCAATTGTTTTACATGCATCGCTTCGCTCGCAAAGCGAATCCACAGCAAATTGAACAAAGACGGTTCCGCGTATTGTTCCCTACCTCATAATAAGCCCGCATTATGTGAGCTTATTGTTAATCGTGTCAAAAATACTATATACGCTATACAATTTAAAGTTAATTTGATACATTTTTATTCGTATATTGTTTTTGATAATTTTGTTTATTTACGAAATTGTATTGAAATGTTATTTTAGTAATAATAGTTATTCTTTCTTTTATTTATCAGCTACACGCTGTGTTTAGCAGGGTAGGTGTAGTGTTAAGACACTCTTCCTAAAAAAAATAAACGCTAAGCTTTACCTCGACACCACAGCATAGAAATTATACATCAAGATATCAAGTATTTCATTTTCTCGAGTGGGAATCGAACCCACATTTACACAGCCCACGTTTACAGTCACATGCTTGTGCTCCAAAAACTCTAAATGATATGAGAAATACATAAGCAGTCGTTAAAGTTGCGAATAAGTGTACACTAGATTATATACACTAGATTTTAAAAAAATAATAAATTAAAAAATCTAAATATAAATCAGCTTCACTCTGTACCCCGCACACAGCAGGGTAGACAGAGGCTACCTAGTGTTAACACACTCTGTTCCCAACTTTCCGCCGAATTCTAAAGACATTGCGTGTGGAGTGGCGGAACTCAACGCCGCATTTTTACTTCGACATCGAAATATGTTTTAAAAGCGTTAATTAGCGGTAATGCGTTCTTTATCTTATGTTTATCAATATTACCAATGCGTAATCAGTGGAAAAATATAAAAACAAGGCAAAAGTAGGTACCTAATATTTTTTAGCATCTCTATGTATTTAGCAGAAGGGATCGTCCCCCACTCTCCACCCAAGATTTGTTAGGAGAGTACGTGTTAAGGTAAGAAACTTAAGCAGCACCTTATCTTGCTACAAGATATGAAAACAATTTATTCCCCCGAATGGGAATCGAATCTACAAACATTGCGCTTACAATCAAACACTGTGCCTTCGAAAGTAATATGCACACTTGTAGCGATAAAATGTATTAAGAAATTTAAAAAAAACATGCTAACACATAAACATAATTTAAAAACACTTCAAATTCAAAAGTGCAAAAAGAAAAACCAAATTAACTCACACAAAAGGGACTATAAAGAAAACGTGTTACAAGTGCAAAAACCAAAAAAAAGCAAATGTCAAACAAGATTTTTAATCTATCAAATTGAAGTTTAAAACGAAGGGAGCATAAATTACTGTAAATATTTATCGTCCCACCCTGGGGGGGACCACCTTTTCATCGAGTTGTAAGACCATTTAAATAATGCTCAACAAAAAAGGCACAGCTCTTCAAACAACTGTCTTGATGAAGGCCATTCACTCCAGATTCCCTTAAATTTGTACATTATTAAACATCCCTTTTGTTCCCGTGTACCTTCGTTATTCTTTTAAAGTAACCATAAATGATTCAGCATACGTAATTAGGTTAATAACATTTCTGTTTTTAATGTTTTTTTGACTGTGATTTTGTTTGTTGAACATCTAGGTTTAGAAATTAGTAAACCAAATTTTAGCTTGGTACAAGCGTGTGACTGTAAGCACCAGAGGCTGTGGGTTCGATTCTCAGTCGCAGAAATAAAGTATTTGACATTTTCATATCGTCGCTTCAGTAACAAGGCAAAGCGCGGCGTTGAGTTACAACAGTTAACATGCAATGCTGCCAGAATTTAGCGGAAAATAGGAAATTGACTATCTCAACACTAGTACGTGGCTTAGAAGTCTACTTATTTAATGAATAATGAATTCATTTTTCTCCTTTAGAAACACAAAGTTCGTCAATGAGTTCCGCAAAACAGCAGGCACTATTTCGCATTCCAGCAGAATAGAGAGAACGAAATGTTTTGACACTATATTATGGAGGAAAAAGTTTAAAATGTAATGAAACAACAGCGCCGAGGAACGGTGTTTTACTGTAAACGCTTCGGTTGTGGATTGAAATTGGAAGATAGAGTGTCCAAGCACTATGTTCTCTGCCTACCCCACTATATACAGGATACAATGTGAAACTATTTTCTATAACAGCTTAATTCCAAATTAGAGACAACACATAAATCATCATTATCGATTAAATAATTAAAAATTCCGTTTACAATCAACAGTAAAAGCAATGCAAATACTATATAATGTAACGCGGACTAATTAAGCGTGAATTGCCGTAAACTGTACATACATGCCAGGGAATTACGCGGTAATACATACAGAAATTAAACGGAGAAATTAACACTAAAGTGGTCTAATTCAATTTAAGTATCACTTCGCTTTACCTGCGTTGATTGGGTGTAAAACGTCGGTGTGCGATTTTAGATTCTAAGAGCTCTGAAATGTCTACACGAGTCTTTACATATTTTATATAGGTAAGTTTTCTTTTATTTTTTATAGGTAATTTTGTTGAAAGGCGAATTTCAACGCCGCGCTGTATTTCGACACCAGACCAGACCAGAAAATATTAAATATTTAATTTCTTCGAGTGGGAATCGAACTGAAAACCTGTCGCGCTTACCTTCACATGCTATGTTTGTATAAGGTTTTCGGCTATTTAAACCCATATAAGGAAGCGGTTCCCGTTAGTCACGATTTAATCCCATAGAGATTTTACATCACATTAGGGGCACTAAAAGAAAATAAATTAGACGCTGTCATAAATATGGAACGGCAGCGACAAGTAGCGAGCGACTCGCAAGCACATTATAAGCTTACGTGATTTACTATCCCGCAATAAATATCTCCATCCCGTCCATTTCATACAAAATTCATATAATTCATACTAACAAAGGCGTCGCCTTAGAACTCAAATTGTTCCAGGATATCCTTCACCCGGTTTCTAACACAATATTCGTAAGCCATAATATGTATTTTCGACTTTATTGTTATTACATAACTATCAATAAATTTATTCAGAGGAGGTTTCTTTTATCTTTTTCTTTCTATGATATATCTTTTTTCGTGGTTATCCCATTTTACGTTTTGTTTATAACTTTGATATCTCATCTGCTACGTTTTTATAAGTTCTCGTATGAGAATTTACGTATTTTCCGTATCTTTTTTATTATGTTTGGAAATCCGTTTTCTTTTCTCTTGTATTGATTTTGGAGACAGTGTGAAAGCTTGGAATTTTTATGTTTAGACTAGCGGACGCGCGCAGCTTCACCTGCTTATTTACAGCTTATTACGGGATGAATTAAAATAAACCACGAAACATGTGTTCAATGAAATATTTTCTAGTAGTAGAGTCTAAGCTTAGATTTTTATAAAAATCGGTGGCGATTTAAAGATTTTTCCTTACAAAATTTCAATCCCTTATTTGAACCATTAAGGGGAGAATTCTAGAAAACCACGTAACACGTATTCAACGTCCTTTCTTTGTGGACGTCTAGATTACGAAAGTAAATATCTGTCCAAATTTCACGTTTTTATCTGCGTCTTACCTCAGTCAGTAAGGACAAGTCCTTTTATATATATAGAGGTAACATGCATATAGCAAAAAAGACATGTCACCTCTTACACTTTTGATTTATACTATGAAAATAAAATATTCTTGAGGGAAGGAAAAGGTTGTTAGAATTATTTAAATTAGGGCTCTCATATTTTTTTTTGTTACATGCTATATCACGCATATAGCAGAGTAGGGAGAGGGAACTAGGGAGTCTAGTGTTAAAACACTACGTTCCCATTAAGCCAGAATCTGAAGGCGTTGCCTGTTGAGTAGCGGAACTCATGCCGGGCTTTGACTTAATAAAAGAGCACGGAAACAAAAATAACAAATATTCAAATTGTAGTCTATGTTACCTTTTATCCAAAGGTTATCTACTAACTATATTTAAATTTAATTTGCTAGCATCATGCTAAGGTTAATTTGTATCAAATAATTCAGGTGCAAGAGATTCCCAACAGATCACTGCGGTCGATCTGAACGGAGCATCGTTATAGTAGTAAAGTTAGTTAACAAATAGTTTAGGAGATGATCTCAAAACGAGATAGTTTTAATTTTAAAATATATTTAGTTTCTTATAATTTTTGTACGTTTTATATGAATAATAATATAATTTATAAAGAACTCAAAAAAACACATAAAGATAAAATTGATATCATTTTCATTGTTTGGATTTCCTGCATATGCACGTAATATTCACAAAATTGCTAAAAAAAGCGAACAAAAGCTTTCTCTCAATTGAAAATGATTATGTATAATTGACAAGAATAGTTTCTATTCTTAAATCGTTCTAGAATTCTATACAATGCTTACAATACAACAAAAAACAATGTATTTTTTAAAAAATAAAAAAAATATTAAAACACCATAGATTAGCTAAAAAGCTGCCGCCCCTCGTACTATATTATTAATCTAACTACCCCAAACACTGCTATATACTAATTACCTGTCACAAGTGACGCGCCGTAATCACTGCGAGCCGCGATTGAAATTAACAGTATGAATCTAAAATGCACATGCAATTTACATCTTCATCTTAAGTAATGTTGGAACTAAATTAAATTATATACATACAGACATAAATATTTTCTTTTGATTCACCCAGTATCCAGCACGTATGTACGGTAGCCAGAGGGAACCTGGGAACGTAGTGTTAAGACACTTTGTTCACATTATGACACTTCTGGTCCCCACTATATTAATACATTCACAATTTGCATTTCTCACCTTTATTTGTGAAAAATCCTAATAAGAAAAAGTCACTTTTTTTTTATTCTAGTTAATTTAAAAATTATTTGTTATAATATACTCAGTTTTCAGTCTAAATTAAAGACATCGCGGCTTAACTGGTGAAGTTTAACGACGCGCCATGCCTAACTAGAATGTGGAAACGAAAATAAAATTGAAGAAAGATTTTTATTCGTTATTTTCCAAACCGCAGGTTACTACTAGTGCTAAAACAAAAATAATTCATCATTTATTGAAAGATTAACACAACCGATACAAAAATGTCAGGAATAGTTGAAAACCAATTATACGGAATGAATTGATAATAATAATAAGGAAAAATATGGATGTTCTCATTGTAATAATAACCCATTAAAACATTGGAATTAAAAATGGTGCGCTATGTAATTTATTACCTGAATAAAGAAAAGAAATTAAAAATAATAACTGACCACCACTGCCACTGTAAACGTAACAGGTTGTAAGTTCGATTTCCACTTGAGGAAATGAAATATTCTAATTTCTTCGATCTGATGTTGAGGCAAGCGCGGCATTGAGTTCCACGACTCAACACGAAATTCCTTCATAATTCATAATCCGGTAAAATGGGCAACGGAAATTTCTAAATGGGAACGAAGAATCTTACCACATATCCCAGTTCCCAGGTTCCCAGGTTCCCTCTAAATAAAATAACATAAATCGTATAAAAAATAACATTTCACACATTTGTAGAACATACGATACGTAAATTAACGCGTAATGAAATGGAAAAATTGCAGTTTAACCCTCCAACCTAAACAATCCAATGAAATATTAAGCGAGCACGCTACAAATCGCACCTTAACAAATAACCCCGTTTTAATTTGCAAGTTTAAGCGGCGGCCCCCGACTGCCGACTGCCGACTCCCGAGGAACCCATCCATCTTCTCAGCTCAGCATCCTGATACCGCTTTCTGCTATCTGATTTTTATTTCTGTATTATATATCTAATTTGTGAATTATTATGTTTTATTTTACTAATGTTTTAATTAGAAATTGAGATAGTTATAGTAAATAATGATTTTCGGAATATTAGTTAAGGTTTAAATTGAGTCAAAAGTAAAAAAAATGTAATAATAATATTTTTTCTTTCCTAAGCCAAGCGAGAGCTTGGCAGCGTCTCGACACTGCCGAGCATATAATGCAAGTGTGAAAAGTTTTTTTTTTAACCTTCACTTAGTAGGGCAGGCAGAGATATTGTATTGTCAAGACTCTCCGCTCTTTTCCACCGAGTTCTGGAGGCATTGAGTAATATCAATAGGAGAGCGCCACATGTCGCGTTTACAGTCACCCCCTGTGCTATGACTGGCCTCTGACAAAGATAACTCTTTATCATTTTTCTTTGAATCACTTAAAATTCATTAAAATATTACAACAACACAACTAATGAACCGATTCTCTGTATCATTTCATCATCAAAATCAACGATATAAATATGTATATAGTTTCTGAATTTTTCACAAAATAACTGATAAATTAAAGCACGACCGCCACACGTTAACAAGGAAGCAATTAATCATGAAAACAACCACGAGCTCTCTCTCCGTTTAAATAAAATTCACAATTTTATAATTACAAATGTAACAGCGATGCGGCGAGGCCCCCATACCTACGCATATGCGATACAATATGGCATTTATCGTAAACATGTTCATTGAAATAATTCATATCCTGAATTAAAACAAATATATAATTTCAGGATAATTTCAGTGCCATGTAAGCGCGGCGCTGAATTCCGTCACTAATACGCAATAGAAAATTCGACGGACACTAGGGATCGGAGTGTCTAGTCACTAGGATTCCAAAAATGTATAATATTAAATGTAAATATACACGATTAATCTGGTTAAAATGTTTAAATAATTAATATAGGAAACTTTTATTATTTGGTACGACGCAGAATCTAGAGTGAGATTAATTGAAAGTGAAACGCAAATGGGCGCGTTCACAGCCTGCAATTTTAAAGCTGAGTTGAGTTCAGTTCCTTAATTAGCCGTTTCGAACGTGCCAGTTGAGCACAAAATCAATCCGCTAATGTCAAAGCTATACAAGACTTTTTATTTAAATATACATTTCCGTTTCTTCGCTCTGGCTTTTGTTAAGGCAGAACGCGGCGTTAAGTTCCGCCACTCAACACACAATGCGTCCAAAATTCGTGGGCAACGAAGTGTCTTCACATTAGTTTCCTCTGTTAACCCTGCTGTGTGCGGGATACAATGTGAAGCTGAGATAAGTCCTAAGACATTATTAGTACTTAAAAGACTATGAAAATAAAACAATGTCCATTTATCTGATTAAATATACAAAATAAATCAAAAACATTATACTCTTACTCCGTCGCAGTTGGATAAAAAAGTGATTTCCCGTAGATTTCTGCCTTCAATACAAGATAATCAAGAAACACAAAAGTTTAATTTTCCCTACAACAACGACGCAGTAAATATTGAAAGAAACTCTAGGTGAATGAAGTGGTTTTTATTTATTCGAATTGTATATATAAATACATACGTATTTATTTTTATTTTTGTATGGGAAACAATTAATAAAATATATGGATATAAATAAATGTATATTACGTACAATGTTTTATTTAGCATTTTTTAAAGAAATTCTTGCGAAAACCATAAATCCAGCTTCACGCTTTTCACGCATATGGCTGAGTATGAAATAAATAAAAGTTGAGAACGACTGTAAACGCGACGGTTGATTTTGATTCCCACTCGACAGAATGAAATATTTAATATTTCGCTCGCTCTGGCAACTTGTGGCGTCGAGTTTTGCCACTTAAAACACAATGCCTCGTGATTTCGGCGGAATGTGGGAAACGGTGAAGTTTCTTAACATTAGGTTCCCGGGTTCCGTCTGCCTACAATGCTAATGGAAAAATTTAAAAAATATATTATTCCTAAAATTCTGTTATCTTTTGTAGTGATTTTATACAAACTCTAACTCTCCGCCTTTTTAAATTTTTTCTATGCAATATTTTTGATCAGTACAACTGAATATATTGTATTAATATCAACGTAATAGTTGATAATATTTTCGTATAATATTACTAAATATGAAAAAAAGAAGTTTCTCATATAGATCGTTTAATACAAAATAATAAATAAGCAATTTAAAGAATACGACAGAAATACTGATTTGCATTTGTTGAATGATAGTTTCTACAAGCAATGCTGTATAATTTTCTGCCTCTACTCGGCCTAGTATTAGAAAATTCCAACTATCCAGGATCCAGTTGGCATAATTATGTTGTTCTAAAAGAATTGAAATGTGAAATGTGAAAGAATTAAAATTGTAGATTTAATTACTAACAAAAATTTTTTTTTTTTATAGTTTAGAAAAAAAACTAATAATAAATAAAAAAACCAAATCAGCTTCGCGCTGTATACCGCACACAGCAGAGAAGACAGAGGGAACATAGTGTTAAAACTCTTCGAACCCCATTTTCCGAATTTTAGCATTGCGTGTTGAGTGGCGGAACTCAACGCCGCGATATATATTACACAAAATCATAAAAATAAAAATAAAATATCCTACTCATTATATAAGAAACGCCTCCACTAAATAGTAATATTTCAATACAATTTAGTTTAAATTCCTGAGATAACCTAGGCCTTGAGCATTACAAATGTCGATTGTAATCCTTGACGTACGATGCAATTTTTCAGGCTCCCGCGTCGTTTTGTCACCGCCGGTCACCTTTTTAGCATACAATATAGCATTTACAGCTGGATTTATATAAGAAATCAGTGTTATATTTATTTTTATAATATTTATTATACAGAAAACAACAGCATATTTATAACTACTAATAAAAAAAATCTTGTACAAAAAAAAAAATTACACTTTTGTACTTATAAGTATTATTTAAGTACAGAGAGAGCTACACATCATTTAAACATCATCATAATCTAATAACCTATTATTAGAAAAAAAAAGATACATATTTAAGTCTTTAAAAAAATATTACCTAATGAAACAATGCGAAGTATAAAAAGTAATTATATATACCTAAAAAATAAATAAATAAGATAAAATGCCCCATTTGTGTGTGTGTGTGTGTGTATGTGTGTGTGTGTGTGTGTGTGTGTGTGTGTATCATGTGTGTGTGTTTGTATGTGTGTATGTTTGTATGTGTGTGTGTATAACAATATAAGCAATTATTTAGATTGAAACCGTTTAATTTGGTTTCTAAAAGAATCTGCAGATAAATGGAAGCGATCAATATGAAAATACTTTTTATTGGATAATAATGGTCCCCGAGAGAAAAAAGAGTTCGCCGCGTATTTAGTATGTGATGTAGGTACATAAAATAGATAAGACTGGGCTATTCTAGTTCTTTTTATATGTACGTTGATATTTAGACATGAAAGCAATTTGGGTGAATCAATGCTGCCTGACAGAAGGTTATAAATTATCATCAAGTCCAATAATTCACGACGATCACTTAGCGAAGTAATATGAAAGTGTTTACAGCTTTCCTCATAGGTCCCAAAATTCCTATATATTTTGTAGTTCAGGTGTTTAATAAACTTCACTTGTATAGCTTCAATAGAATTTATATATTTAGCAAACTGAGGATTCCAGATACAACTGCCATACTCTAATATGCTTCTTACAAGCGCAAAATAAACACTTTTTAAGCAATTAATGTTTCTGAAGGGTTTACATGATACCTAAAGATTTGTAAGCTTGTAATGTAATTAATATGTTCATTCATTTGCAATTTGCTATCCAATAAAATCCCTAAATCACGAACCAAATTAGTTTTTAAGTAAAATTTATAATTTATTTTTGGGTTTTTCTCGATGTAAATAGATGATTGGTGAGAGCAGTCGTGGCGCTGTAAACGCGATAAGCTGTGGATTCGATACCCCATTCGAGAAGACTAATATATGTATATATGTAGTATATACATATATAGTATATATAATATAGTATGTATGTTCCCAGGTTCCCAGGTTCCCAACATGAATCTATAAAAAAGTAGATGTTACGATTTTTTTTATATGTTAAAGATACAAGATATTTTTGCATTGGGTTGTACTAACTTATTATTTTTTCACGAAACGCTTAAAATTGAAAGATTTATGAAGCAAACGTTCGGCTCTGTTGAAGACATAGTAAACAAAAATCAATTTGTAAGGTTGAAGATCTGTTTTTAATGAAACTAATATAAGAAGGAACATGGTATGCATAGAGAACGAAGGGTATGGAGACTCTGTTTCTCCACTATCTACCAGAATTTAAAAAAATACTTGTGGAGTGGCGGAGCTTAACGCCGCACTTACCAAATATTATATTGAAAACTAGCGGACGAGCGCAGCTTTGTTTGCTTATTTGTACCTTTTGGGGTGAATTATAATAAACCATGAAACATGTATTCAATTAAATATTTTTAAGAGTCTAAATTTCAAATTTTATAAAAATCGGTGGCGATTTAAAGATTTTTCCATTCAATCTTTCAACCCCTTATTTGCACCCTTAGGGAGAGAGTTCTAAAAAACCACGAAACACGTGTTCAATGAAGTATATTTAAGAGTCTGAATTTCAAGTTTTATAAAAATCGGTGGCGATTTAAAAAAAATCCATACAAACAAAATCCCTTCTTAGTGGATGTCCAGATTACGAAGGTCGAAAGGTCGATCTGTCCAAATTTCACGTTTCTGCCATCAGCGGTTACGCCTGTGCGTGCGTCTTACCTCAGTCAGTGAGGACAAGTCCTTTTATATATATATACTAGTGGGCCCGGACGCGGCTACGCCCGCGAAAATATAAGCCTAAATAATTAAAATAAGTTAAAAAATAATAATAAGTGGAGATTTATTATTAGAAAAAATGTCTGAGTAACCGAAATGAACAAACAAAAGAAGTAAAAGTAACTAAAGGAAATTCTTAACATTAGAAAAAGTACCTAAAGTTTGTCGTGCGCGCGTACTAAACATTTTTCTATATTAAATAATTATTAATTTTTGCGAACAATATTAAATAAAATCCCAAATGATTAAAATTACGATATTTTAAGTGTATAACATCGGTATACATAACCGAACTAAGATTAATTAATTATAAGCAGCAAGTAATTACATAAAAAATAATATTAATTCGAAAATATATAAAAAATTACAAAATCAACAAAGTCATCTGCCCGTTCGCGTCGGTCATACTACACAACTCGTAGGCTAAGTCATTTGGAATCAGTGACATCTCCTTAATTATTTATTAGAATGTTATACAGTAAACTATAATTTCCATCTAGATGAAATGCTAAAAGTGACTATTATATTTATTTTCATAAGGATGAATATCAAATTATAGAAATCATCTAATTTTTGTTAATGTATACAAATCTATATCGGCGCGCGCCATGTCTGCATTAAGCAAACTCACTTTGGGTGACGTTTTCTTAAAACAACAAACTTTGCAAGCCGTTGCTTAGCAACGCGTAGCGACCATTGTTATTAACATGGCGGAATAAATTGCATGTCAAATTAATTATTTTAATATATTGGTATATATCGAAAATATTACAAATATGAGGGAAAAAAAAGTATCCTATGTTCATCCCGGTACCCTCAAGTATCTCTATATGAGTATTTTATCACAATTAATTTAGCGGTTTGGGCCTGATTGCGTAAAAGACAGACAGACAGACAGACAGACAGACAGAGTTACTTTCGAATTTATAATATAGGTATGGATATATATATATATATAGATATAATAATAATAAAACAGTATATACATAAGAAAATAATAAAATTCATCAAAAACATAATATGACATAACATAAGCAACTACTCCTTTCCTTTTTTCAACTCCACAAATTATCCAAAATTGGCGTGATGAAATTTGTGTGTTGTACCATGAAGCAAATCCTTTCGACCCGTCAATCACGAGCGCTGTGACAGCGGCGGCGCCCTGGGAAATACACTAAGTGCTCTCAGTTTGTATGTATGGTACATACAGCCTCCTGGGGATTGGAGCTGGCGAGTAAATTCGCTTCATACGAATATGTTACTAATTTTTGGATTTAATTTGAAAACTTTAATTTGCTTTGCTTTTTTTTATATATATATATATGTATGTAGATTTGAAATTATGAATGCTTAATTTGGATTTATATGTGTAATATGGAAATTGGTGTAGGAGTGGTATTAATAGATATATGGTGGGTGATATTAATAAACTTAAGAAGCAATGTTTCGAGAAATTAGGAATGGAACGTCTTAATACTAGGTTCCCTTTGTCTTGCCTTAGATTTATATCTTAAATTATTGTCATTTCCATAGTCTGTCAAAGTACGGCGTTAGGTTTCGTTATTCAACACGCGATGTCTCTAAATATGCCTAATAAATGATAATAACTGTTCGAACTGTTCTCATAAAGGCACTTCCATTTTAAATTATCCACCGAATTTTCGAGCGATTGTGTGTTTAGTGGCGGAACTTAACGTCGCGTTTGACCACCAGGGCGACTAAATGAATATATTTAATATTTTCTTTTTCAAATCCACAGCCTTTATTCTAAATGGAGGATAAATAAGAAACCACACAGTGTAATATAAAAACAATCATATTAACACAATAGAAGTGAATAACGTAGCGGGAACGAGCGCCGCAACACATAAATATAAACATTGAAAAGCAAATAAAAACAAAATAACTGTCTGTGGATATAACATTTTAAAACATAGACAATAAATAAAATAATAGTTTAAAGTGGTAGTAATATTTGAGGCCAGTCGTGTGACTGATAACAGTTTTGGGTTCGATTTCTACTCAAAGAAATGAAATATGTATTATCCTCATATTTACCAGAGCGGAAAAGTGAGGACAATTTACATACTAACATTCCTTTAAATAGGAATCCAATCATCCATCTCGTTGGTGAAAGGGTTTTGGTAAAATAAGAGATTAGAGAACATAAGTATACCGAAAGATTAAAACGGGGCAATTTCTAAGATTCCACTATCCATCCGTCCACCTGTCACCAGATTGTATCTCGGGAAGAGGCTAGTATTACGGATACCCCGGCGGAACCTACCTTCCTGCTGGCCTGATATGTGTTGAATAGCAGAGCCCAACGCCGCGTATAATATTTCACATTATATTATAGAACATTTTAGTTGAAGCGTTAATTTTCTATTATATTGACATTATTAATAACAAACACACATCATTGTTAAGGCAATTAGTGTGTTAATTTAGTTGCTAATTGATTTAAATAGTTCTATGCATTTATGATTTGAAATTTGGTAGCTTGTTTTTCTCTATTTAATATGTACGAGAAATATAAGTGGGTAAATGAAGTGTAAACACGAGGTTCCCAGTAGCCCTCTTCCTACACGATTATTTGCGGGATACTGCGAGATGCAAAAAATCATTTTTTTCTTTTCATCGCTGATCGAAGACGTTCCGCACAAGACTTCTCAATCTTTTGCGGTTCTCTGTCTTATGCGAATCAAGTCGCGGAGTTGAGTTCCGCAATGCCTTCTAAATTCGTCAGAAAGTGGAGTACAGAGGTGTCTTAATAGGAACGGAGTATCTTACGCTAGGTTCCCAAATTCATATTGTGCGGGATTCACCGTAATACTAATAGTAAAAATATAAACTACTGCTTATTTCTAAAGCAATTTAAATAGAGAGCGTGCCTCAGCTTATTTTTTTCAAACGTTAATAAGCAAAAGAGCCTCTTGTAAATTAACCAGAATTATACAAAAAAAAAGGAAACGGAAACGTTACAAATTATTGTAAAAAGAAATTAATATTTTTATATGAAAAAATGAGTTTAATTAAAATTTCGTCTTAATTTCGCCTCAATTTCAATCCAACAGTCCCGGAATGAACATTAAATTTTCATCAAAGTAAAGCCAACGACTAATAAAACGGTTTCCGAATATGATAATTTTAACTAACTGTTCCGAATATAACGATTTCGCTTCCGTTGAATAATTTTACGGACCTAACCGAGTTGCAAACTATTGGCCGGTGTTTACTTAGTTCCACATGCATTGATATGGCACTGGCAATATGAAAATTATATTTTGTAATTATATAATCAACTTCACGCTGTATCCGCATATAACAGAGTAGGCAGAGAGAGCCTAGTGTTAAGACACTCCGTTCCCCACTTCCGCCAAATTCTGGACAACCGTCCTGCACTTTGCCTTGACACCAGAGATGTGACTCTAGTGGGAATCGAGTCCGCAACCTGCTACGTTTACAATCACATGCTTGGACCGCTATGCTACGACTGGCAAATATTTGTGTATTTTCATTATATCAGTTTTACGCCCTACAGCCGAGAGAATCTGAAGAACACCGAGAACTTCAAGACACTCGGCAGAACTCTATGTGTCTAGTTGCGTAGCTCAACGCCGCGCTTGCTAGAAAATGTAATTTACAAATTAGCAAAAAACACTATTTAACATATTATTTTTTATAGTGTTATAATAAATAGCAGATATTTTCAACCAAAACATAACCATGGCGACCGAATAGAAAATGTATTCCATAAATAATTGCAAACGTTAATTTAGCAACAAATTAGAAATTATGATAAAAGATAATAGAGCCTTACTACGAAATACGGGGCCAGTTGTCTGGTTAGTATAACTGCAATATTGTCGCTAATATGTAGAATTAACTTAATAAATATATAGAAAAATTATGTTTTTCTTGTTATATATTTGCGAATGTAAAGGTACATATTTCATCAGAATGTCAGTAATGTCAGTAACCAGATATTCATAGAAAATCAGTAAACAATGAAATCTTTGCACAATTACAGAATGCATTTAAAAAATAGATTAGGTACATAAGTAACTTCTTTTTACCTTGACGATATATCCCCTTACATAGCATGGTGGGCAGAGAGAACATGGTAACTTTTGTTAAATCACTTCCACTCCATCTAGTGGAAATCGAATCCAAAACCAGCTCGTTTGCAGTCACGTCGCAACCAACAGGGCCTGTTGAACTGTTGTTTCATTAATTATTCATACGTCCCAGTCACTCTGTCGCCCACGTGGGGTCACCCTAATTTATCTATTTCCATAATACAACAAACAAACCACAAAGCAGAAACAATTTAAACTAGACAATTGCAGTTTCCAGGTCATTCGAATATATCCCCATATTGTTTCTACAATTATAACGCATTCGGACTAAAACATTTAAATATTTGAACGGGCTTTAATCGTGCATAAAAATTGGGTGAAACTTTGTTTTTAGAGAGAATATTATACTTTGTTTAATTTTAAATTAAACATTTTCATATTGTTTTTTAAATAAAACTCTAAATTCTATACTTTCACGCTTTACCCGCTTATAGCAGGATAGGTATAATATAAAGGTACTGAGTTTTCCCTTTATATATTTTTTGTTATTAAGACAAAAATTGCAGAATATTAAATTTATTATGATATATTGTAATTCAATAATTTCGTTATTTAAAGTATTTCTATATAGTTATTTCGGAGGTATGGGCGTAGCCTCCGCGTGGGAAGGTGTGGTTAGCCCCACCTTCATCAAAGCACTATTTCAACTTAAAAATTAACTACCAGATTAAAAAGCTACGAAAGTAATTTATTGTTATTTATTATTTCAATAAATTTAAAATGACTCTGTGAAATTTTATATTGGCTATACCTAAGTTACAAAAAATAGTTGACTACTCCTTCAAGAAAAAATATATAAATTATGTCTACGGGTTATAATTACTCTAAACTATAAATTATATAAGCCTAAATACGAATTCCTTACTATTAATATAAAAATTAGAAGAGTTCCTCTGACTCCTCCATCTCTCTGCTCAGCTCCACCATCAGACCAGGTCGATATACGTCACCTAAGCTTCGTATGATGGTGAATGAATATAATTGAATCAAAGCTCCTCAGATTTTCTTACATAGTTACAAAGCTATAGTTACGAGTACAAATCCACTTTACGGAACACTGCACTAGTATGCAGACATCCAAACGTCATGCAAGATGGACCATTTGCATGGCATACCGTTTGAAAACACTCTCCGTCCTGCATCGTCACGTGTACGGTGTACAGTCTGACGGTGTAGAGTGGCCATATTGAAGGATCTTGATGATTATTTTAGAAATATATAATGAATAATAATATAAAGTAATGTTTTCCTTGTTTTAGTAACGAGCAAAGCGCAGCCTACTAAGACGGAATACCTCAAGAATTCGGCGGAAAGAATGGGACGAATGTTTCTTAATGGGAAATGGAATTTCTTAACACTAGGTTCCTAGGTTTCCTTGCTTACCCAGCCATGTGCAAGATAAAGCGTAAAGAAAGAATAATATGTATTACATATTCAGTACTATAGGTAAATAATCTTAATTTTAGTGTTGACCTGAAATGAGCACAAAAGTACTAAACATATAATCTTAGTATCGTACAGAGAAAGTGAAAAAATAATGAAGAATATATTATTTATGTGGAACGAAGTTAATTCAATCCATTTTATTCAAAAGGCAGGCACAGAATAAAATATTAATTAAAACGAAACTTTCTAGATGGTTTTTTTTTCATGGCATAATGTATTTTATAAAACACGCTCTTTTATTTTAAACTCATATCAGATGAATTTTTCAAAAATTTGTAATCCGCCATTTTGTCGCGGCGGCCATTTTTGATTACCAACAACTTCAGAACTGAAATCGTAATCCAAATTTCAGCTCAATCGGACAAGATAAAATATTAATATTCCAAGCAAAGTTAAAGTCATCTAATTCATTTCACAATCAATTAACTTATTTATGTTACAAGCTTTAATAAAATTCTAGTCTAACAGTCGTAAGAGACAGTACAGACAATATGTAAATATGGTGGCCCTACAGACGTGCGGCCGGCAGCGCCTCGAAGCGCGTAAGCAATTATGTTACCAAGTGCACAGTCGCCCACACTCGCCTTTGTCTCTAACAAATTTTACATTTATTGTCCAAGTACGAGTCCTTGTGTTTCTGTTATGTAGATTTCATATAAAATTATAAAATATATTAAAATCGATAACGTCGTCATAGTCCAGTTGGAGCCCGCAGGTCTAGCTAGAAGAAAGTCAACAATATAGATAGTTTCTTTTCCAAGGTGTCGAACCCAGGACCTCTTATTCTGTGAAACTAGTATTAACTGCGCCACAATGGCCACACAGTACTCGCTACATGTAATTCAGCAACAAATTGATAAAATAATAAAACATTTCAAACAATGTGCTTTTTCTTTGAAATTTAGTATAACAATTTAAAAAAAAACATGAAAATATTGTCAGCCATTAAGCTAAAATACGAGTATCATTACATGTGAACATATACCAGAGGGAAATCAGGCCACATGCTTGATGAACTGTTTTAAAATATATAAAAATGTAGTTATGTATATCAGAGGGAACAGAGGGCTATGTTTCCAAATTTTCACCCAATTTTCCAAATATTGCGAATTCAGTAGCGGAACCTACGTCTACCAGAGTGCGAAAATGATATTCCACTCAACACTATACTCCAGAAAGTGGAGAGTGTCTACAGCAATCAGTACAGCAGTCCCCCTCTGCCTAACCTGCTTAATGCGGGATAAAGCGTGAAGCGGAAAAAAAGATGAATAGTATATTACTATGTATTAATATGTACATTGGTAAGTCAAATTATCCTTTACTTTTATATAAATTTCAAATTCTTCCACCTCTAACTGAGCAAAATTAAATTAATTAAACATGGACAAAATTTTGTATATACATACATACAGATTCCTTTGTTATACGGCAGGACTAAGAAGGGTTATCCCGTAATTCCTACGAGAACGATGATAAATGTAGTGATATTTTTAGTTTAGGTTCGATTCCAATTTGAGGGAATGAGTTAATTCCAATTCAAAATTGAATTTCGAAAGATGAGAAAAGGAATGTCTTAACTCTAGGTTCACTCTGCTCTATTATATTTGGGTTATATAGCTTAGAAGAAAAAAAAAGCCGAAGCCATCATATTTGCGTTACAGAGCACATTTTATGTATAAATAATAAAAGCATATTAATTTACCAAACATCGAGATGAACATGATGAGAGTGAGCATAAACGTGGTCATAAAAGTTACGAGTACAAGAGAAACATCTGCTAGTAATAAAATATATATCAAACTAGTGGACCCGGACGCGGCTACGCCTGCTTGAACTATAAGAAGATTTATTTTATTTATTTATGAAATAATTTTCAGTTTTCAATAGAATTAGTAAGAAAATATAAGCCTAAATAATCAAAAAGAATAATAAGTAGAGACATATTATTAGAAAAAATATCTGAGTTATTGAAATGAATCAACAAAAGAAGTGATATTAGAAAAAGTACTTAAAGTTTTCCGTGCGTGCGCACATACTTGTAGATATGGACTCTTTGAAATAACTAAACATTTGTCTATATTAAATAGGATAATTTTTGTGAGTAATAATTACAAATAATTACATAAAAATTAACAATAGTTCGAAAATGTATGAAATTTTTTAAAACGTCAACATCATCTGCCCGTTCGCGTCGGTCATACTCATACTATGCCACCCGAAGGCTAGCTCATTTCGAATCAGTGACATCTCCTTAATTATTCATTAGAATGTTATACAGTAAACTATAATTTCAATCTAGATAAAATGTTAAAAATGACTTTTATAATTATTTTCATAAGGATGAATATCAAAATATAAGATCATTTTGGGTGACGTTTTCTTAAAACAACAAACAAACTTCGCAAACCGTTCCTTAGCAACGACGGTTGTTATTGACATGGCAGAATAAATTGCATATCAAATTAGAAAGTATTTTAATTTATTAGTACTTATGTGTAATGTAATGTCATATAGCCTATAGCTTCTGAAGAATGCAGCTTTCATACAAAACAAAAACAAAGTAAATCGGACCAGTAGATCCAGAGATCTTAGCGTTCAAACAAACAAACTCTTCCGCTTTATTATAATAGTATAGATTAATTATAAAATTATAAGGAATTATATTCATGTAAGTTAAGGCCGTCTGATCGTAAACACAACGGTGGTAGGTTCAATTCCCACTAGGGGAAATGAATGATTTTTATTTCTTGGTTTTGGTAACAAGCCAACATTTTGGCTTATTACCAAAACCACCACCACCCATTGGTGGAGAAATAAAAAAATCAGCTTTACGCTGTATCCCGCACACCGCAGGGTAGGCAGAGAACATAGTGATAAGATACTCCTTTTTCCACTTTCTGCCAAGATTTTCAAGACATTGCGTATTGGAACTCAACGCCGAGCTTTTGCCTTAATGCCAGAGCGAAGAAATGAAAATATTAAGATATTATAATTCATTGCCTTGAGTATCAGGGGGACATCTATGTGGTTTGGTCCACAACGGCAAATTCATTCAAATAAGTGTATATATATTTTTACTGTTTACCGGTGAGAACCTAGTCTTAAGACAAGATAAAAACAAAATTGAAAATCTCTTGTTCCTAGCCCCAGGATCTCGTCTCTAAGTAATCAACAAGTTCCTTTATCAAAATAATTGCCCATAAAGCCAATATTTCACTTGCCTGAGTCTCCTCAAACAGAGCTTAGGCGAAGTTACTTCGGAGACTAACTTCCACTTTACTGGCTAACAAAGTATTGGAGGGAAATTTACTTTTAGTTACAAGTAATAATGTAATTTCATATAATTACACATATATTTTTTGAAAGTGGAGAACAGAAGTGTCTTAACGAGAGAGAAGTGTTACACACTTGGTAGGAACCAAGTGTGTAACACTTCTCTCTAACCAGAGGAAGCAGAGGGAACCTAGGAAGGTTCACTCTGCTTCCTCTGCTATGTGCAGGATACAGCGTGGAGCTAAAAATAATGTCTTCTATAAATTCTGAATATCTGCTTTTGATATCACGTAATAAAGAATTAACTATGAATATTTCACAATACATTCATTATACTTGTTTCACAATATTTTTTTGGAAAAGTATATCTATATCATATATGTATTGTAACCCCTAAATTAATATATGAAGTAAACAGAATTAGTACAGTCAAAAATAAGTCAAAAATGTTATTCCATATTTATTTCGAAAACTTATAAAAATTGAGATCTAGCTAGATTTGAACCTACGCCTCTTGATAAACGTTTCCAATAGTTTTCATAACTTTTCCAAAAAGCTTTAATATATTTTTACCACTTCTTATAATTATTAAATGAAAATTCATAATAATAAAACGAGATCCATTAAAATTCTATAGAAGTTACAATTGAATGAATATTTACACTGATGGAATACTGTTTAAATAAGTTAAATGTGACCCGACGAATAATTTACGTTAACTCGTTTACAGCGATGAAATAAAGTAAACGTTTTTATATATTGTAATTGAAAATGCATTATTATTAAAGCAAAAAGGGTTTATAGTTTATTTTAAAGAAAATTGATAATAATACAATTGACGATGACACAGTGGCGCAGTAAGCTCATGCTTTGGGCTGATTGCGGGTTTGAATCCAGAAGAATCGAATAAAAGGTTAGTGTAGGTAAACAATGAGGGACACGAAATATCGTTTGTTAATAAATGATTTTAGTCTACTCGTACTATATCAAAATTAATATACTGACGTTAAGTAGAAATATGCTTGGAAAAGTTTTTTTACCTTCATAACAGGAGAGGGAACCTAGTGTTAAGACACTCTGGCCCATCCTTAAGTTCCCGCCAAATACATTGAATTAAAAAGTGAAACTCAATTTTCTGCCTCGTTCACAGAGCAAGACAATGAAAATACTAAATATTCCAATCACGCGAGTGGGAATCGAACTGCCAACCGCCGCATTGTCCCATCGACGGCGTCAAAATGCAATATTTCTTGTGTTTCTATTAGTTGCATATATAAAAATATCGAAACTTAAGTTTCCATAGTAAGTACATAACATATGTAGTCTAGAATAAAGTGCAAACTTATGTAGAGGGATATAGAATTAAATGATAACAAAGTAGCAAGTACTCGTGGCTCTAGAAAAGAGCAACATGTTTACTTGGTCTCAGTTGGTAGAGATAACAGCCGCTATATATATAAATATGCTTTTGTTTCCTTTAGATGCATTCTTCGTTCAATTATATGTGCAGCACTTTAACGTTTGTTTTAAGAAAATTTTATAAAAAACAGCTTCACGCTATGTGTGCGGGATACAGCAGGGTGGGCAAGTGGGCATTTTACCTCGACACAAGAGCGAACAAATGAAAATATATATTTTTTAAAATATTTCATTTTCTCAAGTGGGGATTGAACCCACAACCAGTCTTGCTTACAGTCACACACTTGTGCCCTGCATCACGGCTTGCCTTAAAAATTATATTTATAAAATATATATTTTCATTTAAATCTTGAAAATTATAAAGATACTTCGATATCTTGTTAGGACCTCAATTCTTGGTCTGGTAGAATGAGTTTTCTCGAGTATGAGATAATAGTAAAATAATTTCTATTATATAGAAAAGAATATTATAACGCTATTTTTTCCAATTCTTTTAATATTGATAAATACACTAATAAAATAAAAATATTAAGAAAACATAACATCGTAACATTTTTTTACCCTCCAAACGCTCGTCCTCGAATAAGCCATATATTCTTATCCACGGACGTCAAAATTCTTATAAGCTTGTTACAACTTACAACTGCACTTATCCACAAGAGTCACAGGTTCAAATCCCGCTACGCTCAAATTTAAACATCCTTAAACAATTTTCAATTGCATTGCCAACTAATAAACTAATATCAATAAAATTAATTCAAAAAGTGGTTAATTAAGTGATTGAACTAAACTAAATTATTCCGATCGGCAATGCAATTCTGAACGGCGCGGCGGTCCATTGAAATAAGTGAGGAGCGTTAGAGAGTTAATAGTGTTGCAATTGATCGAGTGTAAATCTGCATATAGATTGCTGAGTGTCAGAAAGGGGAGGGGGGCGGGGGGGGGGGGAGATTGGAGGGGAGGAGGGAGGACAGCCATTTGAAGATTGGCAGCTGTGCGGCTTTCATTGACGTCGCCAGAGACGACCTGATGGAAATCACTTATTACGAGCTATGCGAGTATCGGTCGGTACGTAGTAAAATATGTGTATTATGCATCTATCTAGGGAAGGATCTGGTCTTCTCTCCTTCTCAGGATTGCACAAGCAGTCTTGTCAATGTATGACTGGGCTCGAGTTCCACTCCAAGAAATGAAATATTTAATATGTTCATTTCTTGGTTCTAGCGTCGAGGTAAAGCGCAGCATTGGGTTCCATCATTCAATACGCAATGCCTCCAGAATTAAGTGGAAAACGAAGAACGAAGTGTATTAACACTAGTTTCCCTCTGCTTTCCACAGACGCTAAAAAAATTTTTGAAGACGTTGGTGGTGACCGTAACGTTTGGCGCTTTATTGTTTCTGGCTATCCCGCTAGATATAAAGCGTGATTTAAGAGAAACCGATAAAATTATCATTGCAACTCCCACAAAGAAATTTGAAACTCAATTTTGAAAGATGGCAATGTCGATATCTTTCAAACTTATCGTCCTACCTAAAGAACTACGGTACCTACCTAAAGAACCCGATATTTTTGTTCTCAACTTGCAAGTTGTCATTATTGATTAATACCTATATAATGAAGTAGGCAAAATTTGCATTTTGCTCTTCCCTAGAGAAACTCGGGAATTTAGAAGAGCCGCAGGTAGGCCATAGCCAGTAGGCCAGTTACACTGTTACTCATACACTGTTACTCAGTGTGTTAGAAACCTTCACGCTAAAAATAAATGAAATATTTATAAACGTGATCATTAATATCAATAATGATCAACTATTTCTTCTTTTTTTTATGGAAAAAAGACAAGTGAGCGTTCGCGTCACCTGATGGTAAGTGATCACCGCCGCCCACGACCCCGTGTAACACCAGAGGAGCTACAGGTGCGTTGCCGGCCTTTGAGGTGGAGATAGACGCGCTTTTTGAAGGTACCCATATCGCACCAACCTGGAAACACTGCCGCGGGTAGACCATTCCACAGTTCAGTGGCGCGTGGAAGGAAATTTCTACGAAAATTTTTAATAAGCATAGGCACCAGAATTAATCGAAAAATTAATCGGGGAATGGGGACTGACTGTTTTATCACTAAGTTCCCATTTGCCGGAGACCACGTGAAACTGAAAAAAAATATAAGACATTATTTTTATCTCTAAATGGTTTTTGTTTTATATAATAATTACAATATCTCTGAGAATAAGTCATTTCTTTAGTAACACCGTTAAAGCATCATCAAGCTCCATGATTTCCCACGAGTCATTTTATTTCCGATATCCGATCATTACAGTTATAGTTTAAAAGTCCATTATTTACTTCTAAATAATTGTCGATTTTTAAATCGCCTAAGACACCACAAAATATGTTTTAATTTTCTTAAATAATATTAACTTTGCCAGAACGAATAAAAATGGAAAAGTCATTTCATCAAAAAAAAGTAATTAATTGTTCTTTAATCATAATCTATTAATAATAACTAGTTCGTACAGAAACAAACAATAGATAATTTATTTTATTATTATTCAAGACGAGTTAAATATTCAGATGTATTATTTAAATACATAAATTCAAAAACACAAATGCTTTTCCTTTCAGGGCGTGAAAAGAAAATTAACCCCCGAATGGGAATTGAACTCGTAACAATCACATTTATAATGGACGCTGTTCCGATAAACCACGGCTGCTTCTACTTTACCAATGTTTAAGAAATCTTATGTCTTATCAAAATTTTCAATTCCATTTACCGCTGCCTATATGCACTGGAAATACCTCCTTACTTCATTCAGGCAGAAAATAGGCAGAGATTGCAATTTCCCAGAGAACAATCAGCTATCGTTATTATAATATCAACAGTTTGTTGGACATAACGGTTACTACCTCTAAGCTATAATATTATATTTAACATAAGCACCATGCACGTTCCATTTTTACTAAATAGATAATAGATTTAAAGCGTTTTTGCAGAATTGATGATGATGAAGCCAGATGTGACGTGGAGGCAAATATATGTGATTGAAAACGCGAAAGGTTGTACGCTCTATTCGCGTTCGAGGAAATGAAATATTTAACATTTTCATTTCTTCCCTCTGGTGTATAACGCGGCGTTAGGTTCCGCCACACAACACGCATTGGAGCACGGACGGGGAGCGGAATTTCTTAATACTAGGCTCCCTCTGCCTACCCTGCTACATGCGGCGTAAAACGTGAAGATATAAAAATTATAACGATGATTTTTTTGACGATATTTATATGACTTTTTATTAGCATTATATATCAAACTGTCACATGTTTAATTGAATGATATTAATTTAAATCTTATAATAGAACCATATTAATTCATATGTAAACGTATATCGAATTTGTCGTTAAATAATAATTATGATGTACTAAAACTACCATACATTTCTAACTACCTACAACTAAAGAAGCTATTCTATATTTGATAAAACTAATTTCGAAAAGTACTGAGATTCCATTTATTGTAATGGTACAGACGCTCCAATCCTTTAATGGTGGGAGAGACATTATCTCAAAATATCTAGTTTGAATGACAGTTTGGAAACCAATCCTCGTTCTTAGTGATATCCTTTGTTTATTGACAATTACTGTTTGAATTTTAGTATAAGTATATATTATATAGTAATATATGGAGAAACTCACACGTGCTTAGATACTAAAATTCGGCGGGAAGTGGAGAACGGAAATTACTTAATGAAGAAAGGAAACACTCAACACTAGGTTCTCAGGTTCCCTCTGCTTATCCTGTAATATGTGGTAAAAGCAGTGATGTAAAAATATATAATTACAAGACAATAGGACATTTAACTCGAATTATTTAAAAAACTTATTTAAACTTTCTTCCGAGCAATAGCTACCTAATTTAAATATAAATAATGACTCAACTAACTGCTATTAACCAAATTTGAAGAAACCCTTGAGAATTGAATCTATAATAAATAAATTAACAAGATGTTTCCCATAGAATTATTTGGAAGAGATGCAATACGTGAAGGTTTCTAAGCAATCTCTTTGACCAACAAACTTGTGGACGATTACGCTTCTCCAATAAGTTATCAAAGGTACGGCTTGGATTCACTTGAGAAGTTTGTGCTTCTTAGATTTGTAAAGGTCAACCGTACCGTATATATAAGGATTTACGTTTATATTTCCATTTCTTGGCTCTGGCGTCGAGACAAAGCGCGGCGTTGAGTTCTGCCTCAACTCAACACGCAATGCATCCAGAATTCGGAAAGTGGGGAACGGAGTGTCTTGACACTAAGTACCCTCTTCCTACCCTGCTGTGTACGGGATACAGCGTGAAGCTGACTGACAAATATGTAGGTGTAATTTCCCTATTCTGAAAATTGAAGCAAGAATGTTTATTTACGTTTTGAAAGTGTTATTCCACACTTAAGAAAGAAAAATAGTTTTTAGAAAAGTATTTGAAGTCAATATGTTATTTAATGTCATTTATTAACTTCTACTCTTTATATAAAACGGTAAAATAAAGAGTATTTATATTTCTTGATACAGAATTGTTCTCAAATAATTGTTCCCTACTTTTATAAAGTAAAAACTTGTCTTTAGCTACTGGTTTATTTTTAGTTCCGCAACTCAACACGCATTGTCTCCAGAATACGGCGGAATGTGGGAAACGCAGTGTCTTAACACTATGTTTCCTCTGCCTGTCTTGCTTTCTGCGGGATACAGCATGAAGCTGAAAAAAAATATTAATAATAATTATTCGGAAGCTCATTTGAAAGCAATGATTGTAATATCAGTAACACAGTTCATTGGCGACGCAAAATAACAGAACTTCAGTAAACTATTGTCAGCGTCAGCCATTATTAACATTTAAATCTATCTATTCCAGCGCATGATCACGTCCATTCATGGCTTTGTCCCGGAAGTGACATGTGTCCTGGCGGGAATAGATTATGTTATTGGTAATATTAATTAAGTTACTTCCATTGTTAAGAAAGAAAGATACTTTTTTAGGAAAGATATAAAAAAAATTCTACGTAGTGGGATTCTACGTCTCTTGGACTCTATACAAAAAAGTTAGAGCATTATTTATTTCTTCTTGATTCAGAATTAAATAATAATTGTTCTTCTTTGTATAATTTTTGTTTTTAGGGTTCTGCATCTTTTAAGAAAAAAAGGAAGCCTATATAAGATCACTTTGTTATCCGTCTGTCTGTCTGTCAAGGTCTTTATTCCAGGAACGCTTGGAAGTATCGAGTTGAAATTCAAACCATATACCCAGACTACAGCTTAAAAATACGTATTTCTACATTTAATTATATTAAAGATGTAGCAATTTATATAGAAAAAAACGCGTAATCCGACATTACAAAGGGAATCAAAATTAATAGGTTACTTTCGGATAACCTAGAATTATGAAATTTGACAGCTAGCATCTACAGATAGTATTATTTGTGGTTAAATTCTGAAAAAAATAATAGCCTTACAGTCACATGCTTGTACTACCATTTCGTGAATGGCCTCAAACAGAAATGTTTTTGTATAGAAAATCTATTCTCTATAAGCACACACAATTCAAAATTATTAACAGACATTCCAATTAATGCGATTAATCGTCCATGTCCCCACTTTGCATATTGCATTTGCTGTAATATGAACCTTAGCTGAAGGATGGTCTTTGCATATGATCAGTACTTAAATAGATATCATTTTTATAATTATTAGTGCTTACGTGAAATAAAGTCTATCGCTTCTTTTTATTTAATAAATATCGATATGTAACCAGAAAATGGTTTAAAAATTACGCTCAAAGTATTTTTAGTGTCAAGGAAAACAGAGAGGGCCTAGGCTAAGACACTCCGCTCTGCACATTACGTCGAATTCTAGAGGCATTGCATGTTAAGTAGCGGAACTCTATAAGAAATTAAAATATTAAATATTTCATTTCCTTGAATGGGAATCGAACCACACAACCTTTAGCTTTTATAATCACACGCTTGTTTGTGTTATGAAGAGATATGAAGGAAGGATGGTTGGTATCATTGGCTATTAAGCCAATTGTGTCATTGCTTAATAAACAACACACAGTGCCTTCAGAATGCAACGGAAGTTTCTAAATGAGAATGAAGTATCTTAACATTAGGTTGCCAGATTCCCTCTGCCTGCCTTACAACGGTCGCGATAGCTTAAAAAAAAAACTAAATGACTATAAAAAAAAAAACTAAATGTCTATTTTTCATTAACAATTGTAATTAAAAATAAAGTAGAGGAAAGTATCGGAGCAATTCCAGCGCGGAAAGTAACGCTCGCGCAGTACCAGCGCACATACATGCTTGGTGCACAAAAACAATGGATTTCCTTCACAAAAGCTGGTGCTCGGCTCTAACGAACTGTAATTGTTTAAATCCACATCTATGAGAGTACACTGCAACGTACAAATAATTCCTTTATTAAACATGTGTTCCGCCGTGTTTAAATTCCGTGCTTGTTTTCCCACTTTTGAAATTTTCCTAGATAATTATTTGTTTGTTTGTTTTTTATTGTTTTATGCTACTAGAAGTAATTTATTAGTAATATGCATAATAATTGTACTAAAGCAACGGTTGAGGGTTCGATCCCCACTCGAGAAAGTGAAATTTTTAGTTAGGTTTATTTTTCCATTTTTCGCTCTGGTGTCGAGGCAATGGTGGCGTTGAGTTCTGCCACTCAATACGTAATGCTTCCAGAATTCGGCAGAAAATGGGGAATGGAGTGTCTTAACGCTCCTTCTGCCTTCTCTGCTACGTATTATATATTTTTATATGAAATATACCGTAATAATACTATTATTAGCACAAAAAAAATATCTTCGTCAATACGAATAATGCCACAAAATTTTCGATACAAGCATTTATTATTATTCTTTTGCCGTACAATGCCTAAATATTATGTTAAGATATTAAATTATTTTATACAGACCTATTGTTGTGATTTAAAGGACAAACAAGGCTTGCCTATATTGATTTACATAAACAAAGCCTATTTATATTTTGAAATCAACGAAAATATTAGAATTTCATTTCAAATATCCACATTATATTATTTTTCTGACAGCAAATTTCACGTCACACTGCCATTTTATGTTCAGAGAATATCAGGCAATTGATGGAAAATAGGAAAATCGACAAAATGGTATATAGATCATCCAGAGGGAAATCAGGCGACTTGCATAGGAATGAAATAATAATGTATTTATACTCACAACGACAAAATTAATTCTAATTAACCTTACTATAAGTCCTAGTACTCGCGGCGTTGAGTTCCGCCACTTAACACGCAAAACCTCCAGAATTCGACAGAAAGTGGGGAACGGAGTGTCTTAACATTAGGTTCCCTCTGCCTATCCTGCTGTGTGCGGGATACAGCGTGAAGCTGATAACTTCTAGTACTTACTGTTACTTTTACTTTAGTAATTCAATCACGAACTTAGATATTGACATATTCTTTAAATCTTATGTAACGTATTTAATAATTGTTCGTTTTTGATTATTTATGAATTAAATTATATTCTAACGATAAGTATTTAATTTATTGCTCTAGACTAGAACGCGGCTTCGCTCGCTTAAACTTGTTTTTTTATATGTATAATCGTGGCGCAGCGGCACAAGGGTGTGACTATAACACAATGGTCGTGGGTTCGATCTCGACTAGAGGAAGTGAAATATTTATTTACGTTTATATTTCCATTTCTTCGCTCTGGTATCGAGGCAAAACGCGGCGTTGAGTTCTCCCACTCAACACGCAATGCCTTCAGAATTCGGCAGAAAGTGGGGAACGGAGTGTCTTGATACTTAGTCCCCTCTGCCTACCCTGCTGTGTGCGGGATACAGCGTGAAGGTGACTTTTTTACATCTAAGAATATAGAAATATGTACAAAGTCTCATGACAATCAGTTAAAAGTAAAATTAACATTCACGTTAATAATATTAGTGTAGTGGACTTTCAGAACACTTCTCACAGTAATATTGCGTAGCCCTAAAATTATAAATAAATTCGTTTCAAATAAAATAATTTTAAATTTATGTAGATATATATGTAAGTTCTTATGTGAAATTCAAATCATTTATAAAATAATTATTATTCTAATATCAATTCTAATATAAAGTTTTAAATTTATATTTTTTAAAGCACAAACCAATTTACCTGAAAAAAGCTCTTTTACATTGTAAGTTTCAAGACTTCCAAAGAATAACTTTTTTCTTTAAAAGTCTTCAAAGTTCTTAAGTTTTTACTTTGATTGAAATAATTGTTATTAAAAATGTAATAGGTACTTTGAAGTTTCAAAAGTTACTGAAGTTACTTTCATCATTAATAGTAAAATTATACTTTTTTGTTAATCAATAAAAAAGTGTTTATTATTCTTTTATATATATTTATTAAAATCGCCCAAGACTTTTTAATTTAAGAGATTTCTTTTTGCCGTGTATTGAAGTACTGTATCAGCAGCTATTTAGATGAAGTCGAGGCAAAGAGAAAAAGAACATAATTTTTAATTAATTCCATTATTCTTAAACCAAGCAATCTCTGATTTCAACAATATTGTACTTATTTTATAATCTGTAATTATTATTTATTGGGCACACTTTTCTCACTCCTTCACTCTATTAATAATAATTAATCTAAAAAGCTTCTCTAACAAATTTTCGTCACGTTTCAATTTTCACGAGATTGTTTACACTCATTTGAAAGTCAGTCAGCCATTTGCAGTTTCAGTAAGTTCTGTCCTTGACATTAGAGTAAAAAATATGTCCAGATCTAAAACAGTGGTGATTAAAACGCTTAAAGCCACCCCCAGAACTGAAATAAACCACAGCTTATAAATTGTTATGGCAGCTTTATCAATTGATTAAATATATAAAATTCAATATATAAAAACTTAAATAATAAATGTATACATTTAAAATGTGTTTTTAGTTGTCTTTCCGTGGTTTAATAAAAAAAAATTTTTTCATTCATTTAGATTCGTTAAAAGTTTCGATTGTTCTTAATTACTATTTGAAAATTTATTTTGTTATTTTAATATTAATTTATGTCTCATTAAGTGTCTATTATTATTTTTATTCTATCATTTTATTATAATTTAATGATAATGATATTTTTTTATTCTTCATAAATTTCAACCTTACAAAATTTTCTTTATTAATTAAAATTAACGTTCATGTAAAACAACAATTTATACAAAAAATACATATATACATATTTTTAGGGTTCCGTATCTCAAAAGGTCAAAAGGGAATCCTTATAAGATCACTTTGTTGTCCGTGTGTTCGTTTGTGAAGCGTCTGTCATTTAACATGTGGAAGTATTAAGCTAATATTAATATCAAGTTAAATCAGCATTTACGAATCGATTTTGCTACATTTTGTATCAAAACTTTCCGTGAACAAGTATTTATGGAATTGGGCACAAACCTAAAAATGAAAATTTAAACGTATTTAATAGAAAACAATCATTACAAATCTACATTTATAGTTGATATTACACAAAATGAATCCATATGCTCGCAAATTTAATTTTTTATAACATCTTTCCGTTGACGCACCGAGGGTTCCGTGTCAATTTCAGAATTGTACCTGAATACAGGTACAATTCTGAAATTGACACGGAACCCTCGGTGCGCGAGTCCGACTCGCACTTAACCGGTTTCTCTGAATACAAAGGCTGCCCATCGGCTTGACAGCGGCCGGCTGTAACGACGACTCGAATGTGTCCATTGTCGCTCGACTAATTGAGTCTAATATTTTGATACTCCATTTAACATAATCGTTTCCAGACTCTTAATCCCTTTAAAATCGTAGGAGGGCCATTACCCTAAATTTTAGATGACCATTTCGAGAATAATATACGAATTAGGTTTCGCTTAGTCTTTTTGTTGCTGTATTTAGTTTAGTAGTTTAAAAATATTAAATCACGCTTCACGCTGTATCCCGCACACGGCAGGGTAGGCAGAGGTAAATTAGTTGTTAATTCACTCCGTTCTCCACCTTCCGCCGAATTCTGGGGGCATTGCGAGCTGAGTGGCGGAACTCAAAGCCACCCTTTGCCTTGACACCGAACTTGACCACTTGACCAGTGAAGAAATGAAAATGTAAATAAATAGGAAATAGTTTTGGAGGTTTTTTAACTTCACGCTGTATCCCGCTAATATCAGGATAGGCAGAAGACATTTAGGGTTAAGACACGCCGTTTCTCACATCCTGACCCATTCTTCGTGGCTTAGTTGCGGAACTTATCATCGCGTTGCCATTTACAGACACAAACACCTATGAATTATTATTACTTATGAGAATTTGAAAGTAACAGAAAAGCTATATTAAAGTCAAGTAAAATATTTTGCATTTCTCATAAACAAAAGAATAGAATATTCTTAACAAATAATAAAAGTCAACTATTAACAAATAATAAATAAAGATTAACTGAGCTTTTTATTTACAGAAAAATATTATATAACTGCAGTCGCACCTCGGTCGCCGTTCGTTCAGTCTTTGTAAGTTTACATTAAAAATAATTTAAATTACTAAAAGTTTTAAGTTTTAACATTATCAACTAAAATGCATCAGTCGCTAGCGTTTGAAAACCAAAGAAAGTACTAATTAATTTTATTATGAATTTTTTATTTATGTTAAGAGTTGAATTACAAAATGTGCTGCAAAATCGGCTGGTTGTGTGTTCTATCCTTACTCGAGCAAAAGAAATATTTATTTAAATTGATATTTTCATTTCTTCGCTCTGTTGCAGAATTCAACTCCGCGCTGTGCCTCGACACTAGAGGGAAGAAAATGAAAATATTAAATATTTCATTTCCTCGAGTGGGAATCGAATCCAAAACCACTCGCGTTTACAGTCACACTTTGTGGCTTCTACCCCTACACCAGAACTGATCTAATTATTTTCATAATATTTTGTACTAGTAAAACCTCCTCTTATTTACAAACGATATCTATCTAATAAATGACTGTCAATCCCATTGCAACTTCAACCCCATAGGCGATATTTGATTTGTCGTTTATTAGCGAACATATTTCGACTTTGATTCTCTACTTGTGAAACTGAATTTGCAATATTTCTATACGGTACCGAATTTCACGAATCAAATAGAGCTTCCGCGGTATTTCCGGCCCCCGAGACGCCTCTCACATCACAAGAGACCCATCCTTCCACACCCCCAAATCTCGTTCAGTATTTTATGTCAAATTTCTTAAGGTTCCATCTCTTAGATCGGGATAGCTTGACTTCTGTAAAAATATTGAATTTAATATTAACCAGAAAAGGATATTCGTATGATATCCCCCACATTCCTGTCGAAAATTTCTCTGTGATTTGGAGCAGACTTCCCGAATGGCTCAACTTCAAGGGCATTCTTAATACTGGAAAACTTTTACGTTATGTCATTACTTGAGTGCTTCGTCCCAAGAAATAATTTAATACACTTCAATAAGCTTTATAGCGACTCGAGTCTGTATTAGACGGCTTGTAGATAGGAGATGAATAAAAGTATTCAAAAAATAGGGAAAATATTTAAAACTATTTGTTGGTTTTTGATATGGGAAAATTGCCTGTCGCTTGACGGAACCTATAGGAACTTCACCATAAAAAAAATTGTATCCATAGCAACCGTCAAATATACAATCTGCAAGAGTTAAAAGTCTCCACTGTGACCACAAAAATATATTATCATAAATATTCATTCTTCAAATTTCACCAAAAAACACAATAGGTATATATATTAATTTAACAAAATTAAATCGAATGAATATTGATAAAGTTGATGCATATTAATGAGGTAGTAATCATCCATTAAATATGCATAATAATTAATGATTTCACGAGACATTTGCAACACGACAGGTAATGGGTTCGATTCTCACACGAGGAAATGATATATTTTAAAAGTATTTAAATTTCTTCGCTCTGGTTGTCGCAATGGTCGCAAAGCGCGACGTTGACTTCTTCCACTCAACACGCAATTGTCTAAGAATTTAGAGGAAAGTGGGGAACGGAACTGTTTTAATGGGAACGGAGTGTCTTCACACGAAATACATTGTTAGCTAAAAATAATCGGAATTTCCCATTCGAGCATTAACTGTATGACTGTATACTAAACGTCATTACTATTTACGTAACGACGTATTATGCATACAGCTTATAATGCATTCATAGACATTGCCATCAAACCTCCCGTCGCCGACAAAAGCGAGTAATTCCCGAAGGACGTGGTGTCACTTCGAGCGTGGATATTGCGGTTGGGATATAAAGTGTATATATTTTTCCGCTACTTTTTATTAGAAAAATGTTCTATATCTATATCTATACTATAAGAATAAAGTGGAAGAGTTTTTTTTGTTTCTTTGTTTGTTTGTTTGAACGCTAAGATCTCTGGATCTACTGGTCCGATTTACTTTGTTTTTGTTTTGTATGAAAGCTGCATTCTTCAGAAGTGCTATAGGCTATATAACATTTCATTACACATATATACTTATATATTAAAATACTTTCTAATTTGACTTGCAATTTATTCTGCCATGTTAATAACGTTACCGCTACATTTTGATATTATAATAGTATGATAAATATAATAGTCACTCTCAACATTTTATCTAGATTGAAATAATAGTTTACTGTATAACATTCTAATCAATAATTAAGGAGATGTCACTGATTCAAAATGACCTAGGCTTCGGGCAGCATAGTATGACCGACGCGAACGGGGGGCAGATGATGTTGATGGTTTTATAAATTTTCATACATTTTCGAACTATTGTTAATTATATGTAATTATTTACTGTTTATAATTAATTTAAACTACACTTTGGTTCTCTCCTTCTTTTCTTGGTGTAATGTAAAGTTTGGTCCTGGGGTTTATTTGATATTGCTCGCAAAAATTATCCTATTTAATATAGAAAAATGTTTAGTTATTTCATAGAGTCGATATCTATGTACGCACGCACGGAAAACTTTAGGTCCTTTTTTTAATATTAAGAATATCCTTTAGTTACTTTTACTTCTTTTGTTAGTTCATTTCAATAACTCAGATATTTTCTCTAATAATATGTCTCTACTTATTATTATTTTTGAGTATTTAAGCTCATATTTTCTTAGTAATTCTGTTGAAACCTGAAAATAATTTTATAAATATATTTAATAAATATTCTTATATTTCAAGCAGGCGTAGCCGCGTCCGGGTCTGGTAGTGGTATATGTGCAGGTAGAAAGCTAGGCAGAAGGAACCTAGTGTTGAGTAGTGTCCACCCTACGAAGTACCGTTCCTCATCTTCCGCTAAATTTTGAATTTTGAAGTTGCGCCAACTTAACGCCACCCTTTTTCTTATTGCCAGAGAGAAATGAAAACTATGAAATATTACTTTTTCAATAATACCTATAGTTTAGCATTTTGTTTAATAACGCTATCAAGTGATTAATATTCAGAATATGTTTCTTTGTAAATTGTAATGATTTATTTTAGTTTCCAGGCGTAAAATATATAAATATATATTTGAAAAAAAAACAGTTTAAAGGCATGAAAGTAGGTTGGACAGTGTGGACGAGCGCTAAGCGATGATTTCTCGAATTTCTTAGGGGACGAGTGTTTTTACAAGTATAGCAATACTTCATACCATTTACGTGTTCCCCCTATGCTTTTAATCCGAATTGTGTAAATTTATCTGATTTATGATATTAATTAATTATTCTTTATTAACCAATTAATCTAGAACGACAGCAATAACCAACTAATTAACATAATTAATTTAGCGTCAACACATATTTGTTGTCACAAAAGCTGAAAGTAGCCTAATTCATAATTATCTTTAATCCTATATAACCGCTATCATTGTAACAGCGCATCATTAGAGGTCAGTGCTGTATTAGTAGGTATTACACCTGAATTTAACATCAAAGGGTGTCCAGTGACGTCAAAAAACAGCGTGACAGCTGACACGCAGTGCACAATCACTGTGCCTTTTGCGTCACGTCATACGTCTGCACGCAAAAACAACACGTATTTGGTTCAGTTTTACCGTCATGTGTAATTTTGGTATATTATTATATGCTTTTATCTCAAATATATTTGTTATTCTCAAATATATTTAAGAATCTCCGCTTCCCACTTTCCGCTGAATTCTGGAGATATTGTGTGTTAAGTGGTGGGACCCAACGCCACATTTTGTCTCGTCAAATAAGAATATTGAATGTCTTATTTTCTAGAGCGGGGATTGAGCCTACAACCTGTCACGTTTGCTGTCACACATGTCCCTTCGCCACTACTGGTCGCTTTTATGAAAATTAAAATCCTACAGTAATCTGTACTCCTTTTCTTTTAAAGTGGATTTTACATTAAAATTCCTTCGTAATCTTATTCTATATTAAAAACTTTAAGATCCCAGCCCATTACCCGTAGAGGGTCAGATCAGAAATGGTAAAGAAGTTTACGCGACGACGAAATCTTATAGCAAATGTGACTCGACGTATTGTTAGCAGTACGTGAACCAACCCTTACGTACTAAGATGGTAGTATACTGTTCAAATATTTATCTATATATTTCTATCATTTAGTTATATATTGTATATTCGCTTAAGGTTTCAATATTTTCACTATTTTCACCAATCAACATTATGAATTATATAATTTGTTAAATTTTAAATGATTCGTAAAAGTTTCAATATATTTCAGGGACTGCAGGTAGTGATTCAATAATAAAGCAATTCATATTTTTTAATTCTTGTTTTTTTTCTTTTATTAGTTTATTGTTTTTTTTATTAAACCTAAGTAAGCAACTAAATATTACTATAGTAAACAACAGCTTTGAGCTTTGCTTTTCTATACGCATAGATTATGTTCGCGACAACGAGACGCGGAGCATCGGTCGCGGACATGTTACGACATGTCTACGACTTGCTTAATTAGGTAAAGAGTGACGTCATACCACTCTCGTAGTTTTGAGTGTTTATTATTAGTATTTTTCTAAATTAGTAATATTTTCTTTTATAAATGTATAGTTATTAATATAATTATAAATAGATTTAATATTACTTTTGGGCTTTATAATAATTTTCGAGAGTTTAAATCGCATTTTATATAGTTTTACTATGATTTACCGAAGTAATCGTATTTTTAGATATTGATATCTTCCGTATAGTTAAATTTATTATTAACTATTGATTATCATAGGTTTGTATAGCTAAATAACAGATTTGTATGCTCCGAATGTTTGTAAATTAATTTAGAGAGAATTTTTATCGTAATTACCTATGTAAATTTCGTCATAGTTTTCGTGTTTTTCGTTATTTTCTAATAGTTAATAATTAAATAGTGTATTGTATTATATATAGTTTTATAGACATTTTTGTGTACTTTCTATATGTATAAATTATAAAAACATCCGATAAATAATTATTAAAATATAAATGTAAATGTGTGATAATCATAGTCAAAACTGCTCGGTGGTTCGCGGCTCTCCTTATAGTATAACTCCGCGTCGGCCCGCGTCGTGCATAAAAGGCGCTCGTCGGGCGAGAGGAAGATCGGATTTCCAATTTCGGATTCGGAGATTCTGATACAGTGATCATCTTGTGTCAACATCCTGTTTCTGTATCTTATTTCAACGTATAGCTTGAACGTCTTGGGTCACTCAGCATATTCCGAGTCCCGAGTAGTGTACAGGGCGTCAGCGGCTCATTCACTTGAGTTCCGCCCGTCCGGTACAGATTATAAAGAGAATAATCAATATTAATAATATGAGAAAATATATAATATATTTTACTCATTGTGCCTCTATTCTTATCCTTAACCTTAACCTTTCTCAACATTTCACCTTTTGTGACTTTTCTTACATCTGTAAACTATTTACTTTACGAAAATATAAACAGCTTTAAGTGAAATGTAAATACTTTTATACTAAGGTAAGCGTTATATATTTCAAATTTATTTATTATTAGAAAATTACATTTCAATATTTTTAAAGAAATTTTACTTTGTTCATTAATGTACATAAAATTCATGGAGCCCTCGCGGTGCAGGCGCATAAGTGTGCGACTATAAACACAACGATTGTAGGTTCGACTCCCACTCGTAAGAATGAAATGATTAATATTTTTATTTATCGTTCTGGTGATGAAGCAAAGCGCAAAGTTCAGAATTAAGTGGAAGAATGAAGCCTTTGCCTAGCCTGCTTAGTATGGAATACATATTGAAGCTGAAAAGAATGTCACCAGAACGACCACGTCTACATTTTTAAATGTAAATTTTATGTAGCTATCCTTTGTTTTTTTCATATAAAATATGATAAAACGTTGAAAATTTGAATCGATTGTCAGCAGAAATCGACAACGCCTACATTAATTAATATATAACACCAGCTAAAATTATAACTATACATATATCATAAAACATCTCCATTTGTGGCAACAATAAAACTGGAGCCGTACATCAGCCCAGACAAGGACAAGTGTGAAGACTCACACAGCAGTTCCCACTCCTGTGAGAGGCACAGGTTATTTATTAGACAGTAGTAATATTGAAATTTACAATCCTGGACGCTCTTCCATAAATCATCTAAATAATTCTCCAATTACAAACGGCGCGCTTCGACTATTATTCATTTGGGGATTAATAATTAACAATAACAAATGATTGTTTGTCGCCGAATGTGGATATTAGATGGTCCCGATTGTTGCCTCTATTGGCACCGGCTGTGCGGAATACTAATTGTTCTATGGACATTGGACAGTGTTAAGTACCAAGCAACGGATTTGCATTGAGATGGTACGCAGTGATGGGATGCTGTGATATTTGAATTAAAAAATCGGTTTTTAAATTCTCAATAGTTTTCGTTTCATTTCTTATAAAAAAAATACAGAAATCCTTCAGCAGGAATGCTGTAACGGCTAACCTAAAGAGACCTCGTCTTGATCCCGTTCAAAAATAAATCTAGCGATAATCTGGTGTGACAATAATATTATTAAAGTAATATGACAAGTGTTGAGCTCAGCTACTCAAGCAATGCCTCAAGATTCCAGTGGAACATGGGAAACGTTAGTGTCTTAGTGGGAACAGAACTTTATACTAAGTTCCCAGGTTCCCACTGGCTACGTGCAGAATACAGCGTGAAGTTAAACAAAATATATATTAAAAGCTGAAGATATCATCTGATTTACCTGGACTACGCACCCACACCATCGCCACATTTTTTTTTAAATACCTTATAATATAAATAAAGAGCATTCACAGAAGTAAAGTTCCAGATAATAAATACGTACAAAGGGCACGAGCTCATTGCTATTCAGCTGAAGTACTCAGCGAGCATTCTCGCGGACAACTTATTTTACGTAAACCGTTAAAAATGTTAGCATTTTTAAGCTTTAGAGACTGAGTTTTTCTAGAAATTACAATTATATTATTATAGTACTATCATAAATGATTATTTTGATTACTGAAGCCAGAATAAAGCTATCTTGGCATTCTGTCCATTTGAGATATTTTATATTTATCTTAACAAGCTTTAAAAGTATACAATATTTTTTATTAATTCAACTAACCTAGCAATAATCAGTAAATGTTATTTTTATAGTCTAGATATCTAAATAATATTAAAAATATAAATATGATGTGAAAGTCGCGTCAAACGTTAAGTAGTGCGTCATTCTCCACTTTACCAACAGAAGAATGGAAGAAATATATGGGTGCTGAGGTCTACTCAGGTCTAAAATTAGAGCTTTTAATTTCACTTATTTTTTTTTACTTTGTAATCTTTACTATATTTGCAAGTTAACGGTACTTAAAGCATTTACTGGACTATTAGGTTAATTAGTACGATAATTGCCATGGACTAAATCAAAAGTAAGTAAACAAAACATTAGGTACCTTAAGAATAAATAACAAAAATTACAATCCAATAAAAATTAGTTGAATAATACAAATATAATAAAAGCTTACGGCAATTAGCTCGGCTTCCGCTGTAGGCCAACTATAAACACGGGTTTATGATCAGTTTAAAAAGTTCCAGTCCAGCACTATTACTGCGCGTGGAGCTTAAAGTAAATGTCTTTATTTATCCACTTATCCGTATGTTACATTAATATAAAGGTCATGTTACATCTTATAAGCTTATTTAAATTAAGAAAAAAAAAATACACGCTGTATCCCGCACACAGCAGGGTAGGCAGAGGGAATCCACTATTAAGACACTCCGTTTCCCATTTTCTGCTGAATTCTGGAGACTTTGCGTGTTGAGTGGCTGAACTCAACGCCGCGCTTTGCCTCGACACCAGAGCGAAGAAATGGGAAAAAAAACGTAAATAAATATTTCACTTTCTTGAGTGGGGATCGAACCCACTACTGTCGCGTTACAGTCACACCCTAGTGCCGCTGTGCCACGATCCAAAGATATATAAATAAATCATATTTAGTTCAATGAAAACTTCCTAAAGGTCTGTAAAGTTGAAAATTGTCTCGGTTGTTCTAGTAATCCGTATCTATATATATATATAAAATCGAAAGGTCACTCACTCATCACGAAATCTCAGAAACTACATGTGTTAGGAATCTCAAATTTTGCATAGGAGTTATTTATAGGACGTAGGTGCTCGCTAAGACGGGAATTTGCAATATTCGACTTCTAAGGGGTTGTTTTTGGGGTTGAAAGTTTGTATGAAACTTCGTTACTACAAATGCTAGGAGTCTCAAATTTTGCATAGACGTCACTTATAGGACGTAGGTACTCATGGAGACAGAAATTAATAGTAACGTAGTTCACGCAGGCGAAGCCGCGGGCTGGCCGCTAGTATTTTATAAACGAAATATGATTTATTTTCATATGTATCGACAATAAAATTATTTATGAGTGGCGTAAATTGTTCATTTTTATTTCCCAAAATTACATTACATCCTTCTAAAATAAGATTTATAAGTAAATTGTTTCTATCTAAACAAAAATAAATACACCCCAATAGTTTCGCTATAACAATAACCACATACCACACTTAGCACAAACTGAGTATATCAAATTACACTAATGTATCCCCACCATTACTCCCCGGATACACGCGAACTTTTTCAATAAAATGGTTCTGGTAATAGGGGGGGGGGGGTGCTTAACAGGTTTATAGGGGGCCATTGGACGTTATTGCAACAATCGCAATGAAAATAATGACCGTTTCGATTCAACGAGGACTCACCGAGTCACAGTAAGCTTTATTATAATGAGAATCGAGAAGGCACATTCTTTTTGTGGTCGTCATATTTCAGATTAAATGTTGTTTTTTTTTTTTTTATTATAGTTAAATAGGGTATCTATTTTTAAAGATTAAAGCTATATACCAATTACTAATGTAGTCTCATTCATGAGCGTGTCTATAAATATTTTCTGGTAGTCGTGGACTTTGGCTTTGAACTGATATATTTGTGTAAACTTTTTTTTAATTAAAAATTTTGGTTTAGGCTGGTTGTACAAGACCATTATGGGGTGGACACAAACCACCTGGCCAGGAAATCCCTTCTTACGCTCTTATTTATGAAAATAAAAAAATAATATTTACAGTTATTTATTTACCAAGAATGTATCTCTTGGTTAAATCATAAAATCACTGCATCACTTAAACGTGTACAACAAAAGACCGTTTTATATATTTTTTACGAGAGGGTTATTCCATTTTATAGAAATACCAGTGAAATATTTTGGTTTTTTTTTACAATAAGTAAGCACTCGTTATGTAGAGTCTCGTATCAAAGGCCGAGAGATTTTCAATTTTAAACTCCGTTTACATTTAAATATGAGACATATTTGTATGAATGTTTGAAAAATGATCAACAAACGGAGAACTTAATATTGAAATTCGTGAACTACATGCAATTCTTTTGAAATTGAATTTTCATACGTTATATGAGCTATTTTCTAGAACGGCTTTGTGCGTCTGTTGGGAAATCTTTAACAGAAATTGTTTTGAAATTGCCGCTCGAACTTGACTGTCCTCTGGAGGAGAGATTAATGTTAGTAACTGCTTCAGAACTTACAGATAAAAGGTCACTTATTTCGATTTGTGTTTGCCTCCTGGTAAACTAATTACCATTAGGTATTTTCAAATTTAAATTTTTACAACAGCATAGAATTAAAGAATAAAAACTTTTTATACATTAAGGGCATTTGTAGCTCAGAGGCACAAGCTTGTGACTGTAAAAGCGACAGATTGTCGGTTCGATTCTCAGTAAGTAAAATGAAATATTTAATAGTTTCATTTGTCCGATCTGGTAACAAAAAAGCCTAATTGTTTTAATTTTTACGTTTTTCTTTTGTTTTTTAGGTAATTCTAATTCTATCAATAATATTATTAATGTCATTCAAAAGGGAATTTGTTCATGTTGGCCCAAATATATAGCAACTATTCCACCAACATCAACTAGTAAGAACTCAACTAGTACCTACACAAGTAAGAAACGCAAAAGAAATATATATATATATATATATATATATATATATATATATAACTCGACAAAGCAAGCATGACTGATCTCCTATAATATCAATGCTTAAAGAATTAGGAAGAGAGTAAACGAGGAAGTTGCAGAATTTGGCGCGCTGTGCACTTGCTAACTCCATCACCGAGCATTCTGGTCGCCTCTCAAACTTTAAGATTAACACTACGACGAGAATTAATCAACTATAGACCATAGTCCATACCTAACTATGCGTTTGTTATTAGTTCTTAGCTATAACTATTTCAAGGTTTTTCTGAAGACAATTAAAAGGACACTATACATTCCGTTTTCTACTCCATAATGTCTTTGAATATGTTTAGTGGCGGAACTCATCGCCGCAATTATTCGTTGTAATATATTTATTTGATTTTTTTTTAATAATAAATTTCTTTAATCTATCGAATGAAAATATAATTACAAAAAAACCAGCACGTTATTATTACCATACAAAAAATGTATTAATATAACAATGTTAGAAAACCGAAGCTAGGAACGGAACCGTCTATATGTTTCCAACGTACTCGGACAGAGGTTCCACGTAATTACAATAAGTGACATGTATCACTCAATAAAAACACTACACGAACCACACACTAGACTTTCTAATCAGGGCTTCCGCCTTCAAGCAACTGTGTCTGTTTCACGCAATTCCACTGCTTTTATTGTCTTTTTCACCTAAATCTACCCACATTTACACGAATATGCTAACAATATATATTTAACTAAAGAAATCAACCTATCAACTTGAGCAAAATAAATCTAATCCAAAGGTCCCTGCCAAGATCGAGCAGTCATTGAATTATGGTTAATTGAGCGGAAGAATGTCCCGTGATGTGTTACGGAGCTGGCGGTCGTCCAAGGTCTGATGGTACTACTTCCGCGTGATATACCGCACACTACTGTTGAGATCGTAGAGACCGTAGATAAATAATTATTATTTAAATTAGTGAAGCCACCCATGGTACAGGAGCACAAAGTGTAACTGTAAACGAGACAGGTTGTGGGTTCCATTCCCACTCGAGGAAATGTATCAGCTTCACGCTGTACCCCGCACACAGCAGAGGGAACATAGTGTTGTTAAGACACTCCGTTCCCCAATTTCCGCCGAATTCTGGAGGCATTGCGTGTTAAGTGGCGGAACTCAACGCCGCGCTATTGCCTCGACACCAGAGCGAAGAAACGAAAATATAAATTTAAGTAAATAAATGTATATTTCCACAAATGTATATTAGTACGTATTTTTATTATTTAATAAATAAATGAAATAGATAAACAAAAAATAATCAAACTTTTTCTACGATTCATCAGCCATTCCCTACCACAAAATACAAACTATAAACAAGTTGCCCCACAAACTAATTTGGCAGTGGAATCATCACAATCAAATTTACTGTCACTAGGGATGAGCCAAATATATTGCGTTAAGACTTAAGTTATTACTCCAAACGACAGGACTCCCCGGGTTCCCTCGGGCTCAATCGAATTAACATCTCAATTAAGCTCCCACATTCACAATCCAATCTTGATTTAACGTTGTTCGGATCGGTCGTCCGTAATGTTCTTAGCTCCTTTTAAGAACGAGATTAACGAGAAACTGTCCAACGCCATCCCGGGTAGCGTCAGAATTAGATGGTAATTCCGCTAGCTACGTGTACTTACGTATGTTACTCAAGTCGCTTGATTTAGAAGAGATTTTCTTTTGTAGCTGTTCTTTTAAATTTTAATGATTTATGTTGCTTAAAATAAGTTTAATGCTATAGTTATTGACGAATTGAATTAATGAAAAATAGATAAAAACATTTAACTTTAATAATCTTCTTTTTTTTTCATATTAAGATCATTTACATTATCATACCGCCTTTCATACACTACTGTACTTTTTTAATGGTAAAACACTGAGATCGAACTGAGAATGTACCTTAAATTAATTTTATTGATCTTTTTTATTTCTATCATTAATTGTATGATGTAAGATTTTACTAAATAATTTCAAAATCTGAATAACATTAAGATAATTAGAAGTGTTCAACTAAGAACCCCTTAAAAAATATGTCAAATTTCAGCTGTCATCTGTCAATGTCAAGCTAAATTCAAGTCTTCAAGATTCAAGTTTCACTATTATCATATCTAAAGCAGAATATAATAAACATTTATGTAACTATGGCCACTAATATGAAGTGTATAAAATCATGTTATGTTCTAAATAATAAGTTGTCTAATTTAAAACCTAATAATATAATTCAATCTTTATATCTAAACACGCGAAATTACTCTGAGCATAAGTCTATCTACGAACGAGATGAGGCAGGTCCACAACCTCGCAAGGTGCACGGCAAAGAATATCCTGAATGGAGGAAACCCTGGAATAAACGTGATGGTGAATGGAACACCAAACTATCTATCTTTGTTGAGAAAAGCCCTAGTATGCATATTTTGAATGCCATGCAAAAAGCTCCTAATATAACATTTCAAGATGTAAAAGACTGGTGGGCAGAGATGAAAGTTATCCAAGAAATAGAGAATCAGAAATATTTGCCTGAAAGAGTGGCAGCTTTGGGATCCAACCTGGCAGCAGTGCACTTTTTCACATACCGTCTTGCAACTGTCAGGTTTAGTTGTATTTTTTTAATTATGTTACAAATTGAAAAATATGATATAAAAATTTGTATAAATCGATTTCATATCTTCTTTCACATAATTAAATTCTTTCTGATTTTAGGTTAAGAGGTAAAAGTGAATGGATTTCTGGTGATATAACAACATTAAAATTACCAGATCATTTTGTAGATGGATACCAAATTGAAGCTATAAATTGTACAAACTTTCACCACAATGGAATCAGATATGAAGGGATTCAGAATCTGTCTAACCTAAAATACTTGAAATGGCTTTCTTTAAAAAATAACAAATATATTGATGTATGGTGCCTAGATAGAATAGCGGCGTTAACTGGTGACAATCTAGAGTACTTGGACATTGTAGGTTGTAATTTATGTGTTGGCGGCCTACATGCTATTGCTAGAATGCAAACATTAAAATATCTTATAATCAGTGATCCTGGCGATAACATAGAACTTCAAGCTGGATTATCATTATTGGAGCAAGAGAAACCAGACCTTTTAATAAATGCAGTTGACTCTAAAAATGAAGATTCAAAAAACATGTAGTCTAGTACTAAATATAATTTATTAAGCAAATGGATTTTATGTAAATAAATATAAGAAGCAATTGTAGTTGTTTTAGGCAGAAACAATGTAATGTAAAATTCGTATCTCACATGGAGGAATACTTTTTCTAGATTTATGGCAGAAGTAAAATATAAAATACAATCAAAATATATTTTATTTCATATACTTTTTATGTATTAGGTTTAATTTGATTGTCTTTCTCAACTTTACTATGCCTTTTGTGTGCAATAATAATCACAAAATATATAAAGCGAGGGTTGCAAATAAAATACAAAAAATATTTTTGAGGTTTTTATGTTTTAACATAAGTTCGTACAATGATCCAATATGCTCGAACAATCTGTCCACATTGCTTTGGGTTGCTTGCCTACTGCTAGCATACATAGACAAAGCTGGAGGGTGGATAAAAATTAGGCCTATCAGATATCTTATTTTCATCTATGTTGTGCTTCATGTCAATCATCCACCACAAAAATCAAGCTATGTCTGTGTTTGCCGACAAACACATCACATTTCCGTTTTTTTAATCATCACTAAATTTCTATTTATTGGTCCATTAGTTGGATTCATAAACATTAAAAGAAATCCTTACATCAAATGATTAGTGCTTCATGTTTCCATTAAGGTTGTTTTGTCTAATTCGATCTAGTAAAATAGAACACTTAAATCTAAATAAATCGTCTAAACAAGATATTTACAAGTATGACATTTTGATTAAACAGTTAAGACTAATGCCTTATTTAAAAGAAATAAATAACGAATATGAAATGCTCCATTAAAAATGTTATTTTGAAAAACAATTGTTAATATTCTTAATTCAACATTATAATATGTAACAAAATAAACTCAGTCTAAAAAACTGCTTATTACTTGATATTTATTGACTGATAAAGCCCAGAGTATGTGTTAATGATAATTATAATGTATTTTTTAATGGCTCCCGCTCTAATAGTATTGTAGTAATGAAAACATTCTGAAAAATTGCTAAATTATTTTATTGCTGGTTTGAACTAATAAGGAAACAAATTAAGAACTAATAATTTCGATTGCATACACGTTTAAAAACCGCATAAACAACGATTGTTTTGAAATTTTTAAAAATTCCCATGCAAACTATCTTTCTTAATTCAAAAGGGCAAAAACATTTGCAATTTTTCCCTTTCGATACTTTACCTAGGGACTCTTCGATTTGTATCTAATTTGTCAAAATGTATCTGTATTATATATTTAAAAGTTAGGTGCCATTTAGGTTTATACATACTAAAAATATAAAAGCAGTAAGATAATTTCCAATCCATTCATTTGTGGGCCATGTTCTGAAAGTCAATAAGGCACTAGTAATATGCAGGGTTTTTTTCATATTTGTTATTACAGTCAATCCATAAGTCATTCCTTAAACTTTCAGATAATTATACCAACACAACATAAAAAATTATGGACATTATTAAAGCAAATTGAAACATCCTCACAATGGTGCCATTAAAATTTAACTAATTTTAATAATTCAAAATTTATTTATTTATTAAAAAATAAAATCATAAATAATAATTAGCAACATTAAAAATTTGTTATTTCAATGAAGTTAAATGAATGTATAATTGAAAAATTTAAAATATTTCTTCAATAAATGATTATTATTTTTCTAAAATATGATATATATCCAAAATTACGTAAACTTATAATATATACTGTAAAATTATACTATAGCAACAGCTTTCAAAAAGATTCACTTTAATATAATGTAAATAAAAACAAAAAAAACTGTCTTGCATTCTTTTATTTAGAGAGTTGAAATATAATTCGATGTAGAATTCAAATTACTTTTAAATTTCAATGTTTTTATTAAAAAATATATTTCTCCAATTATAATTTTGCATCAACTGAGTTATATAAAAATATATAAGAAAGGGGTTAAACATTACACCAATGATAATGTGAACAAGGTATTTTTAACGATCCTTGGTGTGGAATAACACTTTAAAAATGTCAAAAAAAAATGTAAACAAAATGTTTAAATTTAGATAATCTTAAAACTACGTTCAAATTCAATCACTCATTGAGTCGTTCGATGTACATACTAAGTTCGCTCGTAAAGTCGGACAACACGTCGATTCTAGAATAAAATACATAGAAAAGGAAAAGTCTATGGAGAAATAAACGACAATCTCTTATAATAGTTTTACTTATAAAATGGAAAACGGAAACATACAAGGTCAAGTCAAGCTATTTTTCAGTTATAAAAAATAATTATACATAAATATTTCTGGTACATTTCTTTTCAATTAATTTCACGGGGACACATATATTAGAGATGAATCCATTACTTTTGCACACATAACTAAATAAATATAAAACATTCATGTCTAGATTGTAGGGATTTGTTGATCATACTATTATGCTGAATTCTAGTTTCTATAACAAGTCATACATAAAATTAAAAATCAATTCAATTATATAATAAAATCTATTACCCACTTAATAATAACAAGAAATAACATCAAAACGTAATATATTGAAGTTTTACTATTACAGAATTACGAGATGATTCATATATATTAAATAAATCCGCTGAACAAACTGGCCTACTTTTGTAATTATATAAAGGATATAATTGCAAAAAATAACTTTAGTCATTTATTACTATTATTAAGCAAATAATATTTCAAAATTGTATCTGGTATATATATATATGGTATTACATAAGACACAGTATAAAGGATCAGAGTACCCAATACAATAAACAATGTCACACACATACATAATATATACTAATGCATTGAAATAGAAAAATTGTAAAGTGCGTGTGAAACTGGTAACAACAGTATGTTTGATCCATTCAAAAACAACAATGTTCAATTGACTACACTGTTAGAGATAAGAAGAAAATTCAGAATTCCATGTATAAAAAATTCTGAACTTCTCGCGATCACCCTTAATATATCAAACTAAGCTATTAAAGATAGATTTAACAGTGCGAAAATATCTTTTACATTATACATTTTAATAAATTCTCTTCACTTCCGGACTCCTAAAGTAATTACCTAACGCCAAAGAGATCAATTATAAATACAATTTTCTTTTTTAAACATTGTATCTCGCATACAGCAGTGTAGGCAGAGGGAACATAACGGTAAGAAACTCCGTTCCCCACGCTCCGCCTAATTTTCAAGGCATAGCGTGTTGAGTGGTGGGGCTCAACGCTGCGCTTTGTCTTGTTACCAAAACGAGGAAAAGAAAATAATTCATTCCCCCGAATGGGAATCGAAACCTTCGCGTTGACAGTCAAACGCTGTCCACAAGGACCAAATTTTAATATATTAGCGTCGTTTCCACGTTACCAATACAAATTGTATTATTTTCGTCTAAAAAGAATCATTCTCTAAATTAAAAAAAAAAACAATATAACAAACCTAATTACTTTGAGAGCCAGGAACGCTTACACCTAAATCGAAATAACTAATATTTACAGTGAGATTGTTAATGTATAAATATGATTTATTTATCTAATGTCGTTAATGATTTGAGCTGATATCTGTGAAACCGATATCTGTGAAATATTACTTGATATTTGTGAAATATCTGTGATAATATTACAGTGGTTAACGCTTCGAATTTACTAACCAACATTTTATATTTCATTATAACATGGCATCAAAACAAAATCAAAATCGCTTAATTAAAATCACTGTACAACGTACATACATTCATATATTTAAATAAGTAGTTATTTTATAATAAAAAAAAATTTTTTTTTTTCAAAACTCGTGGAAGACCAACATCACAACATAAATATAAAACGATACAATTTATAGACTTAAAAAATAATTAATATGTTGCACCAAAATGGCCGCTAAGCCCTCATTTGCTATATTGCTTTAATTTTGAATAATAAAACTGTATTGCAAGCCCCGTCTTAAACTTGTAAAACTATCAACTGTAAATGCAAGTAAAAAATGTCTACAATATATAAAAAAAGCTTTTTCACGCTGTGGGATACAGCGGGATATACAAAGGGAACTTGACATTAAGACATTTCGTTCCCCACGCCGCGCCCAATTTACGAGACATCGCGCGATGGGTGGTGGAACTCAACGTTGCTATGTATATACCAGAGGAGGGAAATGAAAATAACTTAAATACAATCATTCTCCCGAGTGAGGATCGAACCCACAATCATCGCGACTGTAAGTCATTTGCTACTGCGCCGCGACGGTCTAAAATTTATAAAAATACCCTTAAAAGCGGACTACTACAAAAGCGAACGTATCGAAAAGGAAAAAAAAACTGTTATATAATAGTTTAGAAATACTAAAAAAAATCTTATAATTCCACTATAAAAAAAATTACATACAATTAAATGTACTGAGATCGTGCTCATATGAATAATGTGCTACTATATTGAATTAACAATGAACTACAATTTATACACGACTGACACTTGGTTTTGTTTGTCTACATATATATTTGAAATTATCATCTAAATTATTAATAATTTATTTATTTATTTCAACTTCACGCTGTATCGCGTATACAGCAAGGAAGGCAGAGGGAACCAAAAGTAAGACACTCCGTTTCCCCCTTACCATCCACAAATCAAGAGTGGGAATTGAACCCAATAGATACCGTTACGCTGCGAATATTAACCATCACACTCGATTCAATTTTCAATACTGAGAAAAATATTTTCTTTATATGCGAAAAAAATATGATAGTAAAAAAAAACGTACATCGCAAATTATCTTAAAGCAAATAATGTCATCAATTGATTGACGAACGCAACTTAACACTTAACCTTAAAAAATGATTTTTTTATTGAAAAAAGAAACATTTTAAAGTATCTAAGATAAAACCGATTATAACACAACAGCGTTAATACAAAATATCATAATATACTAAAAAAAGTATTTTAATTTAACATATATTTGACAATTAGAATATATGCATTATAATTGTTTATTAAAAGGAAATGTCAATATATGTCCATAAGGGCCATTCATAAATTACGTTACACGAGCTTTATTTTGTATGTACCTCTGTCCTTATCACATTTGTGAGACACCTCCTCATTTAGAAATTATTAAATAAGCAATAAATTTATACCTATACATTATAAATATAGCAAATAATTTTTGTTTTTTTTTTAATATTCTGATATTATTATATTTCGTGATGTCATGAAATATACAACCTTTTGTCGTCACCACTTGTCATACAATGACATCTTTTGTGACGTAATTCACGGATGACCCTATATGTGTCATGAATATAAAAAATACACTGGTACGAGTTGTATTGGCTTATTTATATTTTCATGTTGTAATATAAAACAGCAAAAAACTAACTTCATATCAACCAGTTTCTAATACAATGTCATTTACCACGATTGATGAACAAACGCACATATTCAACACACACTCTTACGGTCGAACGATTTTTTATATATTTTTTTTTCTTTTATTTTCTTATAATTAAACGAATTGCAGTTCACAACGCTATTAAATGCATCAAGGCATTAATAACTATATCATATATTATATAACATATTATATCTCCATTGCGTATTTAGTAATAACGAGATGGTCAGTAATAGTTTTAAGCATGTTTAGAAATTTTTTTATGGACAAATTCATTCATTTTCATAAGATTTCAATAGATTTACAACAGTAGAATTCATATATGTAGGTTCATTATTCTATATGAATATTATAATTGAAAGATATTAATTTAATATTAAAACGAAGGTATAAATATGATGTTTTGTGTAAACATGTATACACATACATAACAGGCACAAGAATAGTTTCTAGTATTATGTTGATGTTGACAAATTTCTTAAATTTATGTTCTGTTCTGTTCTTTTTATTACGGCGTTCCGAGCGTGCCAGTTGAGCACAAATTCACTTCGCCAGTGTCACATTGAATGGAGAACTCACGAAAGTTCTTAAATTTAATTTCAATGTGTTTGAAATGACAGATTCAAAATGACATTGCCAGATATTGTACTACATCAATATATATAGTATATGTTCTGTTTTTGATATACTAGAAACTCTTCTTATATATTTTAGAAAAGATACAAAAAAATTTAACGTCTCGTTAAAAAAATTATAAGAAGTTTTCTAAACATTTTTCCACTTTAACACGTTGAAAACATCACAATTAATATAAAATCTGCCATTTCACTCTCGTACCACAATGGAGATTGTGTACCCGCATCGCTAACTGGCCGTCGACGTCGGTTGCAGAGCCGCAGATACTATTGGGGAGTTTACATCTGGAATATTAGAATATAATAATTAAATAGTACCGTGGAGGTGGAGTGGGATACGTTTATTTTTGTAATAGTAGTAACAAAATGCGAATAAACAATACAACATAATTATAGACACTTACTGTTAGGTGTATTGACTTCAGAATGCGGCGTAAGACTGGACTGCTGCGCCATTATCTTCTGCCGTACTTCACGTATCTTTAGCTGTAGAGACATTTTTGTAGGGAATATATCCGTGTGGGCCGCCTGTGAAACGTTTATTTTATGGTTATGGCATCGATATAAAGACATATTTATTCTATTAAAATGTAAAATAATTCTATGTTCATAGAAGCAATCCAGTGTTAATACATACATAATCATAATAAGAAATATTATTTTAAACAAAACTATTAAACATATAATCCAAACTATTAAACAAAACTATAAAAAATTGTAGTTAACTAAAAACTCCCCAACACAAAAAGTGTCGATAAATAAATAACAAACTAGAAAAAAAATATAATATTAAAACGGTTGAATATATTTTCTTGAATCATGGCAAAGATAAAACTAAAAACTTCCCAAATCTTTCAAACAACTCTACCTAACAATGTACCATAATAACTCTCCTTTACACTCCTTCCAAACCCACCTGAAAGTGAGTAGTGGCCTGCGTGGTGGGGAACATGCCGTGGTCGTGGAACAGTTTCATGACGAGGTTCCTCCTCTGCTCCAGCACGCGGCGGTGACCAGCCTCGCCACGGGCGTTGGCGCCCACGCTGGCAGAGGAGCAGGGTGTGCGAGGCGACATCTCTTCTGTTGGTTCATTTGCTAGAATTTATGTATAAAATTTTTGATTATGTTGTGAGATATTTGATTTTTGTATATATGATTTAATTGTAATTCTTTAATCGGATTGGTAGCGTACAATACACGATGTCATGGTATGAAACGTGAACTGCATAACTATTTTTACAGTTAATTGTAGTTAAGAGAAGGTTCGAAAATGTGAAAATTGCTCAAAGAATCTTAATTGAAAGAGAATAAACAACCATATTAACAATTAGAAGAGGACTTTTATAATTTTTGCTAGTATAATAATAAAGAAAATAGATATCTCACCTCGGAAACTATCCAAGTTGAAGTCAGGTCCAAAGAAAGTGTTCCCCACTAGCTTAGTGGTGGTGTGAGGCGTACCAAACGAGTGCGGGGTCGGCATTCCGTTACCGTTGATCACTTCGGACTCTAGTTGAGGCGTGACGACGGTTGATTCGTCTTCTGTGAAAATAAAATAGAATACTTACTTTTAATAGTACTATACAATAAAGCCATTACATACTAAAACCTATAATAATATTATGAATATTTTTTTTACACAAGTTATGTCATACCGTAAGGTTGAAGATCAAACGGGATGCCTTAATATCCGTGGACTAAATTATAGAAGAAAAGTTGGTGAGACAGTCGTGGCGTAGCGACTCAACGTTTGACTAATCTCTCAAGCAATGTTTCATAAATTAGGCGGTACCTGGGAAACGGAGTGTCTTAACACTACGTTCCCTCTGCCTACAAGAAAAGTATAAGCTTCTTATATATATACCCATGGGCATCTTATGATGTTTCTTCCTCAAATACATCTGCGGGCTAAGCGCGGGCAAAGCGGGTAATGTGGGCAGCGCGCCCGGGCTGCACGCCTCAGGCTTGAACTGCGGTAACGTACTGAACTTCTGCTCGAAATTCACCGTCTCTAGCACCCTGGGAGATAGAAAGGGGATAGAAATTGTATGACATTACATTTTAATATCGACGTTTTTAGATTGATTCCGGTCGTGGCGCAGAGGCACAGTGTGTGCTCACTATTATTTAAAAACTACTGAACCAATTTAAATGAAACTTGACATTGAACTTGACTAATATAGCTTATAAATCAGAATAACAAATAAACTTAAACTTGAGTAAAGGTTTTTGTATAATTTGGCTACAATTTGAAAATATATAACTAGGCGAAGCCGCATTGGGGTCGCTAGTATTCAATACTCACTTATCCCTCCCATCCTCATTGCCCTTCTTAAAAAGACTCTTCTTCAACGAAGGACTCGGCAAGTTTTCCATTTTCTTCGGCGATTGTAAAGGCTCTATATCGTGGGGTGTGGTCGGACCGCTTTCTGATCGAGGTATGTTGGGTTCGTTGCTACCCGTTGAGCCTGTTGATGTACCTGTTCAAATATGATAATAAAGTTTTTTTTTCATAAATAACCATTAAGTATTTAATCTATACATATAAGAATGATGATTGCTTCTTTTTTGTGGACACTAATCATAGAAACAACTGAACCGATTTAAATATAATCTTTTCGATTCTATTTTGATTCTTTTTCGATAAAATTCCCTAATATGTAGTGTAGTCTGATTATACAATTCTTAAGAAACGATTGGGCTGATTTGGATAAAATGTTGTGTTTATATTGCAATAGAATAGTTTGAAAATGTAATTGAATCCGAATTAAGTAGCGCTATATTTGGAGTGTTCTTTTATAGATATGTTAAACCAGAAATTACATATTAGCAAAACTAAATTTCTTATATGCACCTCGACTCAATCTCTTCTGTAACGGTGCTCTGCCCAATTGGGCTGGAGTGGGGGCGAGCGGGAATGGCCTTGCTTCTTCTATTGGCTGGTCCCATTGCCTAAATTAAAACAAATATTATATTGTAATATGTCTATGCAAATTGACAAGATTTTTGTATGAGATGTGAAGTAAAATAATAATAATAATACAAAAATAAACGTTTATATTTGTATGGAAGAGAGAACATAGTATTAAGACACGTCGTTCATTTCTCAATATTTGAGATAATGCGTGTTGAGTGGCGGAACTCAACACCGCGCGTTGTCTTGTCACCAGTGTGAGGAAAAGAAAATAACTCACTCCCCCGAATGGAAATAGAACCCACAAACCCCACTCTAATATTATAATTAGAATAATATTACTTACGTGTTAGTTTTAGTCATTGTGTTGTTATTGCTTTGTGATACAATAACAGATTGACCGCTTTGTATATTTTGATTTGGCGTTTGATTCACATTTTGATTTAGATTCAGATTCTGGTTTTGATTCTTATTTTGATCAATTTCTGTAAAAAAATAAATATTTAAAAAAAATATATATATATAAATTATTTGTTTTCTTGCAACTTTAGTGGCGGATCTCTTCACCGCACTTTGTCTGCCAGAACGAAGAAATAAAAAAAGTAAAAAATGATATTACATGCCTCCTAGTGGGAATTAATTACTTTCATTCACTTGTCTTTTTGAAAAAAAGACCATCAATACGCGATGTCTCAAAAAATTAGGCGTAGTGTCTAACACTAGATTCTCTCTGTCTGCTCTGCTATAAGCGGGATAAAGTGTGAAACTAAAAAACAAATACAAATTACCAGAATTAAAAGGCGTCGTGACATAGCTCAACTTCTGCAAATGTACATAATGGAGTGACGTATCATTTGAAGGATTTTCATTCTGTTGACTTGTTTTTATTACCAAATTACCTGACGAGTCCAACGATAAGGTAATCGGACCTGAAAATACAAACAATTTCTCAATTCGTATATGAGGAATATTTCTTTTCTTTTAGTTTAGATTTTTGTTGATTCTGGAAGAAAAGAAGCCCTCTTGGCGCAGGGACACTAGGGTGTGACTGTAACGCGACGGTTGTGGGTTCGAACACTCGAGGAAACTAAATATTTACTTAAATTATATTTCCGTTGCTCCGTTCTGGTATCAAGGAAAAAGCGGGACGTTGAGTTCCACCACCCAACACGCAATGCCTTCAGAATTCGGCGGAAAGTGGAGAACGGAGTGTCTTAACAGTATCTTTCCTCTGCCTACTACCCTACTGTGAGCGGGATACTGAGTGAAGGTAATTTTGAGTATAATTGTAAGGATAGAAAAACAATATATTTTACTATTTCTTGCGTTTTCTTAAATACCTTTCTATCTAAGGATAGAAAACGTAAGAAATAAGAAAATTATAAGGAATAAAATAACATTTTTAAAATAATAAAACATATATTAAAATGGCAAAATTAAGCGTACCTGTGACATTATCTCCGTAATTCCTCTTAACCAATGCCAATAGGGCTGTGTTGGGTGTTTTGGGTTGCGCCATCGATACATTCTGAGGTATCGATATTCCACTCGATATGACATGTACGTTAGACGTCGTTGGACTTATAATCGATGATATCGAGTCTAAAGATGTCTGTGTCGATAGATTCGGCGTGCTTATCGATATTCCTTGCACACTGTTAGTTATACTTTGCGTGTTAGATGTGAGGGATTGTGAGAGATGTGGTGAACTTGGTATTTGGTTAAGTGGTTTGTTTATTTGTGTGAACGCTGTCCATTGCCGGTGGTTGTCACCTGTAATAATTATTATATTTATAATTATAAATTACAGAAATTAATCTGAATTTAAAATGATTATTGTCTATATGTCTATAATTCAAATGATATTATAATACTTCTCAATATTATGAAGTGGAAGTAGTGTGAGCGTCTGACAATAAACACGACAGTTGAGGGTGCGATTCTCAATCAGGGCAATGAATTATTTGCGGCGTTGAATTCCGGCATTTAATACAAATACTCGAAAATCAGGCGAAAAGTGTGAAATAGTGCCTTAACAATAAGATCGCTCTTTCTACACTGATAAATGCGAGATACAACGTGAAACTAAAATATAATATTCTTTAAATATTTTTTTTTTCAATAAATTTTCATTTTACCTATATCCGCATGAGTAGATTTGAAAGCACCACCTGTTGGCTGGAACACTTTTGATCCGCCGGGACTTGAAGCCGTTATACCTCCCAATAGATTATCAGATGAACCGGCCCTAGAATATAACAATATACTTATAGTAAAAAAATATCTTATCAAACCAAGTATGAACCATTTAAAATTGACAATAAAGCAAAAAGATGATATTTCTTTTATTATATCAGAAAAAAATGTATAATTTAGAATAGATTAGATAAAAATTGGGCAAGCTATTAGAAAATGTTCCTTTTAATTCGACTTTTAAAACAACAAAATTTATTTTTTAAAATCATAGGAAAAGTATTAAAATTTTTAAAATATATTTTTAAACCGAAAGTTGGAGCACAGTCGCCATGATATGACGTCATAGCCTTGTAAATATAGTGCCGACTGATCAAGTCAATCCTTGTTCATAAGTTATTATCAATATCTGTGTTTTGACTATTGCTTACAAAACCAACTGATGTCACAGCAAAGCAACATGGCGTCCATAGTTTTGTTTAATAGCCACCATTTTTATTGCACTTTCTAGGAGAAACATTTTTTTTTTTTCATTGGTTTTTAACATCTAAGAAGGGAAAATAAAAATTTCAAAATGTAAACAATACAGCAGCAGCAGCAGTTGAGGTATATATACAATATCTAACAAATAATATAATTACCTAGCCTTAATAGCTTTCGGTCGCCTCGTATGGTCGTGAGGAGGCAAATAGTCGCGAGTTTCGAGGCCTTCTGAATCTGAATCTGTTACTTTCTCCCCACATTTAAGATCAATTTCTATATTTTGAGCCGGAGCTGGTGTTTCCTCTATGGTTTGACTTATTTGCTGAAAATAAATACATTGTTTAGAATAATATTTATCTCAAGTTTTTTTAAGTTATATTGCAATGTGTTTCTATTACATTACGTCCGATGTGTTGTGGCTGCTTTAAAATAAGGCTTTAAGAGCTAATGCGCGTTGTTAATTCGAAAGAAAAATAATAAAATGAAAGCAAAAATTCTTAAATCAAATCTATGCAGAAGTGTACAACCAACTTCAGGGCGAATACGACTAATCGACCATATTGTATATTCATTTTTTTTTATTTTAAAGAACAGTGATTTGATAAAAAATATCACAGTATTAATATTAATTTAGACATTAACAAGTAATACTGATGAAAATATTATCTATCTACGCTATAGGTTCGATTCCCACTCGAGGAAATGAAATATTTCATATTTTTATTTCTCCGCTTAGATATCGAGGCAAAGCGCGGCATTAAGTTCCGCTATTCAACACGCAATGCATCCAATATTCAGCGGAAAGTAGGCAGCGGAGTGCCTTAACATTAGGCTCTCTCTATCTATCGTGCTAAATGCGTGAAGTTGAAAAAAAATAAAAAATCGAATCCCTTACCATAGGTTCATCATCACTAAGTTGCGGGGAGCCCACGTGGTTGTAGGCGTTTATTGTTATTTCAGCACTTGTTGGAATGCTTGAATTTGGACCTTCCGATGGTGTGCGAGGACTCTGTAATTATATTTTTGTTAATTATTTCATCATATAGCAAACATTTAGTTTATTATATGATACTTAGATTACATTTGCTTACCATTGATAATAACTTTTGTTTTAAAACAATCTTAAGTTCTTTAATTAAAGTCTCCAGAAAAAAAACATATTTTTTTGTATATACTTTATTGAAATAATAGCAGATTATAGAGAAAAAATATATATTTAAGTTACCTGTGGCATAGAGCCTGAGGGGTCGCGACTACTGGACGACTTGCGCCTGTCCTTGTTACACCATTTCCACTCAGGGTGCGCTTTGAAGTGAGCTTCTTTTACCTTTCAAATACAAAAAAAAATGTTATTAATCCTATATTTGATATAATAACTTAATATATCACTCCATTTTAAAGACATTTCATATTGATTGACAGAACCCAACAAGAAGCTTCTAGTTAATGAATTTCTCAGAGAGAAAAATCTAGAAATATTTCGTAATTAAAAAAAATAATAATAGAACGAAACGGTTCCTAACAGAATGTGAACTTTCACACACAACCATCATATTTATGCTGGCATGTAACATTTAAATTTTTTGTTATTTTTTCAACTGTTATTGTATTAAACATACATACCAAAAATAAACAAAGACCCCAAAACTAACCTCGCTAGCCAATTCATTATACTTTTGTTTCTCCTCCGGCTTCAAGGAATACCACCATTCCCCCAATATCTTGCTTACAGTGCGATTGTCTTGATTTGGATGCATTTGATGCACGACTTGTCGATGGCGTTTGGAGAATATCATGAATGCGTTCATTGGACGACGGATCCTGCGTTCCTTCTGGGAAAACAAATTAAATAAATAAATCAACTTCACGTGGTATCCCCGCACACAGCAGGGTAGGCTGAGGGAACCACGTGTTAGGACACTCGGTTCCCCACTTTCCGCTGAAATCTGGAGGAATTGCGTGTTGAATGGCGGAACTCAACGCCGCGCTTTGCCTCGACACCAGAGCGAAGAAATGGAAATATAAATTTAAATAAATATTTCCTTTCCCCGAGCGGGGATCGACCCCACAACCAGTCGATTTTACAGCACACTTTATGTCCCTGCCTTATGACTGGCCTCCTCCTCCAAATTAAATTCAAATATATAAAAAATTAAACCCAAACCACTATAATTAAAAGCTTTTATTTAACTTGCAATGTGTGTATGTGGGTTCGGGTGAAATCTTTGAGCTCAAATTTGAAGTAGATATCTTCATCCGATTGAACTGAAATTTTGTGTACCCGTTTATTTTGGATGACATTGCACGATAAAATATGTGACGTCATTCTAATCTAATATGGCGGAGCATGCAAGATGGACGAAATAGTTATTGTTAATGCACTTCTACAATATGGGTATCAAATGAAAGGGCTCGTTGAGACCAACTCGCAAAATATGATGTCATTCTAAATCTAATATGGAGGATTTCGAAGATAGCAGAGTATCTATTTAGCCTACTTCTACAATATAGATATTAGATGAAATGAGTCGTTGACCGTAAGTCGAAAAATAATGTGACGTTATTCTAAATTCAATATGACGGAACATCTAAGATGGCGGAACAGTTATTATTTATGCACTTCTGCAATATGGGTATCAAATGAAAAATTTTGCCGAGAACAGTTAGAAAAATAATGTGGCATGTGTGAGAAACCTAGCCAGTGGTAACCAAAAAGTAAAAAATAAATTATAACCAAAAAAACATTTTTAGAAAAAGCTTTTATTTAAACGTCCTCAAAAGGAGAAAATAAAATTTGTCTTAAATTTTAACTATCAACTCATAACCTTATTGTACACAATTTATATGATCATAAAAGCTTGTCGCGTTAATAAATATTTAATTAAATTAAAACTTTGAAAATTCAAAAAAAAAATTAAAACTAGTACTAATTTTACATAATTAAATTAGTACTAGTTTAGTTACACAAGTAAATTGCGCGACAAGCTTTTATGATCATATCAATTTTGTACTATGAGGTTATGAGTTGATAGTTAAAATTTAAAAGACAAATTTTATTTTCTCCTTTTGAGGACATTCAAATAAAAGCTTTTTTTTAAATGATTTTTTGCTTTTGATTTATATAATCTATATAGATACCTTAAAAATTGGGTTAAAATATAAGTGTGAGCTTGTTTACAATAAGTGTTTGTATTGTGAATCTAAGCAAGTGTTAATAGTTTTTAGCGAATTTTGTAGTATTATAGTATGTACAGGATACATCTACGTCATCATGAAATCTTCATGTATTATAAAAAAAATTCTACCTTTTCTTGGCCCACAGCTGGTTGATTAAGTGATGAGAGACTTTGCGTGCGTCTGTTGTTGTCCCCATTGCTGGTATCTTCACATTCAAACACTTCGTCATCTTCATCTGTGCACATTGGTGTGACGCCATCTATATATATTTAAAATAAGACACTATATTTATAATATTATTAGTAGTAAATATGTGAATAATTGCGATAAGACTAGAAAATCTCTTAGACAATAAGAATCGCTCAAAACAAGGAACATGGGTATGCATTGAAGTTGGCCTTCATCCGAAGAGAGGCTCTTGCAAACTAACTAATGTCTGAAAAGTTAAAAAACTGCAGGATAGGCAGAAGGAACCGAGGAACCTAGTGTTAAGAAACTCCGTTCTTCGTTTAGCGTATGTATATGGGAGCTCGGGCAGATGAGCGGCACTAGTAATGTCCAGTAATACCGCTGGCATGCTACTTACCGATACTAAAGTGAAAAAACTAATAGAATCTAAAGAACTCACCCGGTCCCTCCACCTTGATCTGATCCTCGGTCTTCACGACCGGCGTGTGCGGTGTGTGGGGGGTGTGAGGAGTGTGGGGAGTGTGAGGTGTCCGGGGAGTGCGCGGCGAGGCGGGGGGCGAGGGCGCGCGGATTAGGGGCACCAGCGACGTCCAGGGGAACACCGTGGGCACGCCGCTTGTCGATACTGGAACAATGATGTAGTGTTAGAATAAAATGGGAAGTAACTCTCAAATTACTAATATAATACATAATATAAATACCACGACTAGCGTATTAAAATATTTCCCCTATTTGAACTATTACAAGCTTTTTACTTGTATAATATTTTATGTATTTATATAAATTTAACATTGAATTAATAATTAAAATATTTACCGATAATAGTAGCATGTGATGGCGCGGGCAACACTGGCAGGAGTTTATTCGGCGTTACTATCACTGCACTGTTTACATTGTTTACCTGTAAACATACACTTCATTAATATAAAATAGATAGAGAATAGTTTTAATATGCCTTAATGATCAATTTCGACTGAAAACTGTGTCGGCCAGACCCTAATAATAAATAAAATAAGTAAATCGTGCTAATAAAATGCAACGCAATAGATGATTATCTGTGTAACAATAGAAACAGAATTATTACAAGACATATTACACTTTACACATGGACTAAGAATAAACATCGTGTTCTTTAGCTTTTAACCATTACATTCACACAGCCTGATAGTTAAAATGAGCAAATGATTGTTTTTTTTTGTTTTTAAAGATCTAGAAACTTTAACGTTTACATAGTAGATTATATAACGGAAGATATCAATACTATTACAAAAATAAAGATTTCTTTAGTTGAACGCGATTATCTCAGGATTAGGATAAGTTTTTGTTGGTTAGTCAATGTATAATGAGGAAGGCTATTATATATTACATTATGCAAATTATTTCGCTATAACTTCTTCTTCTTCTTCCTGGCATTAATCCCGGCTATTACCAGGGTCTGCCTTCCTACTCAACCTACTCCATTTTGCACGATCTTTTGCGTCCTCGGTGGTTAGACCATTGGCTCTCATGTCCTGCATCACGACATCCAACCAGCGCTTCCTTAGGCGTCCGGGAGATCGCGCCCCAGTATCTGGTATAGCAAGGCACCTGCGTCCGAACATAGTTCTTAGGCCGGCGCGTAACGTGGTCAAACCATCTCAAGCGACGCTCTTGGAGCTTATCAGCTACGTCACGGACCCCAAGACTACCTCGAATGAATGTGTTGCGTATGCGGTCAGACCGGGTTACGCCACACATCCACCTCAGCATCTTCATTTCCGTGACGTGAAGCTTCTGAGTGTGCCGAGATAGAGCCGGCCACATTCGCTGCCGTATAAAAGAACCGGTCGGACGATGCTCTTATATATCAGCCCCTTGAGCTTGGGCGGACCTATAAGGATGGTGCTCGAGTCCGGGCTCCCGCAGGCCATGTACTCTGTCTTCGACACATTTAGTTTAAGACCGCCGTTCTCAAGCGTACCCTTCCAGAGGTTCACTTTACGCTCCAGCGTCAGTCGGTTCTCGGCAATGAGTGCTATGTCATCGGCATACATCATCAGCCATGGAGGCTGGTCCTGGATGTGAGCCGAGACAGTATCGAGCACTACATTGAATAAGAACGGACTAAGAGCCGAGCCCTGGTGAACCCCCACTGTAATCGGAAAGGGTCTGGTGTCGCCCACAGCAGTCCTAACCATAGAAGCGGAATCGTGGTACATGTCTCTGATAATCTCAATATAGGCCTCAGGGATCCCTTTGGATCGCAATGCCCACCAGATACATTGACGAGGCACACAGTCAAAGCCCTTCTGCAGATTTAAAAAGGCCACATGCAGAGCTCTCCTTTTTTCCCTGTATGCCTCCATCAAAGTTCAATTCAAAGTACAAAATTATTTCGCTATAACTCACTCTGCCAATCAGTGATTCAGAGGCCAGAGTTATTTCGGACATACAATTACATAACTATTAGTTTATACTAATAAAACATAAAATTCTACATACATGATCACCGTTATCCATACTGCGATGGTCGTGCTCTGGCTCGTTGTTGTTATTTATTTGTTGTAACTGATGCTGTTTGTGCTCCATCTGTTTAACATATTGTTTAATTTAAATATTGTATCTATATTAAATGTGTGTACTTAAATTGTAACAAAACACAAACAATAGAAAGTATAGCAATAGAAAAACAAGTGTGAACTAAAAAAATTAAACTACACATTATCGAAAGCATCGTATATTTTATTTAAATGCTTCGTTTTCCAGATACCGTCCAATTTTCAAGACACCGTACTTTGACAAAGAAGATACTATTTTGTCTTATCTTTGTCGGCATTAGTAACAACAACCAACGCGAGAAAAAGAAAATAAATCGTTCCTAAGAATCGGAATTTAACTCACAATGACTCAGCCACAATAATTTAGAGGAAATAATAATTTTCCAACAAACCTGAACAGCATCAGTCGGCTCGTTTTTTATCACCACAACCGTTTTCTTCTCTAGTGACTTCTGCGGTATAACATAAAATCTGGGCACCGCCTCCTTCACATCACTGTCCACAACCGACACTAACCTCGCTTGAATCGGGGCTGGTTTCACTATCCTCTTATCATCTAAGCGAGCCTCGGAGAGCTCTAAACCCCTGGGTTCCATCCCCAACCCGCGTGTATCCTGAGGGACTGTATGCTCCTCATCATCATACTCCGAGACCCTTCTATTGACAAAATTTTCATTGTTCACCGGTGATGCCACTTCTGGCCTGTATTGTTCTAAGCCGTTTCTTCGCAATGGCGTCCTGTATATGTCCATATCGATGCCATTTGTGGGTATTCTGTGTACCACTAAGTTGTGTGGTAAATCAACGTCTTTCCTAGTGTTTGCGATACTAGTTTGTATATTTTGATTCATGCTGTTTATTATGGATATATTTTGAGGTAAATTCAATGATGAATTCAAAGTTGTCGGGGTTAAGTTCTGCTGTATACCACTTTGCATGTTTAGACTCGAAGTGTGCAAACCGATGACGTTGGAATGACTGGATTGCACTGTGGTAGGTCCGTTGCGATTATCAATCTATAATAAGAAAGTAATTTGGTTGTTTTGGAAAAGTAAAATTTCATATTTTATTCAAATATGTAATTTTACTTTTCCGAATCCGAAATTTTACTTTTCCGATTCCGAAAGGAATAATATTTAAAGCATTAAATAAAAGATTGTATCGTATTAATTCGTGTAACTTTTGGATAAACATTAACTGAGTATAATTGACATAAATATGCATTTGTTTCTATATAATTATTTGACAGTAACAAGAATTTTGGTAATAACAAAGAAACAAAAAAATATTATTATGCAAAAAGTTAACCATGAATAATAAGATAATAACCTGATAATGATAATTGTTTGGTGCTGGTGATACCCTTATGACGCTGGTGGCGACACTCCCTACAGGTGAATTAACCCGCGCCGGCCGAAGTGACTCGGGCCTGTTGAAAAAAAAAACACATTTTAATTAGAAAATAATTGACTTATTTAAGAAATTAACATAGTCAGTTTATAATATCTCAAATCTTTATAAGTATAAAAATTTTATCAGTAAACATATTAGTGTAATTTTAATCTACGTTCCAACATATTTTCATGAATGACCATTGACCATTCCGAATTGATCCAGACGACAAATTCAAAAAATATAAATACAACATAGAACAGTACACAAAAGACACTAAATTATAATTAATTCAGCTTAGTTTTATATATGAACTCGTATCTAAAGTATGCAAAGATTAACATATTAATAGACAATTTCTACAAAGACTGAGTGACATTTGTTACAAACATTAATGCCTAAAACACATATGCTGTATCATATACATATGGCACACTTTTTTTTCTTTTTATTTCTAATTACTTTTTTGTTTCATCGAGTGGGGATCGAATCCACAACCCGTCGCGTTTACCTGATGACCTTGCGCTCATACCTGATAACATTGTGGTGGTAGACGGCGTGGTGAGGATGGGGGCGCGGCGGCGGCTGCGGCGAGGAGATGGGCACGAACACGTTGCCGCGCAGCACAGGCGACCCGCCCGGCGGCGACGCGCCCGGGCTGCCGGAGCGTGAGCTGCCTAGCGACACTGCACACACAGACACACCACTATACTTGTGACTGAACATTATGGGCCCAAAGGTGGCATCATTTTAATGTGGCTTCGCCCGCTTGTACTAACTCATTATTAATTTGCTATTGTGCATTACTTTTGTTTTCTAATCATAATATTATTTATAATAATCTATTTCTTTACCTATATTGAAAAATTTAGTTTCAGCCGAAAAAAATAGTAATTTATAGCAATTTTGTTAAACAACATTCTTTGAAATGGCATAACTTTTTCATTTATAAACCAACTCAAATAAAACAAACAGTAAATCTTAAGTGAATGCTGCGATTAAATCAATTACATATATATTACTCACCCAACATATTAGCAGCCTCAGTTTCATCAGGATCAAACCGCCCAGCGACTCGGTAGCTGGGCGGCGTTGTGTCTGATTCGCGTGAAGTCTCGTCTCCTTCCACACCCGTGCCGTTTGATGATAGGGATTTACTGCTACTCCTGTGTTTAGAAATTATAATTAATATGGTTAATATAGAAATATTCATTTTGGACGATAAATGAATATAAATATTCAGTTTAATTAAGTAAGGAAAAGCAAATATACATCGACATGCAAAGCCATGCCTCATAAAAATCGTCAGAAAGTGGGGAAAGGCATATTTTAACACTAAGTATCCTCTACCTCTAACCTAACAGCTTAAATCTAAAAGAAAATATCATCGTTATACCTTTGCTGTTGACCATGCTGTGCCAACGGAGTGTTAGACGATCTTCCAACACTCCGCAAAGACAAATGTCTTGAACAATAACCTCTCCTTTGACTCTCTTTAGTGCAGCCGTCTTTGGAACACAGACGCCGCCATTGTTTTCCGTTATACTTCTTACGGATACCCGTGGGAGTTGATACCACGTCGCCTTTTTTGTATTTGTGGGGAGTGGTTGCTTGTGATCTGTTTTAGGAATAAACATACGGACAATTAGTAAGTATAAGGGTTATGGCAAAAGGTTAAATATATTAACGGTTAACTCATTAATATTTTATTCTATTTCATTGTTACAATATGAAATAATAAATGTACGTTTAAAATTTACTAATGAATTTATGAACTTTCTTTTTAGAAAAAATGCCGACTTACTGATTACACACATAGCAGTATTTTAAGCCTAAGAAGTAGTTTCTTATATTAATTTATTTATTTATAATCATATATCGTATATTATACCTTGGAGTAGGGGCCTGAGATCGTGGTGTGAGGCTGCCTTCAATTAAACTAGAAGTGCTGCCCCGACTTTGAAGACTGCTTCTTTTACTATTGTTACAATCTAAGAATTATAAACAAAAAAATAATAAATTAGATATTGTTACTTATTATATATTATTATTACGACGTCATATCAATATATCAATAGGAGATAATATATCATATCTATAGTATAGTACTACGAATATCCATGTTTTTATCTTATAAGTCAAAGATTTATAAATAAAATCAAGGTAATCGATAAAATGATAGTATTCAAATATATTTCTGTAGTTGTATCAATCGCCAAGTTTAGTTTGACTAGCATTCATACAACATAATGTGGTCGTGGTCGCGGCGAGTGGTTTACATAAGCAAATAACTGTAAATGCGGGTTCGATTCCTACTTAAAGAAATGAAATATTGAATATTTTTGTAATCTTCGCTCTGAGTCGAGACAAAGCGCGGCGTTGAGTTTCGCTACTCAACATTTGGTGCAATTTCAGAATTCGGCGGAAAAGGGAAACAGAGTATCTTAATATTAGGTTACCTCTGCCCAGGTATAACAGGTTTGCTAGGTATGGCAGAGGGAACCTAGTCTTCTGTGTGCCAGAAAGAACACGAAGCCAAAAAAAATGTGTTATTCTAATCGATCATATGGATTTTGATATCTACGTGATAAGTTATTGTTATCTAAATATAAAATACCCCAGTCAGTAATAAGTAATATTTTTATTAAGTTTATCTTTGTATGTATATCAATATAGAGTGTTTTCATAATATATAATGTTTTTGTTGAACTTTATTATATTAATTATGTAATGTAATATTTCATTTTAATATTAAAATATTTATTAAATTTTAAGCTCATATTATGATAGTTTTATTTTAAAGTAGGACCCGATATACAACAGACAAACAGACAAAAAATTTAAACATATATGTTTTAGGTTCCTTAGATTGATAAATGCTTCCTATGAGCTTTGGCTTTTAAAAGAGTGGAAACGGGGTGTCATAACACTAGGTCCCCTCTAACTTCCCTGCTGTATATGGGATACAGCGTGAAGCTTCTTCCAAAAACTTACCAATATGCGAAGGCTCTCCCAGAAACATGATATTTTCGCTATGCAAATCATCATCACTTTCCCCGTAATCATCGAACCTGGAACCATTCGACAAGGCGCCCACTGCCACTTGGCCGACGCCCGGCATCGGCGACGAAGTGGCGAAGTGATCACTTATTGCATACTGGAAAATTTAGTTTTAAGTTAGGAGTTCTATTTAATTGAGAAGAATTCATTCAGTTTAGAAGATTTTAATTCATAAGATAATATGTAAGAGGTCACCGTGGTGTAACGGTAAAGCGTGTGACTGTAAACACTTCAATTCTTAATAGGGGATATTAATTCTTTTCATTTGCTTGCTCTTGTAAGAAGACAAAGTGCGGCGGTTAGTTCCACTACTCAACACACAATGTTTCGAAAATTTGTTGGAAGGTGGGGGAAACGGAGAGTCGTGGAATCTCTCTGCGTACTTTGCAGCCTTTATTGCCTACTTTTTTAACGAAGATCTCTGTTTTGAATGTAAACTGGTGATGGTGAAATAAATTTCCTCATAAAAAAATCATATCAATCATGAAATGACACTTCACTACATGTACATTTACTTCATCATAAAAAATCAACTAACTTCACTCACCGGCACAGATGCATGGTGCATGTGCATATGCTGCATGGGGGCGGGCGAGGCCTGCGAAGCGTCCTCCAGCTCGTCCGCCCACGGCGGCTGCAGCAAGCGGACGTCGGCGCGGGTGACGCTTACTATCTCCTTGCACGCACTGTCACCGTCTGTCACCTTAGAAAATGAGGAAAAATGGTTTAAAAGACAAGCTTTAGAGTATTTTCTTGTTGTCCAGAGCAGTCTCATGTCTCATTAAGACGCTTCCATTCTCCATTTTGTGCCGAATTCTGGGGGCATTGTGTCTTGAGTGGCGGAACTCACCGCCGCGCTTTGCCTCGACACCAGAACGAAGAATTAAAAAAAAAAAAAGAAAATGGTAAATATTTAATTTCCTCGAGTGGGTACCGAACTCACAACCTTTCGCGCTTGTGCACGATTGGCCTCTTATAAGCATCTTAGCACTTTAGCTAAATTAAGCGAATCTTCGCTTTACTAAAAATCGTTATTTCCAGTTAAATATATATACGATATATATATATCGTATATATATATATATATATATATATATATTATAATGACATTCATTATAATCCATAACCATACATATTTCGCGTAAGAATGTGTCGAAACATATTTCAAGTTTACTCATACGGTCAAACAACTGTGAAGAAGCCAACGCGATGGATGCAATTGAGATAGAGCCGGTAAGTGAGTCATCATTGATATCTATATCTATATTCATTATTGAAGCTACTTGTTATACTAAAACTTAGATCTTTTATGAAAGATAATCATAAGATTATATCTTTTTTTCGCTCAATATCAAATTTAGTTGGGGTCCCAAATAAAAGGTAGAGATTTGTCACAAAAGAATAATATTTCCTTTTTTTTATAAGCTATATATTAACTCGAGATTAGGTGATATTGTGGATAATAATTTACTCATTTTTTATTAGGAGCCCATGAAGCCCGGGGGGGCCTTGTATCATTGATACGGCCGATACGGCAATAGCTACGCTATAAACGGAGTAGCTTTTATAGCTAGATTTTATAGCAAATACGACTCTTAAGACGAAAAAGAATATATAGGAAACAATAAGCCTAAAAATATATACAATATCTGTATTATTGCACAACTATTGAAACTTCACGCACGTTAACACGCTGTATCCCGCACACAGATTATTGACACCTTTGAAGATAAATAACCTAATTCCTTGCTTGAGAAAAAAAACAGAAAAAGCTTAGCTGCCTGCATCAATTTCATCATTTTAATTAATATTACTCTGGTCAAGTCAATTAACACATTTATGAAGTTGATACTAAAGGGATAAATAGCTAAGCGTAAGAGGATATTTTTAAATAATAGACTATCTATTTAAACATAAAAATGCACGAGGCTTCGTCTCGCAGTGGGAGATTCGTGTGCCGGTTGATTAATGAATTATTATTATTTATGAATATATTCATTTCTTCGATCATCATCAACAAGCCAAAGCGCGGCATTAAGTGCTGCCATTTAACAGGCAATGTCTCGAAAATTCCGCGGAAAGTAGCCAACGGAGTGCTTAACACTAGGTTCCCAATGCCTATCCTGCTATATACAGCGCACAGAAGGCATGCTGTAGATAAAATTACCTTTTTCAGATACCTATGATTTTTAAACTTAAAGTGCTTGGTTGGTAGGTAAAGGGAACCACCTAGTGTTGAGACACTCCATTCTCCACTTTCCGCCGAAATCTCGAAACCGTCATGGCACAGGGGCACAAGCGTGTAACTATAAACGCGACGGTTGTGAGTTCGATTCCCGTTCGACGAAATGAATTATTTAATATTTTCATGTCTAAAATATACGAAACGTAGTCAATAATATATTTATTTAGATAATAATATATGTCACACCTATTCATGTTTTAGGATTAGTAATTACTAATTAGTTTAGTGTAAAAAAACAATTCTTTAGTTTTAAATACCTTAACACGAATCTTGATGGGCGACTTGTTCACCTCATACAGGGAACCTTCAACGAACACATTATGCACGTTCTCCCTGTTGGGATCAGTAGTCCTAAAAACACACGCGGAACCTATCAAACGCGACAACTGATCGATTTGGGGGCTCGCGTCACTTATCACATCATATCTGTTCACACCGAATATATCACTGTACTCCATAGGTTCGTTCTCCTGGCCGTCCAGTTCCACTATCACCTTGCAGCCATCAGCCTGACGTATCACCCCTGGTATGTAGACACCCCGCTGTTTCGCCAGCACTCTATGGTCCCGCCATGAAGACAAATCTAGGTTTGGGTAGTGTAGGCTGTATGGTGGTGATGAACGCGGCACTATCGGTGAAGGCTGCATCACGGGTGCATATGTGGGCGGCGTGTAGTCCATGGGAGGTGGACCAGAGTTCGAAACGTTAATACAGTTCCTCTCCGAGATACTGTTGGTGCAGTTTCTCTCGATTTCCTCCAGCTCTGAAGGATCAAATTTCCGTTTTTTGGGCAGGTTTCGAACCGGCGCCTGCGTGGGTGTTTGTTGTGACGCTTGTGCGTTGCTGCTCGCGTTGCCTGGATTCGTAGGATTTGCCATTGTGATGTTGGGTGTGGGATTTGTCGTTGATTGGGACAGGCTGACTGTCCCCACGCTGCTGATCACTGATGCTGGAATCTATACATAAAAAAGAATATTTTTTTAAATTTTCTACATAAAGGGCTAATTTTAAAACACCAATTATATCAATTTAACACACACCAAGAACAATAAAAATCTTCTATGGTTTTTATACCTAACTAGCAAGAAGCTAACTAGAATATAAACATTATAAAAGACCACGACTTCCAAATCGATAAAAACAATGCCGTACAAGGTTTAGAATATAAATATTTAATCAAAATCGATGCACCAGGCCTGTGTTGAGTATAGATGATGCGGCATTGTTCTTACCGAACTCGTATTACCTACTGATTAAATGAACATTTTACGCAAGCGGAAAACCTAATATTACTAAATATGTTTTAATAAGTACTAAAATATATTTTAATGGAATGTGTTTCCCTAAAAATAGCTCAATCATAATTTAACTAAAATATGTGTAAAATTGTTTCTAACTGAAGAATATCACTTGCGGAGAACACTCATTGTCTAGCGAGATGTAAATTGTTACCAAAAAACAAAAAATATCTGACATTAATTTGGTAATCTCTTGTAATTGAATGAAATATTTTTTTAGTCTTATCTTTGAGGCCAGTGCCAGAGGCACAAAGTGTGGCTGTAAACGTGATTGGTTGTGGGTTCGATCCCCACCCGCGAAAATGATATATTTATCTAAATTTATATTTCCATTTCTTCGGTCTGGTTTCGAAGCCTCCAGAATTCGGCGGAAAGTGGGAAACGGACTCTCTTAAGGCTCTCTGTCTACCCTGCCGTATGCGAGATTGCGTGAAGCTGATTATTTTTTGTAATAATTTTGTGATAATAATAAAAGCAAAATGAAATACGGTACCCTTCATAGGCGAATCCGACTCGCTCTTGACAGGTTTTTTATACACCACATACATAATAAATCAAAAATATATATCATATATATATATATACCTGATCGTCAATATCCGGATATAGGTGTGTTTGAGAACGGTAAAGGGGCCGCGGGGCGGGGGGCTGCGGCTGCGGAGCGCCGCCCGCGTGGGCCCGCTGCATCACCGCCTGCCGCTACCACGGGTCACTCATTGCGCACGGACAACTGGAATTTATGGAAAGCATTGACTTATAAAATAAATAACAAAAAGTTTGACAGTAGACATAATAGAATAGATTTAATATAAATATATTAGTATCCCGCAGACAGCAGGGTGGGCAGAGGGAACCTAGTGTTAAGACACTCCGTTCTCCATTTTAATAGTGTTTGTTTTAATATCATATTATTAGCATGCATTTAAATAAATGCACCTAAGACAAAAATAAAGACATAAGAATATCTTTTAGTTTAATTTTAATTAAAGTTTAAACATCTTACTTTTGTTTTGGTGTGTATAAGTAATCTATAATAAACGTGAAATTTGGACAGATGTTTACTTTCGTAATCTGGACATCCACTAAGGGATTTTAAAAAATTTTAACCCTAAAAGGGTTAAATAGGAGTTGAATGTTTGTATGGATTTTTTTTAAATCGGCACCGATTTTTATAAAATTGTAAATTCAGACTCTTAAAAATATTTAATTGAACGCGTGTTTCACGGTTTTTTACAATTTACCACCTAAGGATGCAAATAAGGGGTTGAAAGTGTGTATGGAAAAATCTTTAAATCGCCACCGATTTTTATAAAATTTGAAATATAGACTCTTAAAAATATTTAATTGAATAAATGTTTTGTGGCTTATTAGAATTTACCCTTAAATAAGCAAGCCAAGCTGCGCGCGTCCGCTAGTCATTTATATAATTAAATATTAAATAAGAATAGACTAGTGCTGTTGCTAAGGTAAGCTTTTTAGTTTAACATAACATCAAATTAATTTAAAAAAATAATTTCTCAAGATTTATTATCCGTAGACGTAGAGCTAAGATTTCACATAAAACTTATAATCTAAGTAAGTACATACTTTAGTTATAATAAATTTCATTTGAACTTTTGTATAACAAGTTTCATATTATTATTTCTCATACATATGTACCTACATTTCACTGTCCCTGTCGTAACGTTGCATCATCTGAATAACATAAGGAATTCGTTTAAAAAACGGGAATCGTTATATTATCGTTCGTCGTTGAATAAATAGTGCTAATAAGTTCTTTTTTTTCAATTTCACGCTATTTTCCGCTCACGGCAGGCTAGAAAGGGAACCTAGTATTAAGACGCTCCGTTCCCCAAATTCCGCCGAATTCAGCAAGCATTACGTGTTAAGAGGCGGAAGTCAACGCCGCGCTTTGACTCTACACCAGAGACAAAACAATGGAGAATATATATATAAATAGAGAAAATATTAAATATTTCAAACCACGAACCCACAATATGTCGCATTTAAAGCAACATAAACTGCGCCACGACTGGCACTAATTAATTAATATTACCAAAATCAACTTAAATATTATTTCATTATTTTAAAGAAGCCAATTTTCAAGCACACTGCTTATTTCAAAAATTAAAACTACTAAAACCACTAAAACACCAACAAAAGATGTGGAGGCCGAGAAGACCTAGTGGAGGGTTGTCAGATGATTATTATCTTTGTATCGCACTATCATTACCAACGCTGCGACCTAAATAGCACTAAGTCGGAAGTCAGTTACGTTTTATTTTGAGATCATTAATGAAATAAATTTACAGCTGTGCAAAATGCACTTGCATATTGGTATGTAGCGAGGATATTGTGGGCTCCTGCGCCACGAGAGTTGTGAAATTGAGAATTGTATATTAATATTTTAATTTCTTCGCTCTGGCTCCAAGGCCTCTGTATCCCGCATATAGCAGTGTTCCCTCAACACCTAGTGTTCCCTCCCGTTGCCCACTAACCGTCGAATTTTTTGCATTATTGAGTGGCGGAACTGATACGCACTTTGTATCGACATAAGAGCGAAGAAATGAAATATTTTATTTCCTCAAGTGGGAATCGAATACACAACCAGTCGCGTTTAGTCATGCTTTGTGATAGTCATGCACATATTAGATGAAAACAATTTTTGTCACAGTAAAAACTATCATCCTACCTATATTCAGGTTCATTCAAAATAGAATTAGCATGGATCAATTAAAAACCTGCAATTAAAAGGATGCCCGTTCTACAGAATATAGATTGCAATCAAATCTAAAACAATGTTTAACATATTATTTTAACCCGACTGCGGCGAGCCCAAAAGGAGGGTTATGTTTATAGCTCGTATATATATATATATATATATAAATACGTTCCTTTATTTCTTTGTAACTGTTAAACCAGTGAACCGATTGATTAACGAACTTCTTTTTAGTTTATGCATTTGTATAAATAATATTATGTCATTTTTTTTCCAGCTTCACGTTTTATGCCGCATATGTGTTAAGACATCCCGCATATAGCAGTGTTCCCTCAACACCTAGTGTTCCCTCCCGTTGCCCACTAACCGTCGAATTCGAGTCGAGTTCGCCACTTTCTGTCGATTCTTTTAGACATTGTGTGTTGAGTGGCGGATCTTAACGCCGCGCTTTTTGCCTTTGTCACACTATTGTGCCCCTGCGCCATGACAACCACTCATATATTTACCTAGTAATACGTTTAATCAAGAAACTGAACGTAATTAGAACGTTATCGCTTATCACTCGCCATTGACGTTTTCTAATTACATAGATAGTTTGATCTTCGATTCGTTAGCACTTAAAACCACTTGTACACCAATTAACATGCTGCACTCGTTATCTATATTCTACTATAATATTTAAATGTATTTATTTAAATTTGTATTTTAATTTCGTCGCTCTAGTGTGGAGGGAAAGTCTGGCGTTAAGTTCCGCCACTCAGCACACAATTGCTCCTGAAATCGGCAGAAAGTGGAGAACGGAATGTCTGAACACTAGGTTCTATCTGCCTATCCTGCTGTGTGCGGGATACAACGTGAAGATGACTTATTTATTTAATACACAATTTAAGTGTATTATAGGTGATGCTGTGACCAGAAGTCCTATTTTGAAAGGGACCGTCCCGTTTTTCGGATTTGTGTCCCGCTCCCGGTGTCCCAGAAGGTGGCACTCGGGATGTAAAAATGTTTGTCAATTTGGCTCGTATGTAAATTATCGTGGGATGTAAAATCGTATGGTATAATACAAAATCTCCCTAAAAATCCCAAAGCAATACGAAAATAAACACAGAGAAATAGACATTTTTAAAACGATAATTAGTAAATTATTAAAATTCCTGTTTTAAGCAGAAAAAGAATGGTCACTTATGGGTTGGGTAATTTCAATTTGTATAGATTTAACTTTAAACCTAATTTAGTGGATTATAATGAAACCTTTTACATAGCTATTTCTAAACGTTAAATACAGATATACAATTTCCCACTAAAAGAAGAAAAAAAAAACCTCAATAGGTAAATAAGTATAATAAATACCTACTAGCACTTTCCCGATAAAAACCAACAAATAGCATCAGTTCAGATGGTTATCTAGAATGATTCATGGAATGGGATTTACTTCGGCCCACCAAAACGTGTTCCAACACGTCCATTACGCGTGGACCGACCTTGATGAAGTGGATACGTGATTATGAATCCTCGCTAAGCTACTGGTTGAATACATCATAGGATGTAATGAACGCGTCGAACGGATTTTAATATAATAATAAAACTTTTTGTTACAATAGATTTAACTTTTTATAAGTAATGTTTTTTTTTCCAGCTTCACGCTGTATTCGGAATATAGGCAAGGTAGGTAAATAGAAGTGTTAAAACACTCCGTTGCTCATTCTCCGTCGTATTTTTAAGGTATTGCGTGTTGAATGGGGGAATTCGCAATGCTAACGATAAAATGAAAAATATTATTTATTAATAATTGTTTCCCCCGAGCGCGATCGAACCCTCAGCCGTCGCATTACAGTACACGCTGTGTCCCTGCGACGCTCCATCCCCCGATTTCCAGAATGCATGCGGATTCTAATTTCCAGACTGTGTTGAGTGGCACAAATCATCGCCGAGCTTTTTCTTCCATGTGCGGAGTATGCAAATAAATAACACTAGTCGTCGGCTTAGATTGTAAACATTAAAAAAATCTGTTTTTTGTTTGTCGTTATCATATACATTTTTATACCATTCGAAAGTGTAAAATTTGTAAAAACCTCCTGATAATATATGCATATACTCATAGTTTTGTTAAAGACTATTTTTGTCTCCCCTTTATAATTTACTTAATATGCTGTAAGTGCAGTGCATTATGCAGTGTAAACCTGCTAACAGCAGCTCTGCTGTTGATGTTAATGTTGAATTGACTCTACAATATTCATTACCTCCCATACATATTTTTCCCATACATAATATATTGAGAAATCATAAAAATGTAAAAAAAATAGCAAGGAGACGAGAACGGAAGACCTATGGCGGTGCCCAAATCCGGGAAACCCGAAACGCGAGCATATGGCGACCCCGGCTGATCGGGATGCACATCGTGAGTACCGTAGAGATGCTGTATTCGCTTACAGTGCTAACTTCTAATACATATAATTTATTTGTTAATATTATATAAAATATATATATATTAGCGGCCCTCCCGCGGCTTCGCTCGCGTGAACTACGTTATTATTAATTTCTGTCTCCATGAGTACCTACGTCCTTGTAGTAATAAGTGACGTCCGTGTAAAATTTCAGACTCCTAGTATTTGTAGTAAAGAAGTTTCATACAAACTTTCAACCCCAAAAACAACCCCTTAGGAGTCGAATATTACAAATTCCAGCGAGCAAAATCTTAGCGAGCACCTACGTCCTATAAATAACTTCTATGCGATGAGTGAGTGAGTGACCTTTCGATTTTATATATATAGATATTCATTAATTTCATTGGAAAATAATATTATTCAAACAGCAAGTGTATAACTTATTCGTTGTTTGAACGTCAAATAATTTGAGGTCAGGCACAAAGATCAGGGTGTGACTGTAAACGCGACAGTTGTGAGTTTGATTCCCACTCGAGGAAATTAAATATTATTTTCCTTGCTCTGGTGCCGGGCTAAAAGCGTGGCGTTCAGTTCCCCACTCCACACGCAATGCCTCCAGAACTCGGCGGAAAATGAGAAACGTAAGTGTCTTAATGGACGGACGTAACGGAGTGTCCTAGGGTTCCGGGATACAGCGTGAAACAATAAAAATACTGTCGTTCATCAAAGACCCAAGAAGAATCGGCTCAAGAAACTTAACATCTAGTTTATTTGTCATAGTCTGCTCTATACTTATTACAAAACGAAAGTGTTATAATATCTGTGCAACTATTGTTATCCTATTAGTCCTATGAGTGTATATGTTGATTGTATATGTTGCTATAAATAAACATGATATAATTTAAGTTATTTTTGATTAGTTTTATTTAATGAATATAATATAGTTTTGTATCAAATTGCCATATTATGGTACACCGAAAATAAGATAATCCAAAAACATAAATTGCATTTTTAATTATTATTTTTTAAATAATGTAATTATATTAGTATTCAGGTTAAGCACGGCGTTAAGTTCCAACACTCAATACGCTAACTCCCGAAAGGATCCCTCATCCTACTTCTATACCTAAAAACAGTATGTTTTTAGATGTACTATTTATTTACATAAACCAATATAATTTAGTAAGTATAGTAAATTATTGTTTTATTAATATTAATATAAGCTAGTAACTATTATTAGTAGGTTAAAAGATAATAGTAGTTAATGTTTCAATATTCTACAGCTAAACAGTTTGTATGTATATGCTGACATTACTTTATCCCAGTTAAATAGCAACATAAATAAAGAGCAAGTGTTGATATATTATTTATTATTATCATTTATCATAAAGTCATAATAACCAGTTCACCTTGTTATTTAATTGAAAAAAGAATAAAAATAAATAAAAAAGACCACACTGTATATATAACTCTACTCTTATGAAATATTGCACCAGATAGTCTTCAAATTCGGTCTAGAAACATTAGTTGAGATGGTAATATATAAATATTTATTTTGACATTAAAGTTAGGTCTTATATAAATTTTAGACAAAATATATGTCTTAAAGTATAATGAATATTATTAAACTAAAAAAAATGTTAGATTGTATGCGCTTTGTTGTAATCTTATGAACTACTTAATATACTTTCTCATTGTAACCTGCAGTACCTGCAGTAACAGTTACCTCCTGTTTGTGAAATATGTCATATACAACCATTTTAATTCCATTTGAACAACAGGCAAAGCCAAAGGGTAAAAACTAGCATATTATATATTTAAAATATAATTTATGAAGAAAAACAGACTTGAACACTATATTAGTTTTATATTATTACTCATCTGAAAAGTATTCTGGAACATTAATAATAGGATATACTTAGCAATCAATGACTGTTTTTTTTTAGAAAATAATTCTCAGATGAGATCATATGTATAAAAATTATTTTGTGTGTTAAGATCTGTGTCACATTCTCTTTTGTAAAATTTTGACATTATTGTTGATATAATAAAATTAAATAATTAACTAAAATATTATTTTTTTACTTCAGTTAATTTAATTGTCAGCAATGTCCTTTTGTTAATGTTTATTTATGTTGTTTTTTTGTTTTATTCAAAAAATAATGAAGCAGTTGAAAGACAAGTACTACAATTTTATGGTAATTTATTTGTAGGTTATTTCATTATTTGCTATTATAAGAAAGTCACATACATTCCACAATATTAAGGATTAGATACAGCAATTTTAGTATCTATTTGTATTCAAATATTAATTTAAAGTCAAATGTTTTGTTTAGGTTGCTTTTCAAGCATGTGCATACAAACAAAACAAATGAAATAAATAATAAAATAAGTCAAATGGAATGACAGTATAAAAATAATTTAATTGGATTAATTAAACAAATTGACATAACCATTGCAATAAACCAGGAAATATTCAAATTGGATATATATAGGGTAATGTTGTTTGTACAAAAATAAACATTTGTAATTCCTAAAAACAAACATCTGTAAACAAATGTAGCATCTGACTCTATATGATTTAAAAACAACAATGACAATAATAATAGAAAGGAATCTTTATCTTTTTTACTACTTATTTACCAAAAGAAAAAGTTTATTGGACAAGTGACTAATATTCCTAAGTATATCAAAATAATCATTTGCAATATGACATTTACGATAACAGATAGCACTAATGTAGCACCGTTTAGGTTTTAATAAAGCAAAAATGAACTTACAGAAATCGATTACGGCAATTAATCCATTCCGTGGTCAGTGGACGAATATTTATAAACATAGTGGTGCAAGGCTGCCAGTGCATTTATGTACTGTAATCAGCTGATAAGAGCGATATGGACGCGGGCGTTCGTGGGCAGGTTGCATACGGGCGCATGCTTAGAAGTTGAACCGAAATCAATTAGCCCGCACTTGCGTTACGTGACACGGCGGCACGGGGGCACGGCAACATGTCACGTTGGCGCGTGCACTTCTATGCCTATTGCCTCTAAGTATGACTAACCACGGGCTCCGGGCTCCGTGGACGTGACCACGAGATCGAATACCATTACTTATTCACTGATGCAACGTTACAGCTACATGCGCAGACAACCTTTACTCACCGCTTTCCATTGTGGCGAGCGCGACGCACTGTAAACAACTGAACCACATAATAAAACAAAATGGAAGTCCGAATGCTCCGCGCCGAGATGAGAGAATTTTATGAGCGCCCGAACGACACCTCCAGTTGTAAAACGTTGTTACTATCCTATCGTAGTATTTTAGCAGCCCCCCACCAATAAAACCTCACTGCACATATATCGTTCGCGTACACAAAGAAATATGTCCACCTCGATGCACAAATACCACGACAGAAGTAGATAAATAGGGATTCGCACGAATTATCACGTCCACTTAAAAATAATAATCATCGAAGCGTTTGACAAGCCGAGACAAAACACCCACACCAAAAAATTGTACATGGCGACTGGCCTGGCCTGGCCCATAATAATTTCCACTCGAACGTATTCCTATTTCGCTCGTTCACCATTCATTTGATTATTTGTCAATACGTGCGAGAGGGACAGCGATATATAAATATTTCCTATGTATGAATAGAATCGGTGTTGTGAAGTGCCCCGGCGCGGGCCGAGCCCGAGTTGAATGGACCCGAGACGCGCTCGGCCATTGGATCGATGAGGGTCACGTGGTGCTAACATGTCGCGCGGCACTTGTGCTCCCGCCAAATTTAAAATTGCCTTTCTAAACAGTTAAATGCTATTATATGTTTCAGTTCTTGGTGTTATTTTAATTTTGTGAGTATATTTAAAGTCAACTATTATTAAAATATGTGTTGACATTATTACATTTAAAACACGTATGTTATCTTCTCGTTTTTATAAATTAGTCTACAAAGTCAGCATAAATAAATGATAAAAATATCTTAAGTGTGTAAAAATTCATTACTTATTAATGACTTTGTTTTTTTAATTATTTTTAAATATTTACAATTACAAATAGTGCCAAATTACAATAGTGAACACTATATTTTAATCGGCTAAGCAGTTTTTGAGAAGTGTGCACAAAAACACAGACAAAAATTATAATAATCATTGTTTTGACTTTTGTTACATTGTCGAGGTTCCCTAAGATAGACTTATCATACATACTCTCTATACGACTCTATTTTATATATAGATATATTTTAATTTGATGAAATATTTAGAAAAATCTGACTTTATTTTTGTTCTTAAGCATCAGTTGAAGCAGATGTATTTAATCTATTCACCTAGAACCATAAATTGAAAGTTCAATTTTAATTTGTCACCTGGAAAAGTTAAAATATTTACTGCATTTTACTGTAGATAGCATGTATGGCAAGAAATAATTTTCCATTAGAAATTGATAGTATGTATTGTTGTCTCATAAAAATTCTGAACTACAAATATGATATGAAAAAATATTATTCTCAATAACCAAGGATAATAAAATGACTGGGTCAATTATTATAAATTTATAGTAATATATTATTAAGTGTTAAGTAAAGCTTTTCACTCTACTTAATAAAACAATTAATATATGGAACTTCTAATCAATTTATTTTTCTATTAATAAAACAAAGCCACAAATTACTTTTACAATTAACATAATTATGTTAAATTCAAGTGCGCTGTGTATCGCTATTTAAAATAAAATTATGTATACAGTTTGTAATTTTTTTTCATTAAAGGAAACAATAAAACTATTCTACTGGGTTTAAATAATTATATTTATTGTATACGAAAATATATCCTACTTACTTAAAATTAAGTAATGACTATTATACTTAATTTCAATAGTTTAAGCGAAAATTATTTTTTTCTGAATACTGTCAAAAATTGTTATAGAAATATTAGAAGGCATTACAAGTTAGTTTAATAAATGAATAATTCTGATTATACTGTGTAAGTAACATGTGCATTCTATTTAAGACAAACATGCCGTCTTTATATCAACAAGAATCAATATTTATAAGTAGTATCTATTACTCTATGAAAGCAAGGCTGTTTTAAATTTATTATATTGCATTGTAATATGTGCTTAGACATCTTTGTAGCAGATCAAAGTTTCATTACATTAAAAGTTGTGTTTTTTAAATATTATATTCCGAGTCCAAAAACTGAGACAATGCAATACATGGTTTTGTTCTCCCAACGTACAGTACATGAACCATCAGTATTGTTATCCCAAAAACAGGATGAGGCTGTATGTAGTCCTGCTCCATTCTTTTGCATTATTGTGCAAGTTACTGAAAGAAAAAAACTTATTAAATAATATAATAATGTTTAGGCAAAAACAAAAAGTTTTTTCACCTTCACACTGTATTCTATATAAAGAAAGGTGGGAGATATATACTCAAGACGCTCAATTCTTCACTTTCCACTTTAAATTGAGAAATGGCATGTTAAACGGAAGCATTCAATGCTATATTTTTCTTGGCAGAACTAGGAAAATTACAATAAATAGTTCCCCAAATTAGGGAACCCACAATGATGAATACAGTAAGACAATGATCCACTGTGCCACAGTGCCCAATGCCAATATATTTACATATATTGGCATTGGGCACAAATTATATTTTAAACACAACATATTGATAACAATATTTTAAATTATGCGGATAATCTATAGTTGTTAATTTATTTTTTTTTACATTTTTAATATACATAATGTATTAAAGAAAAAAACTGTGCACCTACATATAACATGACATTTTCCCCACGGCAAGCTGTTTATTAATAACACATTTTATTACTTATATACAATTAAATAAATATTTTAGTATTTTTACATTTTGAATCTGCTTTAAAGTTTCACATTACAGTGATAAAATAGTCTATATATTGTTAATATTTCTGTTTATAGTGGCGGTAGTCAACAATTAACACAGTTAATTGTTTCATTTGTATAAGAATATAAATGATCATACCCACCTATATATTTATATGGTTTTTGAAGTTTCGTAAGTTGTCCTAGACAAGATTCTACTACAGCCGACGTCCACTGATTCACTTTATTGTGTTGATACGCAGTGCCTCCAATGGAATTTTCAATTGCTTCTTTAATTATTTTACTCACATCGTCTACAATAAATTGATTCTGAAACACGTCATGTGAAGTGAACAACAATCAATAAAAGAAACTTTCATCAATGCATTTAGTACTTATATTTACTTACTTCCTCTGTTAAGTCGTTGCATTCTTTAACTTCCATGATTAAAACTTAAATAGTTCACAATTGGTGGTGGGTTTCTAGAAATTATAAAAAACAGTAAAATTTGACGCTATGAATCGGTTCTCAAACTTGCAGATGTTATTTTTGACAGTTAAGTTAATCATAGAGACCATAGAGCTAGCACTATCTATATAACAATAAAACTTAAAATATTTTGGATGTACATTAGTACCCATGTATTTTGAACTGTATATTTTATTACTTAAAAGGGGAACGTTGATCTTCGTAAAGTGTTAAGTAATATATGTTTTGGTAAATTTCGTAACCGCAATTAAAAAAATTAAGCTTGTAGCTTATAAAAGCCAAAAAAATCTAATGTTGAAATATAGGTTGAAGTATATGTTTTAAATATATTTTAGTGGTTTATATATATGCACTAAGTGCTTACACAATATATAAATATAATCGTATTATGTAATTTAAACAATAATTCAGTGTAGCGTAATAAGGTCAGTCATTTATTAGACTAGCAACATTATAATATTTAAATAATATACCTTGTTACACTGGCAAGAGTTGTTTGAACTTTCATTTTGGGTTGTCATTTATTTCAAGTTGAGGATGAATATTTTCATAATAAATTGTCATTAATGGCTTCGTCAATGCAAAATAATAGAGTTTCCCCACCAGGCTATTGCGTATGTTGCAGAACGTGCAACATGTGGTGCTGGAGAGCCTTTAAATGGCTTCCAGTGCTCCTAATCGTTTCGATTGTGACATGGTCCTATTATGCCTACGTTATACAGTTGTGCATTTGTGAGTAACTAAAATATAAATTGTAAGTGTAATGCATAATATAATTAGTTAAATGATTACTTAAATTTTCAGTTACTATCGAAAGTACAGTTCAACAATGTATATATCTCGTTCTCTATCACATTTTGCTGATAATGTTTGCGTGGTCCTATTGGCGGACTATTTTCGCTGATATCAAACCTATTCCTGACAAGGTAAGATAAAAAAATTTAAAATTATAAATAAATACCGTATCTTTCACCACAGCAGTAATACAAGTTTGCAACTGTAATTATTTGGAATATTGTAACTAGTACAATAGATTATTTTTTATAATTTTTACCCATATTACCTATCTGTATTCACATAAATCAATATTTCATATAGTCACAATTTATATAATTTACTTCAAAATCGTTATATATAATCTGAAAACAATGAGGTTAAAGCTAATTATAAACAACATAGTTTCTGCAACTAGTTAATGATGATGCTAATTATTAATGAGTCAATTGAGCATAGGTGTGAGTGGTAATTTATCCATCTTTAAAATTATATGTATAACTAACTATACAATAAAATAATTTCTGAATATATTAATATTTATTTTATATTATAATGTTAAATATATTTTGTTACCAGAGCTAAAAGTGGGGTTTATGTGCTGTCCAATAGCATAATAAATACTATATATAATCTGTATTTTTAATTATTAAGAATACATATTAACATATACCTAAACATATTACTATTCCATAATGAAATAAATTAATAATAGTTTTATAGCCTTTATTTGTATGTTTTAATTACAGTATAAGCTGCCAGAAGCAGAAGTAGAAAAATTATTAAGTGCAGAAACTGAGGATGCTCAGAGGACAGTATTAGAGAATTTTGCTAAAGATCTTCCCACAGTTACAAGGTATTAATTGTTTGTTTTTTTTAGATTTATTCTGTATCCTGCATATATTAGGTATACATAGGAATCCTATTTTCAAAACATTTTATTCTGCACTTTCTGCTTTGAAGTAGAGTGGAATCTATACTGTATTTTGTCTTGTTACTAGAGTTAAAAATTTAAATCATTCATTCTCCCGGCGGGAATTGAATCCACAACTGTCACATTTACAGTCAGATGCTGCATCACCATATTCTCTAACAATATTTAAAGTTATGAATATACATCTTGATCAATTTCTAGCTTTGTTTTTTGTATCCTACAAAAACATTATATTATTATTTATAAATTCCATAAATAATGTTTGTTTTATTTAATAATAATAATACCTTGTTTGTTTATTATGTAGAAACTGAATAATTTATTTTTTAATATCATCCATTAATTTTATATTCACATAATATATTTATTAAAAGTTATATTCAATTTCTCCTATAAATCCTAGACTCAAACTTACTATAAGAAAGTACAGCCAATGCTTCTTTAAGGCGAAAAGCAAAAAAGAAATTATAGAAAACTTTGCTAATTCACTATCTGTATTAACAAGGTTTGTTCAATTTTGAAATATGTTTAATTGACTAAAAATAACGATGTGAATTTGTTCATCAATATTAAAATGTATACTGAGAATTTAAATGAATTGTAGCACTGTTAATTACTATAAAAATCTTAATATTACATTTCTTGTTATGGCATTGTAAATGTGATGGTTGTGGGGTCGATCTCCATTTGAGGAAATTATTTTCTCTTCTCCACTCTAATACATAAAGTCTCAAAAAGTGGACCCAAAAGGGAGAAACAGGCGCTATAAATGTAAAGTATATTCATATAGTACAAGTTTAATATTTTTATGATATTTTTTATCATTTACACAGTTGTAAGCGTGTATTATTATTTTAAATTATAACACCACATCATACGAGAGACTAATACAACTGTCTACAATTTTTTATAATTGTAATAACATACTTAAGTAACTTTATAAATGTGTTCTGTCCTTAAATCTCATATAGCTTGTGAAATGTGAGTAGAATACAATATGATTTAAGAATTATAAACCTAATTTTAATTTTGGGCGGGAAATTCCTTATGTCTTTCTGCACTTTGTTCCGGCTGTCACTCGCAAAAGTATAACCTACTTATCATTAATCCAAGGTGACGACTTTTTAGTTCTACTATTTAAATGAAAGTTGAGTCATTTATTACGGAAGTCATTATGGCGGTCACAGGGCCATAATCTCACTATATACGCGTTGATTGTGGGTTCGATTCGATTTATATTTCCATTTCTTCGCTCTGGTTTCAAGTCAAAGCGCGGCGTTGAGTTCTGCCGCTCAACAATGCCTCCTGAATTCAGCAGAAAGTGGGGAACGGAGTGTCTTAACACTAGTTGCCTCGTGTAGTTCGTGAAGCGAATTAATTAAAATCTTTACTGATATAATTAATACTGGTTGTTTCGATTGTTGAAGACTACAAGACTACCACATAAATATTTATCTTATTTTTATATTCCTTATAATGTTACTACTACTAGAGTAATTATATTACCCTGATTATAAAAGCAGATTAAAAATTACATTATTTACGGTATTAACTTTAAGCAGCCATACAATATTTGCAAATTTGCATTTACGGTGTATAAGTATTATAGTCTGAAAATTTTATTCTCTTATTGAATTCTATATAGATATTTTAGGCTGTAGGCTGTAAATTTTGCCAAAGTAAATCTATTTTTACCCTATTGGGCGACGCAATGGAGGCTGGTGACGGTCGAAATAGGTGTATCGTCTATAAAACTATTTAGCTTATTATTCAATAATATTTTGACTTTTTTTTCTTTTTTATCGTTTTATGAACTCAGGCTTTTTGATCTTTTATATTAGGAAATATTTATGTAATATTTTTTTTACTAGATATTGTGTTTTTATTTCTAAAAAATAAATGATTACCACAAAATAGATAATCTTAGATATCTATTAATATAAGAAAATCATGCAACGCTATCTGGACACAGTTCCTGAGCTATTTGCTACCAAATAGCACAGGAACTGTGCCTTGGTAGGCACTTGCCTATTTACCTTTTTATACTATGTATGTGATTTTTTAAATTTATTTTTTACTGATAAATCTTCTTTCATCATACAACGTGATTCTGGCAAAATGGATCGTGCTGAACTAGCGCTCTCGACAAGGAAACATGAGACCTGTCGTGGCGCAGGGACACAAGTGTGTCACTATAAACGTGACTGGTTGTGGGTTCGATCCCCACTCGAGGAAATGAAATAATAAATAAATAATTATTGAAATTTATATTTTCATTTCTTCGGTCTAGTGTAGAGGCAAAGCGAGGCGTTGAGTTCCGCCACGCTATGCAGAATTCGACGGAAAGTGGGGATTTTCCGTATGTGTTCACTATATTCTCTGTTGTGCGGTATACAGCGTGAAGCGGATTTTGATTTGAAACGAACAATTTACAATCATCTTCCTTCCAGGACAATGTCAGGGTCAGTCAGATACTGCAACCGCTGCGTGATAGTGAAGCCTGACAGGGCCCACCACTGCAGCATCTGTTCCCGCTGTGTGCTCAAGATGGACCACCACTGCCCGTGGGTCAACAACTGTGTCTGCTTCCACAATTACAAGTTCTTCATGCTCTTCCTCGGCTATGCCCTATTCTACTGTCTGTTCATCATGTCTACGTGCCTGCCCTACTTCATTAGATTTTGGAAGGTAGTTTTTTGGTTTTTTTATGAGATCTTTATTTTTAGTTTTTTTGTATTTTGAATTTTTGATTACATTTTTTTTGGCATTTGTGCTTGTTTTTTTTTGTAATATGATTTAAACATAATTAATATCTATAACATTCTTATTAGATAGAATTTTAATATGAATGGAATTTATTTCCCTAACATGATAATTTTCAAATTACATATACAAAGTAAAGCAGATATAAAATTAAAAAGTGAATAAGAAGCTATAATTTTGTTTAAATTACGTTCATTAAGATTTAAGTGTCTATTATTGAACAAATGATAAACCATAAAAATTTATAAGTATGTAATATTATAGTTTTAACCATATTTATATTGTTTCCATATTTTCCTAGTTATGTTCTTACAGATGTATCAACAATACAAGCATGCCCACTGTGATAATATCTCTGACCATGAAGAGTTTTCCAAACAATGCATGGACATTTTTAGCGTAAACCTCTTTTTTTCGAAATCGGTTCATTAGATTGTTTCACGTCATAATATTTTGTATTATATAGAAAAGTTGAACGGGTCATCTTTTATGGCGATAGATTAGATTAGTTCAGTTCAAAGTTCTGTTGGTCTTTATTTATGTTCTGTAATAGTACAATGTTCGATAAAAAGATATATCCGCTTCACGCTTTATCCCGCATATAGCAGGGTAACACTCCGCTTTCCTCCGAATTTAAGAAAAAAAAACCAACAATGTTTGGTTTAAATGGCATTGAGTGCGAAAATTACTAGAAGTAATACTGATTTATTGTATTAAAGTCATTGACATACTTAGGGAACATTTATAAGTTGTATATTACATGTTATATTCGTTATCAGTTAGTTTTTCTTTGTAGTGTGATTCATATTCGAAATCTTTTTTTATATTTTAGTTCCACATTGTTTGAAAAACTGTCGATGCTGTGGGAATGTTTTGTTGAAATTTCTGATTATATTGTTTTTTTTTCGGACACTGTGGAACATACTAGAATGAATTAAATACTTAATTCAATTTAATTTTCGTATCTTATTTTATTGTCATTTAGCAATAATTAAACATAAATGTGAAATAATTCGTTAAAAAAGTATGCATTGGTTTTTTTTATTTTGTGCGACATTTTATGTAGAAAATAGGGTAACATTGATTTTTTTAATTATTATAACACATTGCTTGTAGATTTAATCCTTATTCCAATGTTCAGAACATTACGTGTTGAAGGAGGGCACTTTACGACGCGCTTTGGCCTTTCTTAACAGAGCGAGGAATTAATGAATTTCCGATTTTCATAAAATTATGTAATATAACCATTTACAAAATATGTAATAATTATTTATTATATTCTACAGGGTGACTTCGGAACAGCAGGCAGTGCCGGGCGCTACCACATAGTGTTCGCGTTCTTCGTGGCCCTCATGTTTGCGATATCGCTGGGCTCGCTCTTCGGATACCATTGTTACCTCGTCGCCCATAATAGGACCACTTTAGGTATTATTTATTAACTACGGGTCATCCATAAACTACGTCATTAGGAATTTCAGGAGAATTTAGGCGTCTTCCACGTCCTATTCAAAAATTCTGATGATATTAATCCTACCTACAGTAAGGTCGACGTGCCGTGATTGCACTGAAGTTAGATTGTCTGCACTTATGGGCATTGTTCACTAGGATAGAAAATAATGTAAACTAGGAAAGATCCACAAATCTCTGCAGCTAACTTCAGGACGCGTCAACCACCTCTATTCCCTTAACTCCTGACCCCATATCATGTCGTAATTTATGGCTGACCCCATATCATAATCATGTATCTCATAGAAGAATATATGAAAACCGGTAAAAAGCTAAACTTACCCGTATTGCCTAGTTAATATTTATTATTGATAACAGCTATTGACATTTATAACAGTTATGAAAGTGACTGCAATTACTTTGGTTGTGTTAAGTTTTATATTTACTTTAAACACTTGTTAAGTGATGCTCCTCGAGCTATTCACAATTTGAATGAAAAATATTTTATGGAATCCTAATAAGTATATTTTCTCAATCTATCCTTTTGTAATGTCTATAGCAAATAAAGTGTTGATGCATAAATCAAGGGACTTTAGGATAGAAAACATATAGAAATACAGAACAGTGTCGATTATCTGAACGTCCAACTCAATCGTTCAAATTGATCAATACATGAAAAATTAAGATGTTTAAGACATATTTATTGCATGTTTTGTTCCAAGACTATATGTAATTACTATTTATCATTAACTATATTTTTATATATGTAAATATGGTTTTCATTGTTATTTGAAAACACTGCTGGATCAATACAATTCGACTATCCGAAAAAAAATACTAGTATCCGAACACCCATCAATTCGGATAATCGACGCTTCACTGTATAATTTTAATTAAATGAAATTTTAACAAATAAAATAAATTTATATGTAATGTAAGTTTGTTTTCAGATATGCTGGTATCGTACCAGCGTACGGGCAGGCCGACCGGTCAGATTGTATCTATGATAAAAACCATATTTAATGGTAAAATAAAATTATAATTGCAGTCACTTTCGTAGTTAAATTATATGTAACTATTTCTGTATTATAAAATAATTCTCTTTTTTTGTTATATACAGGTAATTAAAATTTTTAATATTATATTGTCTAAAAATATTAAATAGTGAGTATGGTATTTTTATTGTTAATTTATGTTTAAAATATGTATATAATATAATGCTATCAGTATTTCTTAGGTAATTTGTGTATACTGTTTATAATGCTTATTTTATAAATTTAGATAAAAATTGTTGATGTAAAGATTGTTATTCAGACATGTTTGAATTGAACTTTGATGGTAGTGATAAAAATGGTAATTTATTGTAAATAGATACACTATCAGATTTATGGCAATTAGATTAAATTAATTGTTTATTAAGAAATTATTAGAAAATCCTTTTATTCTTTTTTATGTCTAGAGTTTTTATATGATAATCCTTTCAGTCGTTCTTGTTTTACTCAACCTAAATATATTTTATTCTAAAATCATAATATTTCTTGTCGGTGACAGCCATTACAAGTAGATATCCTTCAACATGTATTATTGATTCCGTCGTGGCGCAGCAGCACAGTCTCTGAATGTTAGCGCGATGGTCGTGGGTTGGATTTCCACTCAGGAGCCACGCCCTGAATTGGAATCCCTTTTCTGGTATAAAACCGAAAATGGGGAACGCAATGTCTTAATACTAGATTATCTCTCTTCCTTGCTATATGCGGGATACAGCGTGAAACAAAAATGAAAATATTAACGTTTTTTTTTATTCCTTGCAGAGGCATTTCGGGCGCCGATGTTCAGAGGTGGTGCTGACAAAAATGGCTTCTCCCTCGGTGCTTATAACAATTTCAAAGAAGTATTTGGAAGTAGCCCCAACTTGTGGATAGTGCCTGTATTTACAAGGTAAATTTATTCTATTTTTATTGTTTTTTTTATAATATTTTAATAATTACAGAGTATTGTACTAATAAGAAACAATTTTTCGACAGAAATAATATTAAGTACATATTTCTAAAACATTTCAATTTAAAACGTGAATTATATTTCTGGTAATAGATAGAAAATCGGAATAGAATTTAGTTTTAATAAATGGGATTGTGATATTAACAATAATAAGCCTATATTTAACCGGCATGTATAAACATGCATGTGTGTGTCAATTTATTTGGAAATTCGTCTCAATATACATGATGGGTTACATGTGCATGTTGGAGTGTGAAAAAAGAAGTGAATGACAGCCTAACCGTGTGTAGTATTATAATATTTCAGCTATTTCAGAGCGTCCAACTAACATGTTTTTTCTAACGAATTTATAATAAGTTCTTGCTAAGTTATGTATAAAATAAATTATATTTTTTACTACGAATGGATTAGAAGCGTCATTTTAAGAGTTCGTTTATCAGTCATTTTCATTATATCATATCATGAATCATCGAGCTATATAAAAACGTAACTCGGATTAACTGTATTTGCTATTTATCATTTTTAACACTGTCACTTTTCTTTAGGGTTGCCAACTGTACTGTAATGTACATATAGTAGTATATTTTATCATATTTTTATCATATATAAATTTAATTGTACTAAATTTCAGGTGTATATAGGAACATACATTTAATCCGCAAAACTAATATGTTTTCAACATCTTATGTTTTGGTTGAAAATGTAACAATTTATGCACTATATAGTCATAATAGTATTATATACACAGTGTTTGGCACTCCGTCCTAACTGGCTTACCCGCTAGGTATAAAGCATGAAACTAAAAAAATGTATATAACAAATAAATTTAAATATAACCGTGTATTTTTAAAAATGCGGAATAAAATTTAATATTACAATTTTTTTTTTTAAATAATTTGCTCTCATAAAATTAGCTTATCATTTATATAAAAAAAATATATAAAGCATGGCAGTGGTTTTAAAAAATACTATATTTCGGTGAAGAAATGTTGGTAGCCCTAATTCTCCTACATTATATAACCTGTAATAATGTATCTATGTGTAATGTATATAAATCGTTTTAGCTTCTGTGAAAGTGAAGTCTTTACAAAATGTATTATAGGAACAAAGTGGCGCGGGATCAGAAATAAAAATCATTTTCCCATATAATTATCATAACATTTTAATATTATATATATTATAACATATTGTACTTATTTATTAACATTTTAAATGAAAAACTTAAACTGGACAAATAAAAATAACAGATCGAAACGCATTCAGCCTAATGTCCCTAAAATTAAAAAAATATATATTAACGTATATTTCATTAACATAATCGTAACTATCCCGCGTCACTACAAAAAAGCCAAGTGTGATCCGGTTTTTGCGTGTAGCGCCGGCGACGGGTGCGAGTACCCCGTACGCCGCGAGCACCAACTGCAGACGTTCGCGCCGCACGACGCGCGCTACCACTCTATGGGCACCACGCGCTCCAGGTCAGACCCGCCTCACATACCTTGACATAATTACACCAAATTACTAATTATATTCTTAAATATTATAAAAATATACGTCAATTATACCTCGAACAATATTAAAATTGCAATATTTGTATATTTTTAGTGTGTCACTATCTTTATTGTGTTGGTGCTTTGGTTGAATTTGCAATAGGAACGTTCTGTTTTTGAAATTGCTTTTTTTTTTATTGGAAAGCAGTCAGCACCTTCACAGTATGAATGAAATTTTGCATTTTTATCAGATAAAATAATTTGATTATTGAATTTATTTTACTATGAAACTCTATTATTTAATGTATTATAACATTCCAGAAATGTTAATTTTGTAAAATTATACTGACTCATATTATTTGTAATTGTTGACATTTAAGCGGAACATATCCAGTAGATACATTTAAAAAGAAAAGAAACTTTACAAAAAAATCGTAAAAAAGGTGTTTTAGTATTTCCACTGGTTATTATTACAAAAGACCACAAAACTAAAATTTACCACCAACACCAAAATTTATTTTATATTTTTTGGCACTCAAATAATGATATTATAGTGACTATTTTTTTACTTAACAAAATATTATTACGCAACTCACAAAGCTTTGCTTTACAGTCATAGATTTTTTAGACAAAAAAATTTTTGATTTAATTTGAAGCATAAACTTGCCTGACACGTGCCAAACTTAATTATGCTATAATTTTAATGATTACTTATATAGTTTTTAGTCAAATTTTTAGGTAATTTCTATGTTATTCTTTGTATTTGTAAATATATACACATATATTTAATTATTGTAATCGTATTCAATTGCGTATTAGCTTTAAATAATATTCTTTATAAATCTTAATTAGTTAACAAAGGCAAGAGGCAGAAGCGTGTGATTGCGACTGTTGTGAGTTCGATTCCCACTCGGAGAATGAATTTAGCAATAATTTCATTCTCTTCGTTCTGGTGCCAAGGCTAAAGCGTGGCGTTGAGTTCCGCCTCTCAATACGCAATGCCTGCCTACCTTGCTATCTATGGGATACAAGGTGAAGCTGAAAAAAAACCAATTACGTATTACCTTTAAACCATGTATCTTAATAAATCTTAATGGGTTAATAAAAATTGTGCTCAAGATATGTGCGGAGGTTACAAACGAATATGGATGAATTGCTTAAGAATTATATATCTATATGCAATTTTGAATTAGCTTTTAATGCATTTATATTTTGCGAGCTATATACAACACACAAGACTGATTGCCATAAAGGAGTATGTTCATATTTTGTAATTATGTTTTTTTTTTGGTGCACAATAAACCTGTTTTGTTGTTTATGTTTTTGTTTAATTTATTTTTTATCTGTACATTTTTCAAAGTCACTTACTTAGTAACACTTGTCCTTAGACCAAATGTAGTTCACGTGAATTAGCAAGCAAATGGATACATTACTTTTTTTTCTCTTTTTATTTCTTTTTTTTTACTTTAATTTAACCTGTCTGTGTGATGTATAAGCGATGTATGGTATTTTATGTACTGCTCTCAGTTGGCTGTTGCTTCAGTTATAGAGAAAATATTGCTCGAGTTTTTTTTTTGTAAAACATGGTATATTATAGATAACAAAACCTATCTATCTGTAAATGAGTAAAATTTAATTTAAATTTAACATTTTGCTGTAAATATTTATTTTGTTAATTGTACCAACGTTCGCTTTGGAATGAAGCTTTTAAATGATTAGCATAGTACTGCGCGGCCGATTAAGAGCATATACTTACCAATTGGCATTTAATGTATATTCTTCACTTGTTAAAATTATTTGTTCACTTTTCTTCTCGTTCTCTCTCAGTCTTCTTTCTGGTCTTTTTATCTTTTATTTATAATACGGTGCTTTTTTGTCGTTTTTTCCTTTTCAATATAAATTAAGTAATTGATTTACAGTTGGCTTCTATTATTACATTAAGTTAGACTAATTAATTGGTTTTAATAATTTAATTAAAATAAATGAAAGAAGCACCGTGGGATATATTTACATTTTCAAAATTTTAACTCAATAACCTGTTGATGATAACACAACAGAACAATGTCGAATGAGCTTTTTAATATTTTAGCGTGGAGATGGCACACGAGACTGAGAGATGGAGACTTTGCCCCCGACGGGGCCGGACCGTCCCGCAAATAGTATAAGGAAAATAAAAATATGCATTTCATAATTATTAATTTTTCTAATTCATAATATTTTTACTACAGTATATATATATATATATATATTTAAATAAAAACCATTCGAACGATAACATGCTTTTCATTCATCGGCTGTCAGTTGTCACCGAGCCCAGAGCGTTGAACGTCATTCACTTCTTTTTGTCGTGCTCAGTTGAGATTTTGATTTGATTTGAAATAAAGATTTTGTGTCCTTTTGCATGCTAATATTTTTTAGCTGCGTACTTTAGAGTGTAGATTGTATTTGATTTTAAATGCGTGCAAATTTTAATGTAAATTTTATTGAGAATAATGAAAGAAAATTGTTTGCGCGTATTTATTAAGTTTAGTATGTAGATGAAAGCACAAAGTAGGCACCAGCTTGTACTATACACATTTTACTCGGCAGCAATATGTGCATTTAAACATTTTACAGTCCAGTTAACTAGTTGTGCCGCCCTGAAGTTAGATATAGACGGCTGCGCAAATTAGATTTTAGGAATTTTATTAGTTATGAATATTTACTTCCCAAGTGAACAATGCGCATATAGGTTCAGAAAAACTAACTTCAGGCACCGCCCACGATTTGTTGACCGTACTATACATTTTGCACATTTCATTTATTACATACATTCAGTTGACACTTAAGAATACTTCATTATTATTTAATTATTTGTCATTTGAAAGTTAATGATGTGAGTTAATTAAAAATAATAATAACAAACACATTAGATTTTATTATTTAATTAATTATTAATATTAATGTAACTATATACTTTTACAATAACAACATAAATATGATCAATAGAACATATTAAATATTAAAATTTAGTAAACCAGTTGATATTTTCTAGGTTAATTGTAATATAACATTAATCTAAATTTATTTATTATTTTCATATCTTTTATTTATATATGTACAGCTATATTAAATGTTAATAGATGTGCATTGTAACTTTAAAAAAGGCGTATACGTTTTAATTTATTCCTTTTAAAATATATCAACTATAACCGTAAGTAGTTATGCTTGTTAGCTGTTTATATTGTTATTTTTGATATTTTAACTTTTAACACGCTGTGATAATAAAGAAAAAATGAAAATATAGCTTCGGTGACGGCATCGTGTACCCGCTTCCGCATCAGGACGAGGATACGGAGTCGCTGCTCAGCTCGGAGAGGTGGGACCGTTGGGGGGAGCGCGCGCGCCCCTTCGACGAGCGCGAGAGCTCGTCCTTTGACGAACTGTGAGTGTAAACGGCCACTAAACATGCAGGATGCCTTCAAACTATGTGCTAAATTATATTATAATTAAGTTTTTCTAGTGATTTCTTACTATTTCTATGTTTATATAGGTGTGTAAGTACAGCTACTTATTTTAATTATCTGGTTCAGGTGTTTTAAACTTCCACATTTTGATTTTAAGTGCTCATATATGCTATAATTACCTCTGATATAATATGATCGATTTTTAATATTTGAACTTCGTCTCTAGATTTAATTCTTGACGTACATGAATAATTTTTAAAAATTCAGTAAATAAGTATGCTATAGTAATCTGATATTTCTTTTTAAGCATTTCATTTATATATGCTTAGAGATACTTAGGGCTCAATTTGAACCTATTTACCACATTAGTTGATCTCTTCTATAAAACATTTTGAAAAAATCATAAAATAGTTTATTATGTAAATATTTACTTTTGGTACTTAACTTTAAGTCCTTTTAAAACCTGCATTGTATATACGTGGCCGCAAACGCCGATTTAGTTAAAAAAAATAGAATAATTGGTGCTGTAGTCCTTGTATAGGAAAATATTTAAAAAAAAAGTAAAATTTTAGTAAATTTTTCAATATTAAACCAATCTTTAGAGCAGTGATTTTAATATTAGTGCTTTTTAATTGTATGAATAAATTCTAATTGGTGGATTGGAATAAATGTATGGTATACTTACAAGTGTGAATTTACTGCGATGTAAATAATAAGTAAATTTTTGTCGCTAAGACTGGCGTGATGTTGCAAGATTTTAATGTAAATAGTTTTAAATTAAACTTTATAATTATACATATTTAAGTATATTGTGTATGTATAAGTTTACATATGATTGACATGTCTAGAATCGTCGTTAGACGATTTTTAAAATGTATTGACCACTCAACGCAGAGTAGTAATAACAGATAAGTTAAAATATTACTCCCTCAATTGAAAATATAAGTACAATTGTACGGTTAAATTTAAAAAATGTGACTTATATACATTAATTTGTAAAAGAAAGACAAAATCTACTTAGTGTGCGCTTTTCGTATGCTTGCTGTGTATGTAAACTGAAACTTAAAAAATTATAACGTAATTTACAACTTCAAAGCTATAAAAAAAACCAGAAAAGTTATCTGATTATAATTTAAATAAAGGCCATATGTTTTCTATTACTTAATTCAGTGGTTATTCCGTGCCTTATTTTTTTATACAAGTACCTACATAATTTAATTAAATCTTCTTTATTAAATATAAGCAAATAGCTGTAATTAATAATTATAATTTTCATTTTGTTTATAAGTATACTTCAATAATATCACTCGTATATATAATATTTTTATATAAAGACAAATAGACATGTATCCAATTATATACATAATTATAAAATTAGTTACTTATTTTGGATGACAACATTTAATTTTAGTCTCAAATTTATATTATCTGTGACAAATGAACGGAATTTAGGTTATAGCAACACTGACCCGCTTCTGTACATTCCGCAATGTATTATATATTAATGTTTCGCCACTTTCGAGGCAATAACGTGAAATAAATCACAATCACCAATTATTTAAGTGCAAAAGGAATTTGTTGGAAATTCTTAGTTATACAAAAACAGTGTAATATTAAGCCTAGTCAAAACCTTGTTACAAGCTAAGTAATTTCGTATAAATTTTAATACATCAATTATTAATAAGTATTTTAGAATTTAAGTTTTATATATTATAAATCCTTGTTCTTTCTACTTTTGTTATTAGTTTTTACTGATAATATTCATTTTACTGTCGTTACTTTAAACAAAATTGATAACACTCTTCATGAATGATACTTATTATGTGTAATTAGGCGAAGTTTCATTTTTGATTTAATTTTTTATTTTTATATAACGAATTTTGATAACAATGTGAATGCATTAAAAGTATTTTATTTATAAGCCTATAAAACATTTTTGTGATTTAGATATAATAAATGGAGATTAAATGGGTTTTTTTATTTAAAAAAAACTGACATATTTTTTTGCTGCATTATTAATCAGGAAAAAGAAAGATGTATAAAAAGATGTTAATAAAAAAGGAATTTATTGCTCAAAAATTAGATTACAACATAACTAACTAATATTAATCACAGGTATTCGATGGGAACAGCTTGGTATTATTTTGGAATACGAATAACAATTAACTGGTAAAAAATAAACATTAAATCAGTTTGACGATGTATCTCGCACACAGCAGGATAGGTAGAGGAAACCTAGTGTTAATACACTCCATTCCCCACTTTCTGCCGTATTCTGGAAGTGCGTGTTGAGTGGCAGAACTCAACGCCGCGCTTTGCCTCTTTGTCCTCGACCAGAGCGAAGAAATGGAAATATAAACGTAAATAAATATTTCACTTCCTCGAGTGGGGATCGAACCTACAACTGTTGCGTTACAGTCACTGTCTTGTGCCGCAGCGCCACGACAGCCTCACTATTAACTGGTAACACTAATTAATAATACCATAGGTTTATTGTAGGCTAAATTATTACATTTTCAAAGCACATGCTTAATAGCTCAAGTGCTTTTATCAACTAAGTTAAATTTTCTCACTGACATTAAATGTAAATGTATTGTCAGTTTGTACTATTCAAGATAAATGTTAATGAACATCTGTGAGTCTAGCTGAATTTCAATGGGTTTCTCATAATTATGTACGACTTAAAATTTTACACATAAGCTGAAAAATATTTATAATACATATCTATCACTATTCATTCTAAATATCAAATCAATATGGCAACTTAACAAAAGATTTTTTGTTTTTAAAATCTCATCCTTAAGGCATGCATGTACTTTTCATACACATTAAGAAATTCTAAAATATAGAAGCTTACGAACTAGGCAGTTTAGAAAATTCTTTCTCGACCATAGAAATTATTTATGTATAATATGAGATTTGCAATTAAAGTTTGAGGTCGCTACATATGATTTTCGTTACGTATTTTGTAATTTAATAGTATACTTTCCTTTTTTGGAGACAATGTAAAAATATGAAGATCGTTGTTTCTGACGGGACTCGCTCATTACAATAATGTATAAGTAAAATTTTCTGAGTATCAAACATTGTGCTTCATATAACATTTGTAAAGCATTATTTCACACTTACACAAAAATATATAAAAAAAATAAAAAGAAAATCATTTGATCACTTGGCTTACAAGTGCTACGAAAAAAAGAACAGTTATAATAATCATCATATAAAACTGCCAATATATGGGGCATGTTCACTAAATTTAATGTTAAAATTACATAACACTATATATGTAACATACTTTATATGAATATGTGAGTACTTATTTGTAAAAAAATCAAATATTCAAATTAGACAACATGGCTCTCAAATCGGACGCATTAGACAATTGCTTATTAAACATATCCTTACAAGTACGCAACATGGCGGCGTCCCGTTCTATAGTCCTAGCTACAATTTGAGCCCGCTTTGTGACGTCACTAGGTATCCCCGCCAATTTTGCGGCGTTAAACCCATAGGATTTGGGACACGCACCTGAGGTTAACTTGTATAGGAACGTTATGGTTTCTTCTTTTATTTCTTCTATGTCGTCTTGTGTTTCTTCTGTTTCTACCATACATGCCTGTTGGGAATTAATTGTTTTTACTATATTTCTATATTTTTGGACATGCTGACTGGCAGAACTGTATGTTGGGCTTTGTCATATTACTAGTGCGACGAAACGAAAATACTTTATTCCCTCTAGTGAGAATCGCACCAATGACTGTCTTGATTGTAATCAGGCTCTGAGTCGTTGATTAGCAACGGTTTTTAATATATTAATACATAATGGAGACCTTCGTGGCGCAGTGGCACAAGCGTACGACTGTAAATGCTATAGATGTGGGTTCGATCACCACTCGGGGAAATGAATTATTGTTTATTAATATTTTCATTCTTTCACTCTGATAAAAAGGCCAACAATTTGAATGTTTCGACATTTAATTCTATACATACCATATGTCCCAGAACAACACGCGTATCGTCCCCAAAGTGGTGCACAAGCGCGTGGTAGTGGGTGGAGAACAGCGTGCGCGCGCGCAGTTCGCACAGTGCGCGCACCACGCCCGCCGCCAGCGACATGCCATCGTACGTGGACGTGCCACGACCTGGGGGACAGTAATTAAAGACATAAAAAATTATTAAAGAGTTATGTATATAGGTTTCTAAATGAAGTATGTTGATTAAAAAGTATATACCACTAACACAACTAATTCAACTGAATAAAAGAAGAAAATATGGAAATGTCTTTAATTAATTTGTAAGTAACAAGACTACTTTTGTGGACTTCAAATAAAGTTATTTAAAAAAACTACAAAATAAATAACATGAGCAATATTAACTGAAGGCCACAAATACAAAAAATATATAATAATCAGTTAATACAAAAAAAATGTACAACCGAATCAATAACGTTCATCTTTTTGAAGTCGTTTAAAAATTTAAATATTGAATATATATTTTTTTAAACAGATGAAGCTATTAATAGTAACATTTTGAAAAAATTTCCACCATCCATCTCCCACCTAATTCATCCAACAAAACGAGCGAGTGCACGGTAGCGTGTTTCAAGATGGCGGCCGTCTCCAACATCTCCACTAAGAAAGTGGACTGTCCCGCTAAGATGTCGTCGCGGGCGCCGAGGCGAGTGAAAATGCGGTCCACGGCTGTTAGACGACACTGTTCTGCTGGGACGTAGCTACCCTGAAATAAATATTTATTAACTTATACTCACTTGTATCGCGCACACAGCAAGGTGGGCAGAGGGAACCTAGTGTTAAGACACTCCGTTCCTCACTTTCCGCCAAATTCAGAACGCATTACGTGTTGAGTGAACTCGTCACCAGAACGAGGATATATAATTCTTAAATATTTAATTTTCTCAAAAGGGACTCGAACGCACAACCTGTCGCGTTAATAGTCAAATGCGTGTACCCCACGCCTACAGTCAACAATTCATGCATGAGTATACTCTTTCTCTTATATCTATGAAAGCTAATAAGTAAGCCTCTCAGAGGCATGAATCGTCAAGATATAAATTCATTTTGTATGGAAGTTCTGTTGTTCAGAGCCTACATATATTTTCAATTTTTTTAGCTTCACGTTGTATTCCACACATAGCAAAGGAGGCAAAGGAAACCTAGTGTTAAGATATTCCTTTCCTATCACAACATGTATATTTTTTGAACTAACTAACATATATTAACTAATATAACTAACAAATATTTATTCATGCGTGCACAAATAAAAATTTCTCACCAAATGAGCAAGCACAGTCAACAATCCAACTTGTCGCATAAGAGTACTCTTGCCGCCCATGTTCGGTCCCGTTAGTAGTAAGAGGCGTGCCTCCCGGAGACTAACACCGTTAGGTATGAAGTCCTCTTGTATGGGGATACAGGGATGACGGCCTTCTGTTATTTCTATGTAGATATCCTGTAAGTTATTTAATTTTGGTATTAACTTGATAATTTTTTACATGCCTGAGCAAACCTAAAAGTTTTTGTCAATTTCAGTAGTTTTATTTGTTTTTAATTCAAGTTTTTTATATATTAATTTTAACATAATACAATTTTATTTCTTTAAACACAGGATGATTGAACTTAAAAAATTGATGACAAACTGAACATAAAAATCTTAAAGAAAAGGCACAGTTATTTGTAATACCAAAAAACCTAGTTAAAGAGTAGTTAAAGTATTTAGTACAATAATAACTATTACACCACCATAATATATTTGGCAAACGAACGATTCAAGAGTTTGATTAAAGAATTAATGTTATAGATAAAACTAGCGACCCTCTTGCGGCTTCGCCCGCTTTTACTACTGGATTATTCATATAATGTATGTTTGCAAAGCACTTAAGACAATGTGAAAATTAATTAAACCCTAATACAACCCGCATTTTCGTAGTTTCAATAAGGATTTTCCAATTGTTTTACACAGCAAGGATTTTTTAGTAGGTACCGTAATTTTAAATCTGTGCTACTAATCTTTTCAAGTACTTATCCTTCCTATATCTTATAAAACAAAGTCGCTTTTTGTGTCTGTCTGAACTTTCAAACTCTTCTTCTTCTAAACCACCCAACGGATTTTGATGCGGTTTTCACCATTAGGTCGAGAATTTCTCAGATAAAGTTTATATATAGTTTATTATTTGTTCATTCTTATGTAAGTTAACATAAATAAGATAAATGTGTATAAAGCTCTACCCGTTGATACACTTTCGCGCATGCGCTGCTCTAAGGGTAAGTACTACATAAAAATAATGTACTGCAGTATTGTTGCTCTTAATAAGATCTAAAAAAAAGTCCGCGTCAGCATATTCGTATATTTTAAGGATAACGTGTAGTGATCATATTTCTGTCTAAAAATTGTAATTTCAATATATTCTTTATTGTAAGTGAAATTTTTCCATAATGGTATTAATCCTTATCCTTTAAAATACTTTATTAATTTTCTACGTTAAACGAATATTAAATTTTCTTTTTACACTATTTCGAAATTGCGAATAGTTTTAGAGAAAAATGCATTCTATTTAATTTTCCTCACAGGCAGCCACGTAGTGCTTGCATCATGGCAGCATGGACCCTCTTCAGCATTAACCACAAGCTCAAAAAAATATCCGCCTGCCTCTATAGCAACGGAGATTTAGATGCGTTTGCGTTTAATTGGAGTTGAATGTATTATTTCAGCGCGATATTGGTTTCATATTTTTTGTTATTAACTACTAAGTTATTAGTAGGAAGGTTTTTGTTTAATATTTCTTCCGTTTAAAAAAAATCATTTAAATATTTAAAAATAGTCATTTAAATATATTTTAATAAGTACTTGAAAAGATTAGAAGCACAGATTTAAAATTACAGTACTAAAAAATTCTTGCTGATTAACGGTTCGCCGCCCACCACGCGTCCGCCATGCCCCGCAACATTTTGCTTAAAATAGTGGATCCGCCGCACCCGCCTGGCTTCTTTCCCCCGGGCATGGAAGGAAGGCCTGCTCACATTGCTGCTGAGGGATACCGATCTATAATCCTCCTCAGCACGGTCGCCAAGCTGTTTGAGAAGTTATTCCTCTTACTTCTTCACCCACAAAGCGAGCAGTTTGGGGAGTGGGTATACCACTCTGGGTAAACTACGCAACAGTGATCAACCGAGAGAGAGTGAGTGTGCAATAGCAGTCTTCCTTGACGTAGCACGCGTATTCGACCGCGTCTGGCACCCGGGCTTATTTCATAAAGTGCTCAGAGCCGGCACCCCCCAGCACGTCGCGCATGTCTTTGCCGCTCTGCTTTGTAAGTGACAGGACATTTTGCGTGAGAGTTGAGAGTGCGGGGTCTAGCAGCGATCCGATCGCTGCCGTTATCCCAGTTAGAATTTTGTCACCTGCTCTCTACGTACTAAACATTGATGACATAACAATGCCCTAGCGAGTATTACTCAATGAGGAATCCTGTGGGTAGTACGGAACCTCACACTCCAGCGAGTGACGCTACCACCATACTACGTGAACACGACCTGCCACTCACCGCAACCTAAAAATAGAAACCCTGGAGGTACAAATTGGACGTCTCGCGTCCAATGTATTCCATTGCGCCGGTGTATCGGGTCACCGGCACCTAAGGAGCAGCACTCCGCATACTCGGCCGCCCGAGGTCAGACGTCTTCTTCCGAGGGACTTTCTAGCCACCTCCAAATCCGACTCATGAGCAGTCACCTTGGTCGTTTAATCTAGGCCTCCCTCAGGAAACCGAGGGCCCAATTCTGATCATCTCCCGCATCCCCTTCCATGTATCTGCTCTAAAGCAGGTTTTCGCCTGAGAACCAAGGCCCTGATGTCATTCAGAGCTACTACGGAGATGGCCGAGAGAATGTTTTAATTCTGCGCCTGGCAAAGTAAATTTAGAAGTGATTGCACGTAATTTGGAGTTATCCAATAATTATAATGTATTTCCACGCGACATAATTGGTAACATCTTTCGTTTAAGTATTTTTGAGTCAGAGAATAGGTAGGTAGTCTGTTGTTTATATTTTCTTTCGTTAAAGTTTTCTGTTATTTGTGTTATTTATTAGTGTTTATTTTAAAACTCTATCTAATTTTTTAAAATTTATTTTAATTGGAAAATCCTTATTGGAATTACGAAAATGCGGGTTGCATTAGGGTTTAATTAATTTTCACATTATCTTAAGAGCTTTGCAAACATCATTATATGAATAATTCGGTAGTTAAGGCGGGCGAAGCCGCGAGCGGGTCGCTAGTATACGTATATAATTTATATATTCGTATATTATAAAAATAAAAGCGGGAAAAAGAACCACACTTTCTTATTTTTCTTGTTCTTCTTCTTTTATGTCTCTTAAAATGCGGAAAAAGCGTANTTTTGTGTCTGTCTGAACTTTCTAACTCTTCTTCTTCTAAACCACCCAACGGATTTTGATGCGGTTTTCACCATTAGGTCGAGAATTTCTCAGGGAAGGTTTATATATAGTTTATTATTTGTACGTTCTTATGTAAGTTAACATAAATAAGATAAATGTGTATAAAGTCCTACCCGTTGAGACACTTTCGTGCATGCGCTGCTTTAATGGTAAGTACTACATGAAAATAATGTACTGGAGTATTGTTCCTCTTAATAAGATCTACAATAAAGTCCCTGACAGCATATTCGTATCTTTTAAGGATAACGTGTAGTGATCATATTTCTGTCTAAAAATAATAATTTCAATACATCTCTTATTGAGAGATATATATTATAAGTAAAACAGGACCCGATACAGCTGATGTGTCAACGGCGTGATGTGTCAACAATTAAATGCGTTTTTCTCTAAAACTATTCGCAATTTCGAAATAGTGTAAAAAGCAAATTTTATCTTCGTTTAACGTAGAAAATTAATAAAGTATTTTAAAGGATAAGGATTAATACAATTATGGAAATTACAATTCACAATAAAAAATATATTGAAATTACAATTTTTAGACAGAAATATGTGTAGTACGTTATTCTTAAAAGATACGAATATGCCGTCGCAGACTTTTTTGTAGATCTTATTGAGAGGAACAATACTCCAGTACATTATTTTCGTGTAGTACTTACCATTAGAGCATGCGCATGCGCGAAAGTGTCTCAACGGGTAGAACTTTACACACATTTGTCGTATTTATGTTAATTTACATAAGAATGTACAAATAATAAACGATATATAAACCTTCCATGAGAAATACTCGACCTAATGGTGAAAGCCGCATCAAAATCCGTTGGGTGGTTTAGAAGAAGAAGAGTTAGAAACGCCAGACAGACACGAAAAGCGACTTTGTTTTATAAGATATAGGATCATTACAAAAAAAAATTACATTATATACCTCTGGTCCCTTAGGCATAGTAATTTCAGGCAGGCAGACCTCCCCACTCTGTTGTCTTGCAAATTCCGCAAAAGAGAGTAGAACATCCAAAACAGCTATACATTTAACCGCTGTTTCCCATTGGTTGTAATTTGTAGAGAACTTCTCGAAGATTCGGCGACTTAGGTCTTTTAGCACGTTGCTTTTCTGTTCCTCCGTGGTGATCATACGGCCGAGTAAATCCTGGCGACGATTATTTTATGTATAATCTATACTGATAGTATATATCTGAAGTATTTCTTTCAAGCTGTATCTCGCATGTAGGAGCCTAGTGTTCTGGAGGCATTGCATGTCGAGTGGCGGAACTCAAGCCCGCGCTTTGCCTCGACACCAGTCCGAAGAAATTAAATATTAAATATTCCGTTTCCTTGAGTGCACTCGAAACTACAACCAGTTGCGTTAATCGTCATATACTGCCTTGCCCCTGCGCCACGACTGGCCTCAATTATAAGTATTTTGTTCAACAAACTAAAATAAGTATTCTATAGAATTGACTAAATTTTTAGTATTAAATGATTTTACTTTAAAATGACATTATTAAAACAGGACAGCAACTTACATTCAAAAATAAATAATGTCGCAGTTAAAACGCCGTCAGCGGGTAGCTAGTTTGATACTATAAGACAATATATAATAAATAAAATACCTTAGTCTCAGTAGTAGAAAACCTCTTAAACCCCTTCCTGGTTCCTTCCAAATTGTATTCCGGTCCGGCTTTATTCGCAGCACTCTGAGGTACTTCTATTTGGAACCTTTTCTTGTCTGACCCCACATATGTTAGCTAAGAAATATATGTTATCTTTGTAATTAATTTTGTTTATCCCAGGCTCTATATACGAGACATTGCATGTTGAGTAGCGCTACTCAACGCCGCGGTTTCTTTCGTTACCAGAGAGAGTAAATGAATTTAATCTAATTAATTAATACCTGTTGGTATATAATAAGTTTGGCGATATTTTAATATACAATAATATATTAAAGGATCGCCAAACTTATTATAAAAAATTTAACTACTCTGTATATAATACAAAAAAAATCTCGAATTACCCTGCATTTAAAATACTTTTCTTGTTGCGTTAGATAATCTTTAAGTTCTTGTTCAATATGTTTTATTTCCTCTAATATACCGTCGTATTCCTGGTCTACACCAGCTCCGGGGAGGATACGACCCTCTTTCTCTGCTTCTTGTTGATTAAATGCTTCCTGAGGCAAAGGAGTTAGATAACAAGTTTAAAAAAAACTTATTTTTTTAATTTTTTATTTATTTTTTAACTTCATGCTGTAAACCGCCCCCAGCCCCCACCCTCCATAGGAAAGTAGGCAGAATGTTGAGACATTCTGTTCCTCACGCACTGCCCAAATTTCGAGATGTAACTTAACTTCGCGTTTTATCTTGTTGAAAACAAATCGGGGAAATTAAAAAAGAACAGAAGAAAACGTGTTGGAATCGAACCCACAATCATCGCGATTAGAAACAGACAGACACACACTTTCAAACTACCTCTTAATGACCTTAAAGGGTGATAAAATAACAATTCGTACAAAAAAAAATATACCTTAAAAAATTTCAAAGTTTCCCTATAATCCGGAAACTTGCCCGCCGGACTAAACTGCGTTAAACTCTTTAACAAATCGGAATCGACATCTGAGAATAATTCGGATAATTTAAGAACAGCAGTAAAACCGTTCATAACCGATATAAAATCTAATACTTTTCGTTTCGAATAGGTTTTCTCCTCATAGAATATGGCGCGAGAATCGGGATGGTCCTTGGCTTTCTTTGAATTGCCGAGAGCGTGTATTCTGAAATAAAAACTCGACCAAATAATAATCATTGGTAAAACTAATTGATTCATATCTATTTTAGGATTTTCGTAATACATGAGTGAATTTTAAATAAAAAAATAAAAAAACTTAAAAACTCACACAGGTTTTTGTCATAAGAATTCGTTCTTTCGAAAAAAAAATTAATCGTATTTTTATTACAATGACACACTTACTTGGCCAAAAGTCGCTCTAGATCGGGTAGTGTTGTCAACAAATTCTTCATATCTAGACATAGCTCTTGGTTTTCAAACAATGTCTTAACAGCTTCTTGTCTTTCTTTAATTACTGTTAAATCACAACTTGGCGAACATACCCATTGGTATAATAATCTATATATTAGAAATTATAGATAATTAGGGCAAAGAGAATCTTTCTAGGTAGGCAACAAGACACTTTCTACCCGAATTCGAGATGGAACGCAGTAGGGAAATGAAAACAAAATTATTTTTTCCAAATGAGAATCGAACTCACAATCATCGCATTAACAGTCAGACAATGTCTCACTACGTCATGACCTCAAAAAAACTTTTTTAAATGTTGACCAAATATCAGCTTTACATTGTATCCCTCACATAGCAGGATAGACAGAAGGAACTTAGTGTTAAGACACTCCGTTCCACACTTTCCGCGGAATTCTGGAGAAATTGCGTGTAGAGTGGCGTAACTCAACGCCGCGCTTCGCCTCGGCATCAGAGCGAAGAAATGAAAATATAAATTTAAATAAATATTTCAGTTCCTCGAATGGGGATCGAACCCACAACCATGATATATAATAGCATAGATTGATATATATATTTTAAAAAAATACGAAATACTTAGTAGAAACACTAACCGTTTCCCCATTGGAGTCGAGCAGAAATTCAATTTATCATACAAACATCCCTCATCTTGTACTATCCTGAGATTCCTTAGCGTTATGGCGTCTAACACCATTGTATTACCACCTTTCCACACATTTTCAACCTTATCTTTAGGCAATAAAGTGCTATTTAGTACATCAGCGGGTGTGTATTCAATGAACTGTGACATGCCAAGTATTTGTACATCCAAGAGGCATTTAGTTAAATAAGCTATACAACCTCCTAATGCTTTTATTGTTAAGTGATTGTTTTGAGCTGGTGTAAGGCCTAGGGCGTCGCCTGGAATTCGTAAATATATTAATGAATTTAAAAAAAAATTAAAACGAAATTAAAACAAAAAAGCAATCTTCATTGAGATCAATATTTGGAAAATTAAATATAATATGGTTTCGTAACAATTCATGTAGCTTTTAGTGTTCAGACACTGTATGTCATGTTCTGCCAAATATTTGAAATACAAAAACAATTCAAAGCTTAGGCTTTCGAGATCTAATCAACGATCATGAGGCTTACAAATTATTCTCAAAAAGTAATAATAATACTTTGAAAGAACAAACTTTAAGTAAATTCGTTCAATCAAAGAATAAAATATTAGAACTGTTAGTTTAAAAACATATCTAGTAAATTTATGAATAATAGTTAAGTCTGTCAGACCATTTCCTATTTAAGTTCTTTCAATCACAAAATAAAATATCAGAAGACCCAATCTCAAAAAGCAATAAATACCTTCATGCAAAAAACATTTAAGTCCCTCAGGCCATTCCCCATCTAAATTCGTCCTATAATATTTTTCTGCTAATAGTTTGAGTGTTTTGTCCGGAGCCCACATTTGTATTGCTTCTAGTCTTGCTGTATGACAGTGTGTGGATATCAGCTTTGTTGTTTTTGTTGTTGTCTTTTTCTTTTCGTATATTATCTGTGATAGAGAATTTATTTTAAGCTGTATACGTCATAACAATAACTATATAATGGGTAATTAAGCCTAAACAATTATAAGTGTTAAATTCATTATTAACTCAACATCGCGGTTTGGCTTGTTACCGGAGTGAGAAAATGAAAATAAATCATTACTCGTTAGTTTCAATCGAACTCACTACCGTTTAAGTTAACTTAAGAGTACTTACCGTTTACCGAACACACTTATGTTTAAGGTCATATGTTGTACTATTGCGCCAAGACGATCTGCTATTATACGAATAAATAATTATTGTATATGACAATAATATATTACCAAAGCTGGTGGATGATGAGCCAACGTAGTAAGTAGCCTGGACGAGTGCTGGTCATCCACAAACTGCCCCATGTAGAATTGTCCTATTGTGGTGTCAATAAAACATATTCCATATGTACTGTCACCATTGTGCTCCTGAAAAAAAGGAAAATACTATTTACAATAATATTTTAAGAAAACATATTAATTTCTTAGTAGTGTCGAGTAGATCGAGTCCCCGATATAGCAATAATCATGCTAAATTCCGCATATATAAGGGTATGTTGAGGGAATCTAATGTTAAGAAAATGTGGTTTACCATACACCAAATTCCTGAAGCATTGGGGGTTGAGTGGTGGAATACAACGTTATGCTTTACCTTATTACCACAGCTAGGAACTGTAAATTTTAAATATTTCATTTCCTCGACTATAAATCGAACCCACAAATGTGGCGTTTACAATTACACGCTTGTGTCACTACGCCACAACGGCATATTTCTCATGAAACATAGTTTATAAAAGTATAACCAACCTCTTCGACAACAGCCATCATGTACTCAGCAGCAGACTGCACAGGTGCCAAGTCCTGCAAGCCAAGTGTGCGAGCACCTTTCACACTAACTTGGCACACCTCGCGTCTCACCACTTTGTCGAATTTACTAGTGAGACCATCTAGAAGTATTTGTTAAAATTAATTTAGAGATAATATTCGATGCCACTATTACAGTACAGTGCAATCGACGAGTTGTGGCCACACTAAAGTTAGATATAGATGGCACAGATTTGAATTTGTTTTTTTTAAATTATTTATATCTGTTTAATTATTGGCGGTCACAAATGTAGGCAACATTTAATTTCTAGAACACATGTAAAAATTTTACTGGTCAGAGTGAAGGAACTGTTTCCAAGTGGCATATTGTGTTCGAATCCGTCTAAATTAAAATTATTATACATGTTTTCAAAAATATTTTTTTCCTAAGTGTGGATAACACATTAAAAATGTAAAAAAATATCAAGTCATATTTTTTTTTAATTTTCATTGTTGTACGAAAATAAATCACCCGAGCAGGAATTTAAGCCACAACCGTCAAGATTAGTCACTCACTGAGCCTCTACTCTACAAAGTTCTTAACCAATAATATTATTATAGAAAAAACAAAATTATTTACTCTTTTTACATCTCTCTTGCATCATATCCGGTGTTTCAGTTTGTTCAACTCGTACCACTTTGAAGCCTTTTGAGACTAAAGTACTTGCCATACGAGAATATGCACTTTCAGGAAAACCTGAATGTGCGAAATCACCCTGAAAGAAAACATTTTATTGTATTATCATCTTCAGCATCATGCTGTATCCCACATACAGCTGGTAGTCATAGAGAACCTAGTGTAATCAATTCAAGGCAGGCACAACTTGTTATACATAAATAATTATATTATATATAAAAAAAATTATAAATAAAAGCTTTACCTTCATATATGAAAATCCAAGTTCATTGACACCAACCGATGCATCCATGTGATATAATTCATAAAACTTGCCCACTTTGAAGAACAACACACAATCGAAGTGTTGAGATTTAATTTCCCACCATTGTTTGTGACCCTGTTTTAGTAAATATTTACTTTAAATTAATTTATTACATAAATATAAAAAAAGACAGCACAGTTTTACTTTATAAATAATGTCCTATAGAACAAATAACATCAACTGTACAATGAAAATTTCCTAGACTGGAAATCACACTCACAATCATAGCATTTCCAGTTAAAGCTCTGCAACAACCTAAATAAATACAGTGAAAAATGAAAAATTTGAACAGAGCATCTACTAGTAGTAAAAACTCAATATTAATATTATAATTAGAATTGTTCTATATATCTTTCTAAAGTATTTTTTTCAAAGGTATAAGATATTTTTAAAAACCTATCTTACACAAGGATATAAAGAAGAAGTCTTATGTATCCATTATATTCAAATTTCAAGTATTTTTGTTAGTTTTTGAATACAATTATAAGAAAGAAATAATTTAGAACATAGTGGGACTCCTCCCAACGGGTTAACGGTGTTAACTGTTGAAGTCTAAAAATCATACATAGTGGAAATACTTAGACTTTCAACAACTTTTACTGTATTTTTAGAAATTCCTGTAAGAAAAATTCACATAAAAAGTAATTACCGGTGTTTGTTTCTTCATAAAATCAGGTGGTACATACAGAGTACTGGGGTCGTAATCAGGATGGTCAGGTTGTCTCCCTTTCGCATCTTTTAACTTATTAGGTTTCAACCAGTCCAGCTTACAGTGGTTCCAATTGCCTTCATTTGATAGGGGTTGTGACTCTTCTTGTTCTACTTTAATTTGAGATCTAAATAATGTGAAAAAAAAAGAAGTAAAGTTTCAGTTTTTACTTTCACTCAATATACAACAGACTAGCAGAACACACCAACATTTTGAGTTCTTATTATCAGAAAATATTTAATTCCCCATATTGGGAATTGTAGACACAACCATCATAGTTATAGACAGACACTGTGCTGCTGGGCCACAATGGCAAAATGTCTTTTATTAAATGCATCTTAGATATTAAAATTTTATTTTATAATTTTGTAAATGTAATTATATAATATAATTTTGTGTATGTTTGCAAGGATGGATGTTTGTCTCATGCAAATGTGGCTAAGCAGATTTGGATGAAACTTAACAGTAATATAGCTTATAGAGAATAACACAGGCATACAATTTACATAAACATTTTGTATATTTCAGATATGATATAAGAATAAGTATAATGGGTGAAGCTATGTTTTCATCACCAGTTATTAATATAAAAAGTATTTTTAACTTACTCATTCAGTAGCACACTTTTCCTAGATTTACTATTAGGGGATTTTCCAGGTTCATATGTGAAGCTTTCTTGTAATTTTTTTTCTATTGAGATTTTGTTATTCTCCAAAGCCTTTTTATTTTCAATTTTGTTATCTGCTGCAAACATTTATTTATTATTTTATTCTTTTACATAATATCTCTACCACCTAGCTCTCAAAAATCACTCAAGATTTCATTGTATGTTACCCCTGACTAATAACTTTTTATCATTCTTTCATCACTCATTTTCACAAAACACATACCACCCAAATACATATTTCTGTAATCTCAATGTGATATTATTGCTTACACTAGCAATAATGTGTAAACCATTGTGTATCTGTTCATTGCAGATTTGATCAGCTAAACTAACTTTACATTCTATTCTTTCTTAATCTTTTTTAAAATTCTGTGATCCTTTTTCTTGACTTCAGAGTAAGACAAGAATTTCAACATCTTTTAGAATGGTGTTTAATGCATGGAACTTAATGAATAAATATATGTTACAAAGTAGTATTAACATTTGCTTACCTTTATTTTCAGCATCTGAATCGTCAGAATCAACAGGATTCAATCTAATTTTTTTTCTCTTTTTAATAGTGATTGGGGCTTCCTCATCACTATCATTTTTAAAACTTTTATCAACTTTCGGTGAAGGAGTTGGTGTTCTTTCTCTTTTTTTGCCTAATAACAAGATTAATGAAAAAAATATTAGATTATTTACACTTGTTAAAATAACTATACAAAAAAGAAACCCTCACTCTCTGTTTTGATATCAATGTTGCCCAGAGAAGTATTCAATTTATTATTATCTTCATCTTTGTTTAGTTTTGCTTTCTTATTACTGGGAGGAGTTTTAGTAAAGTAATTAAATAATGTATTTGAGGCTGCTGCACTATTGCGCTTAGACATTTTGTGCATAAAAATATACGGAATTAATATATAATTAACATTTATTAAGCTGAAATGCTATAAATTGTTTGTTTAATTTAAGATAGGCTACATTAATTAAAATAATTAATATTAAAATTACAAAGATAAGGCTTTTTGGCGCAAATATACAAAACAGTTTGACAACCAAAATTTGACATTTGTCAAGCTCAACTTGATGTTTATTATAAGTCCGAAAATATAAATAATTATATTTAAAAATATACCATTGAACCCAGGTGAATAGATAAAAAAACTGGGTTTTGTATCTATTCACTCCAACATAAGTATTTATATCATAATATCTGTCCTTTTATTTATATCCAGAGAATGTCCTAACTAATATCTGTCCGATATTTGTTTGTGGGCATACGGGTACGCGAACCCGGATCCTCGAGCCGCCGCTCTTATATCCTCATCCAGTCCGTAAGAATGGTGTCCTCCCCCCCTCTCCTCTTTTCCTTAGCTCCCTCCTTCTTTTACCTATCCTTCTATTTTCCCTCCCCTCGGTTTTTCCCCACAAGGGGTTTTGGAGGTCAGACGGCAGTCGCTCCATTTAAAACCGCCAACCACCACTTAAATGGACCGACAACAGAAAAGACTGGGTACGGCTAGGGCGTCGCCGCAAAACGACGCGCAGGCATATCGCCCTACACCTGCGGCAAGTGGGCACGGGCTACCGTGTCATGTACGGGCACGGCTAAAGATGTTAGTACCCAGACGGAAACTCCGCTTTGCAACGTGGAATATTGCCTCTTTGACCGGACGATGCAGGGAACTCGCAGATGTACTCATGAGACGTCGGGTCCAGTGTGCTTTCCTCCAGGAAACACGCTGGAAGGGCAATAAGTCCCGTAACATCGGACAGGGTGTTATATACACTGGGTCACCTTCATGTAGAAACGGTGTGGGGGTAGTGCTTTCTGAAGAGCTTCAGAATGGGCTCCTTGAAGTTGACCGTCGCTCCGACCGCTTGATGCGGGTGAGGGTACTGATTGAGGGCGTTACCACAAACTTAATCAGTGCCTATGCTCCCCAGGCGGGATGTAGCGCGGCCGAAAAGGAGACATTTTGGGAGCAGTATGAAGGGGTTCTATTTGCTGTACCGTCTACCGAAATGGTCTTAGTTGGGGGGGACTTGAACGGTCACGTTGGTAAGGCTGCTGAGCCGTATGAACGTGTTCACGGGGGTTTTGGGCACGGTCTTCGCAATGCAGAGGGAGAAAATATTCTGAGAACCTGTATTGCGTCTGATCTGGCCGTCGTGAATACGTTCTTCCAAAAGAATCCTCAGCGCCTTATCACGTATAAGAGCGGGTCCCACTCAACTCAAATAGACTACTTATTGACCAGACGGTGTCATATGGGCAGGGTAACTAACTGTAAGGTCATTCCAGGCGAAAGCCTAACGGCCCAACATCGTCTTCTTGTCATGGACTTTAACGTCACTCCGAAGAAGAAAGTAGCCGAGAAACGTAGGCCTCGGATCAAGTGGTGGTTGCTGAATGGACCGNCGTCCGACCGGTTCTTTTATACGGCAGCGAATGTTGGCCAGCACTATCTCGGCACACTCAGGAGCTTCACGTCACGGAAATGAAGATGCTGAGGTGGATGTGCGGCGTAACGCGGTCTGACCGCATACGCAACACATTCATTCGAGGTAGTCTTGGGGTCCGTGACGTAGCGGATAAGCTCCAAGAGCGTCGCTTGAGATGGTTTGGCCACGTTACGCGCCGGCCTAAGAACTATGTCGGACGCAAGTGCCTTGCTATACTAGTTCCTGGGGCGCGACCTCCTGGACGCCCAAGGAAGCGCTGGTTGGATGTCGTGATGCAGGACATGAGAGCCAATGGTCTAACCACCGAGGACGCAAAAGATCGTGCAAAGTGGAGTAGGTTGAGTAGGAAGGCAGACCCTGGTAATAGCCGGGATTAATGCCAGGAAGAAGAAGAAGATCTGTCCTTTTATTTTGGTTTTTATTAATTTTGGTGGTGTACGAAGGTTAAGTCAGAAAAAATAAAATTAAATACGTTTTAAAATTGTCGTTGAACTGCTTTGATTTTTGTACAAGAAAAAATGTTATTTTCTATATTATAAGAATGTTTTGTAGCAAATGAATTACATTTCTGCACTATGATGTCGAGGCAAAGTGGGGCGTTAGATTCTACCACTTAACATGCAATGACTTCAAAATACAGCGGAAACATAGGAACAGCAATGTCTTAATAAATGCAATTGTTGTAGGTCCGAATTCCACAAGCATATTGGGGAGATAAGGACATTATTTTATTTGTAAGCATTTATTGTTTTAACAAATGAGGCCGCCGTGGCGCAGGGGAACAAGCGTGTGAATGTAGTATGTAAACACGACAATTGTGGTATTGATTGCCACTCGCTCAAATGAAATATTTTTATTTCCTCGCTCTGGGAACGAGGTAAAGCGCGGAGTTGAACTCCGCCACTCAACACACAATGCCTCCAGAATTCAGCGACAAGGGGGGACCGGAAGTGCTTAAACGGCAACGGAGCATTAGGTTCTTAGGTTCTTTTTGACCTTACAAGGCAGAAACAAGGTGCCTTACGCCCGAATGTTACTATATTCGGGCGAAAGGCGTGAAGCTAAAAAAATGCGGCTGTTTCGGAACTCACCAAAATCTTGAAGCTGAATATGTGTACTTAATTAACAAAAACGTCTGTCTAAGCAATCTGTGTCAATAAAGTCGGAATACATTGTATTTTAAAGAAAACAAGCTAAAGAAATATTTAATTGGACATATATTAATTCACAATGTATGTGTAATTACTTTTAAAATTATTATTTTTTAATTATTAGAAGGAAAAATAAAATTAATTACAGAATGGAAAATATTATTTATTATGCAGCTATTACACTGTTTATAACTAAAGGATTTGTTTTACTATCTGTAAAACATGAATACAATGGCAAAAGTAAAATGTTATGTTTAGGAAAACTTAAAGTTACAAGTAGTATTATATAAAGGAATGTGAAAGAATTATTACGTAAATTAAATTACAAAGAAGAATAAAATTAAATTTTAATGTAAGTCACTGACAAAATATTAAAGTTTACAATAAATATTTTTTAAATAAAAAATAAATGATAAGAATGAATAACATTTTTTTTAAATGAAAATATATTGACAAAAATATTAAATAAATTAGTTTTTTTTTATTTAAAGAAGAACCAAACTAATAAATAACATTACTTGCATAAGTAAAAACATATAAATCATTAAAACTAGACTGTTTTATTTACTAGAAATTAGGAATATTTATTACAATATTACAATCTCATTGTCTCTACTGTATTATATTGTGTTATAAAAATTGTTGGTTTTGTAGTTAAGAGAGTCAATCCACATGTTACAATGTTCAAGGCACTACCTTACAATAAAGCGGAACAGTCAAATAAAAAGCAAACATCATTTCAACAAAAAACTACTTAAATAAAAACCTTAAGTTTTAAATCAGCTTCACAATGTATCCCGCAAACAGCAGGGTAGGCAGAGGGAACCTTGTGTTAAGACACTCCGTTCCCCACTTTCTGCCGAATTCTGGAGGCATTGCGTGTTGAGGGGCAGTACTAAAAACCGGCGCGTTACAGTCACACCCTTGTGCCGCTGCGAAACGACGGCCACCAATATATATATAATTTATTTTAAGTGTTTTTTTTAAGTGTTAATTTTTGTAAGACCTAGGTTTTCTTTGCCTAACCTACTTTATGCGGGATACAGTGAAGTTTTTTTTTTTTTGTTAAACCACCACTTTTTGAATATGTAGGTTCATTCTCTACACCACCAAAAGTTATATTGCACATTATCTAAATTGTCACAGTTATAAAAGATCTATTCTGTAAGAAAGTTAGAAAAATTATCTCATCAATCTTTTTATACTTGGACTCATTGTTTAACTTATATAATTAAGTTTTTAGTTGTCTTAATATATTAATAAGTCCATTTTGTATTATGAAGTGTTTATGATTTATTGGTATTAATTTAGTAATTTTGTTATTCAAATTGTTTTACTAGATAAAAAAACATATACATAGCAATACAAATATAATCAGACTGATAAATAATTTGTGCTATACCAATTACTCAAATCTACTCATTAATTTCATATAGCTATAAGTCTTTATTTCAAATGCATCTTAAATAAGGTGATGACAAGAAATAAAGGAAATTAAAAGAAAATGTAAGAGATACTTAGTCCATAAATGTTTAAGAATGACAATAAAAATATTCATTAGAATAATAGTTTCAAGGCAAGTCAAGTATAAGCAGTCCCAAGTATTAAGTTTAGTTCATTTCGCTTAACTATTGCACTGGACAAAATGTAATATGAGAATATTATACAATTTAAAGTATATTTAAAAAAAAACATTCATAGATAAATAATAAAGTAGTAGAAAAAAATTAAAAACCTCAATTTCTTTACATTATAATCTGTGGTTCTGGCACTGACAACGCTATAGATTTGTGTGGTAGCACTTGACCACCATTAACGTAAAGCTCGTCTTTTACTATAACGTCTTCCCCTAACACTGTGGTATTTTCCATCCTGACCCACCGACCGACGACTGATTTCCACCCAACTATACAACCGTCGAGCCACGCGTGTTGTCTTACTATCGCTCCACGTAATATCGTACTGCGTTTTATACACGCACCTGAATAATTGGAAGATAGATAAAATAAATAAATAAATATAATTTACAGTTATCACTGATACAATTAATTAGCAGTACTATCGCGATTAATAAGTTGAGGTTATTGCCAGTTACAAAAATAATCTTATTCCATTTCACACAGAGAACACATAACTGTTAGTGTAAATAACCGAGATTGTACAGATAAAATTTATTATACATATTTATGTCCGCATGACTTTGAACAGATCGATAAATTCTTCACTTCAGTACAATCTGCAAGTCGTGGCCGCCCTGAAGTTAGCTGCTAATGGCTGTCACAGAATTGTTTTTAAACTTTGTATTACCTTTAGTTAAAAAAATCAAAAATCTTAACTTTAAAGCGACTCGTTGACAGTATCGTACATACGTTACGATATGGGTAGAAAAACTTAATGTCGTGCATTATTTAACTAAAAGATTTATATAAAAAAGTGAGCTACGTCCCCTACAGCAAAGGCAAAGAGACTTGTTTTGAGAACTCTTTGAAGGACATCATTGTATATTTTTCTTGAAAGATAGCTTTCACGACTCACGGCATATAAAAATTCCTTCAAAATTCAAATGAGATTTGAACCCACCCTTGAATACAGGTTGAATACACACAACAAAACAACTGCAGGGTCACCAGATACCATTAAACATAACATATTTATATTTTATCAAAATATACTAAATATCTTTATGATAAATCAATTTAACATTAAAAATATAATTATCAATAATATACAATGTTGATTTACAATACAATTGTGATTTCAGATATATGTAGTTCATTGATAAAAAACATTGAATGTAATAAAAATCATTTCACTATCGTAATTTTTGTGTAGACTTCCTGAGAAAAATAAATATTTGTATTACATGATTTACTATGGTTTGTTTAAGCTTCATCCCGCCCACAGCGGACAAAACATGGGGACCTAGTATTAAGGTTAAAGGAAATGAGTCAGAACAATCATCACACTCATATACATAAATTATAAAACTGCAAAAAATATTATTAACTAACAATATGTCAAGTGTATTTATGTTTACAAGACGAATAGAACACTTCAGTTTTTATATATTTCTACTCATTTTATTCTGTTTCCGTAAGGTACAAAACTTTTTTAAATATTAATACTGGTATTTCCGTAAAGAAAAAGGATTTGGAAAAAAATAAAAAGAAAAGTAATCATTAAATTTCACTTACCATCTTCAATAACAACATTGGGTCCTATAGTCACATTGGGCCCTATTCTACAGCCATTGCCAACAGTGGCGGTAGGGTCGATCAGTACATTACCAACCACCCCTGTTCCTTCATGTAGCATATTTGAATTCTTTTGACGTAGACTAGTTAAATATAAACACATTCCTGTAATTTTAATAATTATTTTTTAAAATAGAGGCTACAATTGTGCTATGGATAAAAACTCATTTGTTTCCTAAATATTTGATAAATAATATCTATATATAATATGCCCACAAAATTATACCAGTTAGAAAGTCTTTAGGCTGCCCAACATCCATCCAGAAGCCTTGCAATTCCATGGCATATAATTCACCATCTTTTGCCATAAAAGGAAATACTTCTTTTTCTATTGAAGTGGGACGTAACTCAATTCTGTCAAGAACAGATGGATTGAGTATGTACATTCCTGAAATAAAAGATTTTATTTTATGATGATTATATATAAAACTTTAGGCTATTGTGGTGCAACAACAAATCATTTGGCTGCAAGTGTAATGGTTGTGGGTTCATTTCCAACTTGAATATAAGTTGAATGATAAACTGACCATATATGACAAAGAAAAATATACCTGCATTTATTTTGTTAGATATAAATTCCTGTGGTTTTTCCACAAAGCTTTCGATTTCCCCATTGCCTTTGTATACTACAACACCATATTTTGAGGGCTCTTCTACTTTTGTTACTACAATTGTACCTTCCTAAAAATTAAGACAAATATGAACATTGAAGAGAGCAAAGATTTTTTTATCCTTTTATTCTTGCATTCTACTAATTCATAAATATACCCAATAGCATATCGATATAGTGTGTGAAGTCTTTAAATAGATGCTTCTTTTTATATATTTAAAAATGTGATTAGACTTTGTCAAGGGAGCTTGTTTAGATCTCTCCAAACAAAAGGAGTATATTCCTATTTTGGTTAATAATTCGCCTAATAGTTAATAATAGATATATATTTTAAACAGTACCTTGCCATGACTTCTGTGATATTTAGCCAGCTCTTTAAATGGGAAGTCACATATGACATCAGAATTCAGAACAAAAAAGGGTTCAGGACTTGCACTCAGAAATTCCCTAGCTAAAGCTAAAGGCCCAGCAGTACCAAGTGGTTCAGTCTCGTGTGAAAATGTTAAAGATACACCTAATTTGGAAACTTGTTCAGTTAATTCTTTCTCCATGTCCTCAGCCCTATATGACACAGCTAAAATAACCTAGAGAAAAACTATATGTTAGTAGACCACTAGAAAGCTGAAATTTTCAAAAAGTATAGCAATAGAATCATGAACAAAAGCAAAGTAATTTTATACATTTGGTTTTTACCTGTGTTACTCCTGCGTCAACTAATGCCTCAATTTGATGCATTAAAATTGGTTTGTTAGCAAATTCAACTAACGGCTTAGGTCTACTCAAAGTCAAAGGGCGAAGACGAGTCCCATAACCGCCGACTAGAATAAGGGCACGTATTTCACCCAATTTCTTATCAGATCCGCACATATTTTCTTATATTTTTAATATAGGCCTCCGTGGCAAAGAATAAAAGTAACTATGGTTGTACAATCTATATTATCTTCATACGTGGCGGTCTTTTATTAATTGTTATCGAAGTAAATAAAACACAAAACGCTAGTATTAGTCACAGATAAGTGATAACAGAAAGTCAGAAACATTTGACAGACGTGACTTGAGCGCGTAATGTAGCGTACCGTAAATAATTACGTTCATAATTTAACGTCAAATAAATAAACAAATTATTTTTTATATTTTTATTTATAAGAATAACGTATAAATAATAATAATAATTAAAACACTATATACAGAAATTAAATATATAAAATATTGCAATTAAGCAAATGTGTACGGTATTTATATATACATGATAGAGATTTAGATTAATTAAAATAAAAGCATGATAATTTAAGTGAATAAAACTTAATTTACAAATTTTATCACCACAGAGTATAATATAGTACTGCTTAACTATAATAATTTAAAAACAAAGCCAAAATACGTCTTGCAAACTTGCTGCCCTTAGCAAACGCGAGGCGTATCAAATCTGGGCTGAGGCGCTGGTTACTAAGGATCCGAAGGTGAAAGCCTCAAAAAGAGAGTATAACCGGGCCTCTAGGTCCTTAAAGCGGCAAATTGCCAAAGCAAGGTCCGAGCATATCGCCAAAATCAGCGAGAAGCTTGAGAGCTACCCGTCCGGAACTCACCAGTTTTGGGCGCTCTCAAAGGCGGCACTCGGCAACTTCAGCCAGCCTTCGCTTCCGCCTTTACGCAAGGGGAATGACATCTTGGTCCACACGGCGAAAGAGAAAGCCGATCTCCTGGGCGCTCTCTTTGCCTCGAACTTGACTTTGGATGACAAAGGATCAACGCCGCCGACCATCCCGCGGTGCCAGAGCTCAATGCCTGAGGTTAAGTTCACCCAAAAAACTGTAAGGCGAGCTCTGTCCTCTTTGGACATTCACAAGTTGAGCGGGCCAGATGGCATTTCCCCCTTAGTACTTCGTTCTTGTGCTCCTGAGCTGACACCGGTGCTAACGCGTTCGTTTCGGCACTCTTACTCAGTCGGCGTAGTCCCAGATTCATGGAAGAGCGCTCTTATCCACCCGATCCCTAAAAAGGGCGATGGTTCCGATCCATCTAACTACAGGCCTATTGCCATCACCTCCCTGCTCTCAAAAGTCATGGAGAGCATCATCAATAGCCAGCTCTTGGTTTATCTAGAGGATCACCGATTGATTAACGACCGCCAATATGGCTTCCGCCATGGTCGCTCATCCGGAGATCTTCTGGTTAACCTAACCCACTGTTGGGCTGCGGCTATCGAAAGCAAGGGAGAGGGCCTGGCAGATAGTTTGGACATGGCGAAGGCCTTTGATCGAGTCTGGCATGGGGCGCTCCTTGCTAAACTTTCATCCTATGGGCTTCCCGAGAACTTATGCAGGTGGATCGCCAGCTTTCTCATTGGGCGCAGCATCAAGGTCGCCGTCGACGGTTTTTGCTCCAATCATATGCCCGTGAACGCAGGCGTTCCCCAAGGCTGCGTGCTGTCCCCCACGCTGTTTCTTCTGCATATCAATGACATGCTGGAAGATTCTAGCATTCATTGCTATGCAGATGACAGCACGGTGGACGCTGTTTACTCCGGCCGCGCAAGTCTTTCTCGGGAAAACGCTGAACAGAGCCGAAATAAACTTGTGTCTTCTGTTGAGGCATCCCTCGAGAATGTCTCTTCATGGGGTGAAAAGAACCTGGTCCAATTTAACCCCCTAAAGACACAGGTTTGCGCGTTAACCACTAAAAAAACCCCATTTATCGTATCGCCAGTCTTTCAGAACACTCCCCTTTCAGCCGCGCCCAGTATCAGCATATTGGGCCTTAATGTTTCGAATGACTGCCAGTATCGCGATCATCTGGAAAGCAAGGCCAAGTTGGCCTCGAAGAAACTGGGGGTCATCAATAGAGCGAGACGGTACTTCACGCCAAAACACCGATTGGCCCTATATAGGGCCCAGGTTCGGCCACACATGGAGTACTGTTCTCATCTCTGGGCTGGTGCACCCCAGTATCAGCTTGACCCATTTGATCGCATACAACGTAGAGCTGTTCGAATCATTAAGGACCCAGTAAGCTGTGAAAGGCTTGACACTTTGGCTCTGCGTAGAGACGTCTCCTCGCTGTGCGTTCTCTATCGCATTTATCATGGTGAGTGTTCTGAGGAACTGTTTGACCTGTTACCTGCCGCCGAATTTTCTAACCGCACAGCACGTCACAAACTTAAATATCATCCACACCATCTGGATATGTGGCACTCCACTACTGTGCGGTTTCGTAGAAATTTCCTTCCACGCGCCACCGAACTGTGGAATGGCCTACCCGCGTCAGTGTTTCCAGGTCGGTACGATATGGGTGCCTTCAAGAAGCGCGTCTATCTCCACCTCAAAGGCCGGCAACGCACCTGTAGCACCTCTGGTGCTGCACGGGGTCGTGGGCGGCGGTGATCACCACCAGGTGACCCGTACGCTCGTTTGCCTTGTCCTTTTTCCATAAAAAATAATAATAATAATAATACCTAATGAAAAACTAAAATGTAATAAAATAATTGTTTTTGTAATTTTGGCAATAACTGTCGACTTGTCAATTAATTTGACGTAGGTTGTCAGTTGTGAAATTACGTAATGGCTGGTGGTTTGTCAGTGTCACAAAAATTTTCATAGAAAACTCCCTTAACCTGTTATACAATGGCTTTGCCGGTGCGGATTTTGTCTCGTTGCAAAGGTATATATGAATATTTATCTTTTTTTTTGTTTTAAGATCTCATAATATTGTTAAACTCATTTATAATATCTACCATATTTGTCGAAAAGTTTCGATATTTTTTTTTGTAACCGTGACACTGATAGTAACCTTGTAAAATTTTTCTTTTCTCCTTTGAAATGTAAATATTAACCGTCTTGTACTGAATTAACGAAAATTTATACATTAACGTTACTTGATATAATATTTTAATAATTTATCTCATGTACTATACTATTGACAATGTCATTTTAATTAGGTTCAACCTTCGTCTATAAATATACTTTTTTAGAATCTCTCTCCTATATGTGCTTTTTTATAAATGCTTTAGGTCAATACCCCTACATTGATGTATTTATGTGTTGTCTCATTTTTTATTATTCTTGGAGACAAGTTCTGGATCAATATTTTATTGACCTTTGAACAATGACAGCTAGCAGCAAGCACATCTATCTAATTTATGCTTTGCTTAAAAAGATAAGTGGTATCTTTTCATAATTAGTTAACAGTAACTGTTGAAATAAAAAAAAGAATGTATTAAGTGTTACATAAATTAGCAATTATGAGTTAATGTGCCAAATTTTCATATTTATTATGCTAAATACATTAGAAAAATATTTAATACCTTTGAAATATACCTATAAATAATTTAATGTAATGTAATTGTTCTTTTATAATTTTTCTTTTATCGTAGATGGCTTAAAGCTTGGCAACTTAAGATATTCCAGCAGCACACCATATGCTGAGACACGGAAAAACTTGGTACTAACAAGTGAAACTAAAGTCATTGTACAGGGGTTCACTGGCAAACAGGGCACATTTCATAGCCAGCAAGCCCTCGATTATGGCACAAAGATTGTTGGAGGTGTCTCACCAAAGAAGGCTGGTACAGAACATCTTGGCAAGCCAGTATTTGGCACCGTACGGGAAGCTAAAGAGAAAACAGGCGCTGAGGCATCAGTCATCTATGTCCCTCCACCTGGAGCTGCAGCAGCTATCTTAGAAGCTATTGAAGCTGAAATACCACTCATTGTTTGCATTACTGAGGGAGTTCCTCAACATGTATGTAGTAAATTTTTTTATAGCTTTATTCTGTAACCTGCTTCTAGCAGGGTAGCTAGAGTAAAATAGTGTTAAAATTGTGGTGTATTGAATGGTGTAACTCAACCTCATGCTTTGTGTACCAAAGGTAGGAAATAAAAATAGCTCAATATCAAGAGTAGGAATTTAGCCCACAACCATTGTCTTCCAGTCAGCCATTAACATAGTGTAAGTGACAGAACTATCAGAATATTTATTTGAATGATTGGTTTCAGTCAAGTACATAATTATGCATATTTCATTGAGATTTCTATGTAAATTAAACCTTGATATGTACAAAGAGCTTTGAAGTATTCATTACATTTATTTGCTGTATTGCAATTTGCACACTGTTTATATCTGTTCCATTATTCAATCAATGAAAGCTAAATATTTAGTTGGTAAATGATAGAATTTGTAAATTGATTAAAAACGAAAGTTAAAAAGTATATTTAAATTTCATTTATTGTCATAACTCATGTCACAAGTATTTTTAAATATTGCTTTATCCTGCATATACTAGGGTAGAAATAGGGAGCCCTAAGAATGCTAAGACACTTCATTCCTAACTTTCCACCTGATTATCAAGACATTTCTTGTTGGGTGGTGCAACTTAATGCTGTGCTTTGTCTTGTTACCAGAGAGAGGAAATGATAATATCATTTGTCTCACTCATATTCATATTGTTATATAATTTTTACAAAAACTTTCAGGACATGGTGCGCGTGAAACATGCGCTCTTGCGTCAAAACAAGTCCCGTCTTGTTGGGCCCAATTGTCCTGGTATCATTGCTCCAGGAAAATGCAAAATTGGTATTATGCCAGCTGCTGTTCACAAACAAGGTTGTATTGGTGTAGTGTCTCGTTCAGGCACATTGACTTACGAAGCCTGCCATCAGACTACTGAAGTGAGTATGACAATTAATTAAATCTCTATAAAAAATAATATTAAAAGTTATAGCTGATAACTGTAGAAAAGCGTAAATTCGTGTTATCTTTGATTCCTATATGAATTTGATAAATCATTTCTTAAGTAGCACTTACTTGCACTTGAAAAACTACCTACATGAAGAATTTTAGATTTTTATGTTGTATAGTTTAGGGAAAAAAATTTTTCATCAATAAAATTGAATGTTTAGGTCAATAAATGCCTAGTAAAATTAAATACGTTAATTTGAACTATAATAATTATGTATCCAACTAGTTTTATTAGTTAGTTAGCAGTTATAAGTCAATTCTTTTTTCATTTCCGATCGATAACCGCCTGAAACCAGTCAACCTTGTCTGTACATTTATAACAAATACCGACATAACGACAATGAGTAAAGATTAAAGTAATGAAATGCTTCCTTTTTGTTAGCTTGGTAACTGACGGAAATAACTTGTATTATTATATATAGTATATACATTCAATTATCCTTGTAGAAGGTTTTTTTTAATCTATATATATAAAATCGAAAGACTCACTCACTCATCACGAAATCTCAGAAGCTACATGTGCTATATAGGACGTAGGTGCTCGCTAAGACGGGAATTTACAATATTCGATTCCTAAGACGTTGTTTTTGGGGTTGAGAGTTTGTATGAAACTTCGTTACTATCAATGTTAGGAGTCTCAAATTTTGCATGGACGTCACTTGTAGGACGTAGGTACTCATGGAGACAGAAATTAATAATAACGTAGTTCACGCCGGCGAAGCCGCGGGCGGGCCGCTCGTATGTATTAAATTCTGGTTCATTTGCAAGCATACAGATAATGACAGCTCTTGTTAAATGACATAAAACTTTATAAATAACTGATAGTCAATGCCCCTTTCCGATTCGTAATTATTTTGAAAGAGACATTGCTTTATCGATCATTAACTATTATGCGTAATAAATATTATTATATGTAAATAAAAAAATAATCTTAAAAATGTATATACTTTTTTTGTGATTTCTGTGTAGACAATAAGCTTAGTAATCATTATAAAGAGATGTATAATATATTTCAACCTAAACGCGGCTAGGCCCGCTTAAACTTTTTATTATATCATAGCCAAATTATATAAAATCTTTACAAAAATATTATTATATGTAAATTTATTTATTATGTGTTATTCTGATTTTTGCTTTATATCATTGCAAAGTTTTATCTAAATCAGTTCAGCAGGTTTTGCGTGAAAGTGGAACAAACATCCCAAACTACATTTATAATATTAGCAAGATTTAAAATAATATATTTTTAACTATCCAGGCGGGCTTGGGTCAAACGCTCTGCGTGGGCATTGGAGGTGATCCCTTCAACGGTACGGACTTCATCGACTGTCTCGAAGTGTTCCTCAAAGATAACAACACGAAAGGCATCATCTTAATCGGTGAAATTGGAGGAAACGCTGAGGAGCTTGCCTCTGATTACTTAACTCAGATGAATACTGTAAGTTTTTTGTATTTTTTGAACTCAATGATGTGCTTTGAGTTGTGAAATAAATATAAAAATACTAGAGACTCAAACGCGGCTTTTCTCGCTTAAATTTATTTTTATATTATGGCCAAAGCCATTATTTTTTATAATTAAAAAAAATCTATATTCTTTCTAAACCTCTTAGAATATATGTACAAAGTTTGATGATAATCGATTAAGTAATTTTGGCATGAAAGTGAAACAAACAAAACTCACATTTTTATTTATAATTAATATAATAAAATAGATATCGTTAATTGTTTCCTACATACCCTGTATTCAGTTACTATGTATATAAGAAAAAACTTCTTTTAAAAAATCTACATTTGCAAATATCTTGAAAGTTATATTTAAAATGTTTTTTAAGTAAACAAGTTTATCAGTCCGCAAGAGATATACATATAATGATATAATATCATATCGCAACGTTTGATAGACCACGCGATGCAGATGTAATCACTAAATTAAACAAAAATACGTACATATGTAGTTACATACATATGTGAGTCATTAGTTATGAAACAGTTGTTGCTTTCGTTTAGGTAACGAAAATATATCACGTGGATTTGACTATTCATATATCTAAAGAGCCAGGTAAATGCAGTCGTGGCGCTGGGGCACAAGCGTTACTGTAAATGCGGCAGGTTATTAGTTCGATTCTCGACGACTCGAGGAAGTAAAACATTTAATTCATTTCTTCACTCTGGTGTCGACGTTCTTATAGCGCAGTGTTCAGTTCTTGGAGAACGGTGGCGGTGCTTCGGGATTGGAGTATCTTAACAAACGCGGGATACAGTTTGAAGCTAAAAATATCTGCATATTCATACGCAATTTGTGATTTATGTCATTAGGTATTTTCTCTTACCTTAGCTATATACATATGTATGTGGAATAAGACGTGAATTTAGTCTGCATTTAATAAGTATAAAGTGTAAGCTGAATCCAAGTCGCTTGTTACTGACAACTTATAAATATATGTTTATAATGTTCAAACGTCAACTAGTTTGAAGGAAAATATCGGAGATTAATATTCTACGTGGCTACAGTATTTAATGCCAACACGATTAAAAAAACGTATAAATTTTTATAAATTTAGCAGGACTTGAACTCGTACACCTAAGTAACCGTTTTAAAGAAAAGCGCATGCATAGGTCCTGTTACGTCGAATTTTTTATAAGGTTTCCTAACATATTTTATTATCCTCAGTGTAAAACAACAATTTAAAAATGTAAAAAAAAACCGTTCTAATACATTTTATATTATACAGGGTTAAAAAGCAAAGCCCGTGGTGACATTTTCTAAACATATTTTATTGTCTTTAGTGTTGAATAACACTTTAAAATGTTCTAATATATTTTATATAATCCAGGGTCAAAAAGCGAAGCCCGTGGTCTCATTCATCGCGGGTCTGACCGCCCCGCCAGGTCGGCGGATGGGCCACGCCGGCGCCATCATCTCTGGCGGCAAAGGCGGTGCCATGGACAAAATCAAAGCTTTAGAAAAAGCAAACGTCATTGTCACTCGCTCTCCCGCCAAAATGGGCGTCGAACTCCTCAAAGAGATGAAACGATTAGAAATTGTATAAATACACTCATAATTAATGTTGTCCGTTCACTTTGTATAGTGTTTTAGTAATTGTACCGATGTTATTTATTTCCATATGTTTATTTCTATTTTTTCGGTCCGGCCCACTATACAATATGATAAAGTTTTCGAGTTATTGTAAAATTTGTAACATTGACAGATGTCTTATTTTTTTTTGTATATCGTTCATAATCTCAATGTGTAATATAATTTGCAAAGCACTCAGTCGTAGTATTAAGCGTGTCCATTGTTTATTGTAAGTAATATGTGAATATCCACTCTAAGCTAATGCTATATGTATTGTTTTGGGCGAAGTTTGATGTTGTATTTTGAAAAATATGTTTACTCTATAAAGATATCTTTGAAAAACTGTTTCAATTTTAATAATGTGAAATAATAAACTAAAATGAAGATTGATGACTTTTATTGAAAAAAAAAGAAAACAAAATGTTGGTATGTGGTTTTAATTCAACCACAACTATGCTTATTAACTAAACATTTAGTAAACTAAGTTTGCTTAAAGCAAGTACACATAAGTAGTTTAATACTATCATAACTAGAGATTCTAAATAGAAAAAGATACTTCCATTTCTTTTATAAAAGTACTAAATTATGATGAAATCACAGTGTAGGTGTCACTAATAGTTCTTATATCTAAGGAATGATAAAAACTTAATAAATATATTTTATATCATGCATCTGCCCCTGCAGGTTTTTTTATTTTGAGCATAGTTGCAAAATAAAATAGGGCCATAAGATATCAAGTGCAAATAAAAAAAAATCATATTCTAATTTCACAGATTACACACTGTATGTTTAATTTTATCATATCAAGAACATATTCTTTTTCAATAAGAATAATGTATATTATATGTACAGTGTGATTAATAATAGGAACATTTATTAATAGTGATCACGCCTGCCCCGTCCCCGCCTGTCTCCGCCATTTTTCTCTCTACGGATTTTCATAGCCTCAAATCTTTCAGCCATTAATACTAGCTCGTCAGGTACTTCTTGGTTGGCTTCTTTCAGTATTTTAATTAATTCTTGAGCATGTGCCCAATCACTTCTAGACACAAAAGACAAAGCTATGCCAGTTTTACCAGCTCTCCCAGTCCTTCCTACTCTATGAACATACTCTTCAATGTGGCGGGGGAAATCTAAATTGACAACATGCGTTAAATCTTTTATATCTATTCCTCTTGAGGCAACATCAGTTGCTACCAAAATATTGACTGTGCCATCCACCATCTCCTCTAAAGCTGCTTCACGGTCACTTTGCTCCCTATCCCCATGAAGAGATTGACACATTATTCCTTTTAAACACAATTCTGAAGTAATATGTGAGGCTGTAGCCTTTTTACCACAAAATATGATAATCTTGTCATTCTCATCCATATTATGGATAAACTCAAAGAGTGCAGGCTCCTTATCGTCTTCCTCTAGGAACATAATTTTCTGTGTAACTGTGTGAACAGCGGCAAGATCCAAGGAACCCACATTAACTTGGACTGGATCTTTCATATAAGTTTCTGCAAGACGGCGAACACCTGAGGGCCATGTAGCCGATGTCATCACAGTTTGACGGTCTGGTCTTACATCAAAAAGAGACTTCCTAATTTGTGGTTCGAACCCCATATCTAACATTCTATCAGCTTCATCCAAAACAATGTAGGAAAAATTGATGACATTTAGATACCTCGCCAGAACAAGATCATTTAACCTGCCAGGTGTTGCTATCACAATATCAACTCCCTCAGTAACAACTTTGATTTGTTCCTTCCTATTACCTCCTCCATATATACAAACTGATTTTATTCCCTTGTAGTGATATTTTGATACCTCTCTTTCTATTTGAAGTGCAAGTTCTCTTGTTGGTGCCAATATAAGGACTGTTGGACCTGCCCTCTGCTCTCTTGGAATAACCTGTCCTTCAATATGAATTAATGCTGGCAATAGAAATGCTAAAGTTTTCCCTGTGCCCGTTTGGGCAATACCAATGAGATCTTCACCACAAAGCAAAATAGGCCAAGCTTGACTTTGGATAGGGGATGGTTGTTCAAAGCCTTGTTTCCGAATTTCTTCTAATATTTCAGGATAATCTTTGAATGCTTGTTCAAATGTCAATACTGGATTGGGCACAGGCCGCAAATCAGGTTTATCATCGAATGTTCTTTTTACTTGTATATTATTATTAGCTAATCTCCAACGAGTCACATCTGCTGGACTCATCTTACTTACAACAGGATCTTCTTTGTAAAAATCTTTAATAATAGGTGGTAAGTTGCTAAATCTCTCTTGCTGACAATTGTCGTAAAAGTTGTTAAGTTTATTCCAATCAATGACTTCTGCTCCATCTTCAGACACTTTCATAAATTCATTAGAGGTCCCACTTGCATTACTATTGTTGAGATTTTCAATTGGAGCCACTGGCTTACTTTCTTCAGTGAGATCATATATCATACTCGTAACCTTAGAAATAGCAGCATCACTCCCTATAAGAGTTACGTCAGTATCATTTCCATTAGAATCACCAATTTTTATTTTAGCCTCAGATTCGTACTCAAGTTCACGTATTTTCGTGCCACCCTTTCCAATAACACGCCCAACTTTATTAGATGGAATTCTAATAATCTTTTTATTTCCATCATTTTGACGAAAATTGCGGCGATCATCTCGGGTTTCTCTAGATTCACCACGTGTCCTCCAATTTGATTCGGTACTTTGTCCTCTGAAACCTCTACCTCTGCCTCGACCACGACCAAATGAAGAATTAAACACTCTAGCATTGTATATTGGTGGTGGTGCTACTGCAATAGGAGTAGTATCTTGCGGATCTTCTTCCCAGTCCGACATTTTAGTTGCCGATTTACTGAATATATGAAATAAATAACTTGCCTAAGCAGTTATTTTAGGAGAGCAATAATATATGTAAGTTTTAATTAAGTAGTTCTATATATCATGAAATAAATACAGTAAAATCTTCATAGATATTTGTTTTGATTTTTGAAATTTTTAATTTTATACAGTGAGTATTTATTCGCTACAAACACACAGACTAAAAATTTTAAAAAAGTTAATTACAGATGCATATATAAATAAAATATATTTAAAAACGTACTGTATTTTATAAAACTCTAGTTCTTAAACTAAGTACGGCACTGGCAGTTACAGTATCAACTTCTTTTTAGTTTTTTTTCTAACCAAACTTTAAACAGAATACTTTTAAATAAACCTATTTAGTACTATTAGCATGTTTAAAAGTAAATTAGCGAAGTGAAATAGAAATCTATATTAAGCATATTATACACATTAAGACATTAATCATATTTTAAATTCTATAATAAATAAAATTGTCAGTTAAAGCTCAATAAACGTAAATACTAGTATTGTATCGTAAGGTTCTTAAAGTACCGTAAGTAAATTTCGTAGACATTTGAATTTATAGTTGTAAAAATGAAAAACATGAATGAAATCCATATTAAATAATAATATTAAACTTCATAAAATATTTTTAAAATGTATTGTTTTTTCTTTAGTAATCGATATAATTACTTTTTCAAAACATTTTATTTCATAGGTGCTAACTTCTTGGATGATATTAAACGATATTCATATATATAATTATAATATATATTTTTTGTGAAATAAAATGGATTACTTATGTTTTGAAATTGATGTATTTGTTAAATCTGTATACTCTGAGTACTCTAGCCTAGGCTGTACAAAAATGAAAATGACTTTTGATTTGAGTTTTGACACTTTTGATTTGACAGTACGCTTTGCTCTGGCAAGGTGATCACAATCTTTGTATAACTACATGTTATTAACTAAATTATTTGATATTTTCATAGTACGTGTATACTATATACATCCTACATAAAAGCCATTCAATCGTAAAGTCAGTACATTACATTCACGGTTCAACATTGTTCGTTTGATTGTGTATCGAGCGAGTCAAACTGCTTGATTTATAGAAAATATATTCGATCTGACAAAAATGGAGGTGGCGCTAAAACAAAAATGCAAATCTCTCACGTTATAAAGAAAACAATTAATTACGATAATATTGGCTTGTGAAGAAATGGATTAAATTCCGGATTGGAAATGGTTTTATTCAACTTAACTAATTAAAATATTTTAAAGGTTGACTTTCGTTAGTGTTCTTCTTGTAGTACAAAATGAGTAATTGGGCGAGGCGGATGCACCGGCGAGCTGCTACATTAAGCAATGTGGTTACATCTTGCGGTCATCCTAACTCTTTACCGTACCCCAGGAGATTGGAAAAAGTGAAATTTGGTGTACCCTTACACGAAGTATGCAAGGATGACATACCAGGCCCATTACTTGTTAGTATTAAAATAATATTTAAACATGTGATAGTGTCAAAATTTTGCCGCTTTCGTGGTTGTTAGTTGCTTTTATAACTAGTGTACATAAGAGAGTTGAATTTATAATATCAAAACTTGAAACAAAGTGTTTATAATTAATGTTATGTGAAAAACCTTGTGGAGTTTAAAATTAAAATTATCAAGTAGTGCGTATCGTTATCATAAAAATGTTAAAAAGTGGTTTCATTAGGTGCTGATATTGAAGCTGAACAAAGAAGCACCATTACGCCGTGATGTGTTTCGCGCGCCCGGTCACCAGGGAGCTATGAAGAAACTCATACACTTTCTTCAAACTGGACGACTTGTTAATGTCGATAACTATTCCGTATATACAATTGCCAGTGTGCTCAAAAAATTCCTAAGGTAAAGCAATGATTCTCAAATAATAGTCTAAAGTAAAATATTTTTTTTATAAAAAAAATAAAAAAAACTGCTTCACACTGTATCCCGCACACCGGCAGGCAGAGGGTTATGCGTTAAGACCTCCGTTCCCCACTATAATCCGAATTCTGGAAGCATTGCAATATTAGCTTAGCATATATATATACACAGTATAATGAAATATATATATATTCAGTATAAAATACAGCATTCAATTTAATTACCCAACACATAAATTTTTAAAAATTATACAGAAATTAGATATAGGATGTATGTTTTAATACCTTTCTACTCTGCTATTTGCAGGGTAAACTTATATAGAGCTGCTGCTTTGTTTTGATTTATGTGCCTATAACGTAAATACTCAATGGGTGGTAAAATGTTCATAAAAATAAAGTTTTCTGTATTTACACAGGAAGATACCTGGAGGAGTGTTTGGTCGTGAAGGAGAGATGCACCTCTTTACTGCTGTAGAGCTTCCTGGAGAACAGCAAGTTGATGCTATTAGAAGGCAAGTAATGTTTATAAATTTATATTTACTAAGAATTTCTTTATATGGAATTATTTTTACTTACTTTCAGTTGCAACTGTGAGATCCTTGAACATTTTATTTGAATATCTCATTGTGAAATGAAATATTGTAAAATATAATAATCTGCTGCAGTTTAGGGCAATTAAATTTAGCATATTTTTATTGAAAATAATATCTTATTAAAAGCAACACCGCAAATGTTATGCTGAGTTCCATCGCCCAACATATTCCAGTATGAAATATGAAACTACATATTCTATATATATACTAATAATTTTAAAATATATACATTTCTTACGTAGTTTTAAGATTAAAAACATCCTAATTAATATTATAGACAATATATTTTTATCATTTGTGTCAAACTTGCTATAACAAATAAATTGAATTAGTTATAAGTGTGTCTAACGCTTCACTAATTCAGTTCATATAACCGTCTTATATCCGTTTCACGGTACGTTTAACCTATCAGTACTATTTCATTCAAGCAAAATGTTATGAAACAATAATATATTATGGTTAATTTGTAGTCTATAAATTATATAATAAAAAATTGTAAACGCAACTTCTGTGGGTTTGGTGCTCATTCTGGGTAACTTATTATTTAATATTTAATTTCCTGACTGTGATACTTAGACATAGTGCGGCGTTAAGTAAAAACACCGAAAAGTGGTAAGCAGAGTGACTGAACTTGGTGGAATGAGCACATTTAAATTATTAAATTAAAAAAACAGCCTTAAACGTCGTTACCCGACACATATTTTTCATTAAAATTAGACAGAAAGTAGAAAAAGGAGTTAAATTTTTAACACTAGGTTTTATATGCTTCCCCTTCTACATATATCCGGATATGGCGTGAGCATAAAATAAAAAAAAAGATATATCTCTATAATAATTATGGCGTGTATGTCTTTGCGTAACAAAAAGACATTGTGGATGCGTTTCAGTGTCATTGTTTAGTTATACATGGTGTTCGACGTCAAGCAGCAATGTTAGGAACAATACGTGTTTACGTATGCCAATCTCAATGATGGCTGAGTCAAATGGGATTGATATTTAGCTTTTATCCATATTTTTTTTTCATTTTTAATGTCGGAAATTTTTAATTTTAAGTCAAATGGGGTTCATATTTTACTTTTTATCATATAGAGAATGTACGGAAAAGGATATTTTAAAATCTGCAGGTTTATATTTCGTGAATATTTTTTCTTGATTCCTCCTTCCTTTTTTTCTTGGAGTTGAGTTCTGGTGTTTCTCTAAAAAACAGAGAACCGAGCAGCGTTCTATATACGTTGTAATACACTAGGATGAGTAATAAATTACGTGAAAATATCGAAATTGAAGTTTTTTTCTCCTTTATATATCGTCACATCGATGTGTTCTACGTACCGATACGATACGATAAGATAAGATTTTTGACGGACCATATATTTATGATTACGTACAATTATATTTTTATTGTATGTTATTAAGATAACATTCATCTAATATATTCAAAAGAGTTTTACGAACGTCTCTTTTGCGAAGGTTTTATTCAAATTGTCATTTAAAATGTTTCCTTATATTAATGAAGGTAATTCATGTTAATTAAAATTACAGTAGTTTTATGTTTAAATATAATTTTATTACATTTTTAAATTTTTGTTTTGTATTTCAAAAATATATCATGAGGTTTAAACAGAAGAATTTATATATATGGAATATATTTTTGGAACTCTGTAGGGGAAATACTACTGCTTAATTATTTTATGTTAATTTTCGCGGCAAGGTACAGCAAAAAAATTAACAAGTAAATCAAGTTCTAATATTACGGCACATATTTTTAATATTTGAAATATTCAATACAAAAGTATTACATATAGTGTAGGTATAAAAGAAACGGAAAACAAAGATGGACGGAAGCAACGAGTTTACAATCACGCAATGAAAGCGACTCCTATGAATATGTTTACGCAAATTCTTACAACTGAAAAGTAAAAGTGTTACTTGTAATATATATAGGATGTAAATAAAAATAATATGTAAATAATAGGTTTTATAAAAGCAATTGTATCATTATCATCATCATCTAGTATAATTCATCATCACCATCAAAGGCACTACAGCCGCGGGTGGGCCTTGGCCTGGTCAGTAAATCGAATTCCATATGTTTCTTATTCAATCACCACAAGCACTTTTGATTTTGAATTTTTAAGTCACCATCGAACCAAAAGGCATTTTTGTAATGAATGTAAACATATATTGGAACCATTTTTGCATTAACTAAATAAAATTAAAATTGAGAAAACTACTGGCACCTTTTTTTTAAATTATATTTTTAATGGAACCAAATTTGAAGTTCTAGTAAACAATAAGTATATCAGATATTACATTTTTCTTATTGCGAAGGCCATAACTAAATTAGTGAGACCTCAGTCCCAATTACACTGTGATGTTTCAATTGTTGTTAAGCTTATTCCGTCTTATCTTGTAAATAAAGTATGGTGCGAGACTGCCTTGGACGCGAGTGGTTGGGTCATTGACCTCTTGTTTATGTCGAGCTTTTAATTTTCCTCCTGAATTAGGTCATTACGATCATTAAAGACCGTCAACTTTCGCTTTAATTACATAATTTTGTATTACATAAAATATGATGACGACGCGACGGCTCTTTTGATGGAAACCTGTACTGTTATAGCCTGTTCCCCGCATTATGTAGTGTAAGTAGAGGGAACCTAGTGTTAAGACATTCCGTTTACACTTCCGTCGAATTTTTTGAGCCATTGCGTGTTGAGTGACGGAACTCGGACAGTGACAGAGGTGTCTGAAGCGTCTATATTTACCAGGCCAGTTCAACTTAAATTACTTATGGTATTTATTATAATATTATTTTTCGAGTAAAATGTGTTTTGTCCACAGGCTGCTGCTGTCACTACCTGTTTGCACGCAGAGGCTGTTGGTGCTACTCTTTGGAACTTTTCGGGTTATGGCCTCGAACGCTGATAAAGCTGGTATGATAACTACTTATATTAACTAAATTTTATTTTTGCGCTCTGGTAACAAGGCATAACGGCGGTATGGAAGTCCACCACTCAACACACTCCGAAGTCTCGAAAAACTCCATATCAACTGGAACTAAATAGAAAGAGAACTAAAGGTTCCCTCTGACTGTCCTGTTATACATATGTATATTTTTTTTAAAGATTTATGTTATATTTCACATATGTGAATAATAACATAAATCTTTAAAAAAAACTAATTGTATCTAGCTCGCGTGCCTGCAACATACGAAACGGTGAATGAATTATACAAAAAAATATGAGCATTCAATTACTCCAACGGTGTATTGGAATTAATTACAGTAATTTCGCCAATTACTAGCGTCGGGTGATCTAATGATGCAACAAGCTGAGTGATGACTGATGAGTGAGGATACCTTAAAGCGATCCCAATATGAATGGTTTTGACAGACGGATAGACAGACGGACAAAAGTGATCCTATAACAGTTCTATTTCTTCCTTTTGAGGTACGGGAACCCTAAAAACGGAGAATTCTACTGCTTCAAATTTCCTATTCATTCGTAGAAGAATTGGCCAGAAAGTTAGGAACTAAAGTGTCTTAATAGGAGAGTCTAAAGTCTACGTTCCCACGTTCCCTCTGCCTACCTTGCTAGGTGTGGTATACTCGTATAGCGTGAAGCTACTACCGTCGAGTGATCCAATGACGCAACAAGCTAAGCGGGCGTCGTGCTATTATTTAATCTTTCAGTTGTTCATTCACCGTGGTTGACCTATTTAGTAGCTAATGTCTTTGTTACGCCTATATAACGTGTGTGTGTGTGAGTGCATGGGTGTGTGCGTGAGGTATTTTTTATTGTATCTAAAAAAGGGTATCTATTATCTATAGTTAAGTACGATTTATATTTAAAAAGAAGTATATAAAATCTAATATGTTATACGTAATAGATTGATTTTAGCTTCATGCTGTATCCCGCACTCTGCAGGGTAGGCAGAGGGCAAGTTAAGTGTTAGGACACTCCGTTCCACATTTACCGACGGATTCTGGAAGCACTGCTTGTTGAAAGTCCTGCTTGCGGAACTCAAGGGAGCAGGGAGTGGGAATCGAACCCACTGTGCCATCCACCCACCCACACAGTGCTCTTGGTTTTTTTATAGAATTTGATTCATGCTTATAGAATTTTTATTTATGACTTTCTATTTGGTTTACCACGTTGCATACTGAGTGGCGACATTTAATGCATTTTTTAAAATATTGATCAACTCAAACTAAATTTATAGCAATATATCTATAGTTTTTAATTTTTTGGTAATCAAAATTTTTAACGAATCAAAGACGCTCATACATTTTACAATTCAAAATTTAAAACAAATTTTAATATTTGATATATCAACACAAAAATAAAATTTAATAATTTTCTCCACAATGTTAAGAGGAAACGCAAGGCAATAAATTATAAACATTATATATTTTATAAGTGTTATTTCGGACATCGCACCGTAGTATAGACATGCCGACAAGTGACAAAAACCGGATGTTCTTACATTTTTATGGGTCAACCACTTGAACGTTTCGGTTGCCAAATGAAATATTCTAATTAGCTCATCTGTTGCGTACGCAATGAAGGGGACCAATTAGGAAATAGTGGGGAGGGGGGGAGAGGTAATTGTTTTTTCAACAATTCCCAGTACTTAAAAGGTGGGTAAGGTTCCATAGTGTTCCATGTTTAAGTCATATATTGTATTCGATTCTATTGTCTTTTGTACGTCATGTCTTCGCTATAAGAAGACTAGTTTAGTATGTATGGGTTTGTATAGTTATTTACTAGTACAGTTAACTTATATTTAGATTAAACGTCCATCTTGCTCTGTAAATGCTCTCTAAAATGCATAAAAATACGACTTACAATATGACTTGAAATTTCTTTGTGCATACAATAAAAATTACATAATTAATATATGAAACAATAAACGTATTAAAAATATAAATACCTACATGTATAATTGCATGAAATCATCATCTAGCCTTGATATAATATTCTGAATCATTTTATCTCATACTAGATAATGCGTTTCATAAATGTTAATACATAATAGAGAGAAAATTACTTAAAATTTGCGTAAACTGAATGTAATGAATGTTGTTATATTAATTTGTTTTTGTCTTCACGCTGTATCCCGCAAACAGGAGAGTATGCATACGGAACCAAGACACTCCTCTCCCCATTTTTTGCACAATTCCGGAGCCATTGCGTGATGATTGGCGGAACTCAACGCCGCGCTTTGCCTCGACATTAGGGCGAAGAAATGGAAATATTTAATTTTATCGACTGGGAATCGAACTCGCAACGTGTCACGTTTACACAAGCTCGTACACCGTTTAATAAATGTAAATGCACAATAGAAAAAAAAAACTAATCAAAAATAGCTCAAACTGAATGTAAAGGATGTTGTTATATTTAATGGCTCTTCATTAACAATGGCGGATATCATGGAGGCGCTCTCTGAAAAAACTATTTTCGTTTTCGTATTAATTTCACTGTGTCATGGCCGTGCGGAATGGCGAATATAATTCTTTAGATCTCTCCCAATCTTGATCCGTGTCGAAGAAGCATTAGTTTAATCAATATAAATGGGATGTTGCGATTTTTTTTTAATTTTAATTTGATATATACTTTTTTATCTGTATTGTGTAGTTGTTTTTTTTTTGCGTAATACGCTTGGATTCTTTGAAACAAGTTCTCTTAATTGTAATTATTATAATGTTTTTAATAAATTTTGTGTAATTTTTTGCATGAAATAATAATAAAATTGGATTACCGTTTAATTTCTTATCACTAAATTAATGGTTTAATACAGTATGTATTGATTATTTTCTAATTAAAATAATTTATCCATTAAATTGATTTTTAATGTCTCTTATTAATATAGGTGTAATTTGGCTTCTGCCTACAATTTCCTTATCTCACAGTATAATTAATGTATGAATGAAAACGTCACCTCAAGATCGATCTTCGACTTGAGAGCGATTTATAAATACGAGCCGTAGTGTTGTAAATAAGACACTGCGTTCCCTCAAGCACCGCCAAATTTTCACGACATTGCGTGTGGTGTTGCATCTTCTTCTTCTTCTTCTTCCTGGCATTAATCCCGGCTATTGCCAGGGTCTACCTTCCTACTCAACCTACTCCACTTTGCACGGTCTTTTGCGTCCTCGGTGGTTAGACCATTGGCTCTCATGTCCTGCATCACGACATCCAACCAGCGCTTCCATGGGCGTCCGGGAGGTCGCGCCCCAGGAACTGACATAGCAAGGCACTAGCGTCCGACATAGTTCTTAGGCCGGCGCATAACGTGGCCAAACCATCTCAAGCGTAACATTATAATATAACATTGCCAATAAATAACTTCTTACTCGAGCGAAGAAATGAAAATAATTAATTGTCGCGAACGGGAATTGAACCCACTACCGTCATGTTAACACTGTAACACTGCCATAACGGCCTCCATAAAAATAGACCGAGCAGCCATCGTTTAAGTTATAAAAGCGTGCATTATTATCACAAAGGCGGTATACGGTCCATTAACCACGTTATCCTACCCCCCCTTCTAACACGCTTAGGTATTGGGTGGCATTTTATATGAAATGTCACCTTTGTTATATAATCTTAATGTTATTTTGCTCTTTGGATTCACCATAGCCTGGTGGAATGGTTGTTTTATGTTTTGTCTTTGGATTTGTGTTTGAAACTTTTGTATTTTGTTTGTACAATCGATAATTTTATAAGCTGAGCTGATAATCAGCTTCATGCTTTATCCAGCATATAGCAGGGAACGTTTTGCTGAGATACTCCGTGCCTTGCGGAATTCAACGCCGCTCTTTTGCCTTGGTACATGAAATGACGTGATAAATGAAAATATTTATAATCAGTAAAGTCTCTTCTTTATTCTTGCTACAAGGGGGAGATGTAGAAAGATACAAAAATATGACCTTTTCTTTATAAGTATTATAATTACAAATAATCTAATTACCTAACGTATTGAAAATCTCTATGTAATTTCCTAAATCAAAGCACAAATATCCCACTGCTCTTATGGTTATGTAAGTGTGTAACATTTGCTAATTTCAGTAGGTAGATTTACTATTTTAGTTTTATTAATTCTTAACACGCACATAAATAAAGCGGTCGTAAATTCACGGAAACACATAAATCATATAAACTAAGAAAAGATGAGCAATCACTTGAGAACAAACACTCGTAGCAAAAAACAGCAATTACGAACAATTGTAATATAGCAAAAAATCCACGTATCTTAATTGAAAATGGCTTTTAAATTATGATTTTCATTTCTTCAGTCTGATGTTGGGGCAAAGAGCGGCATTGAGATCCACAATGCCTCCAGAATTCGGCGGAAAGTGGGAAACGGAGTGTCCTAACACTAGGTTCCCCCTACTTATCCTGCTGTGAGCGGGATACAGCGTGAAGCTGATTTAATTCAATTTAATTTAACTTTACTGGCTTCGTTACGACGTGAAATTTACGACATTAAAAAAGCATAAATAAAAATATATTTTTTGACAAACTAATCCTATTTAAGCAATCAATAACTACATATCCCTTCGTAGGCACGGGTATGACATCAGAGGCTCTGGGCGTGTCCGTGGCACCGTCCTTCTTCCACTCGTGCGTGTCCGACGGGAAGACGGCCACAATGGAGGATGTGCAGCGGTTCAAGGTCAGTTCTGTCAGTGTTAGTGGTCAATATACGTATGTATGTATGTATGTATGTATGTCCGTTACAACAGACTGTCGGAACTTAAGTGGATAATGTGTGGACGTGAAACAGTATTGTAATCCAATCTTGTGTGTGTTTATTGTATTGTATATAATATTTTAACTTACTGACGACGGTTGCAATGAAATTATTGGGTGTGGAAATCTGGAATTTAGTTTGGAAGCTCTAAGGACCGTATTTATAAACTGGTTTCAAGTCTGAGATCGATGTTGAGATGCCGTTTTCATTTATAAATTTCACAATGTGTCTATTAATGGTATCTCAAGATTAGTCTCAGACATGAGAGCGGTTTATTAATACAGGTTTAAACAAGGCTATTTCAAAATTAAAACAAGAATGGAGAAAAATAAGGGATTATAACTCTCTCTACAATTATTATTTATTTTTATTATTAATAAACATATGATTATTTTATAATGATTATTATTTAGATGATTATTATATAGCGATAGCGAGTACCGAAATATTATGTTAATGTTGTGTGGGATAGGTATGTCATATTTCTAGTGGGCGTTTCTCATATCGAATTATTTTGCCGGAAAATTTAAATCATCTGTGGTACCTGTCATTTTATTTATTATTTGGAAATTATTTCATATTGAAATATTGATTTTTAATAAAAAAAATATATATTTATTTCAACATAATAAAAAAAATGCAATTAATTTTAGATACGAAATTTAGAGATGGACATTTATATATATATCGGGTAAACGTTAATTAACTAACGTCTTTAATTCCATCTGATGGCTTCGTACATTCTATTAAAATAGTTGGCAACGTTATCAGTATCGATATCCCACAATTCCCATTTCTACGCCTGAACTGATAAAAATTGTCTTTCTGTTTTTATATGTAATAATTTGTTATTTTTTTTTATCTGTATAATCTTTTTTTTATAAATTCAATTAAATTAGGAGTGTTGTGAATCGTACTATGCTTAATGGTTAAATATGTATATATTTAGTATATAACTATTTACAACTTTAGTTTTGCGTTACTTTTGGCACAGTCTGAATTTGAATATTCCTTTTTGACTTTTACTGCCTACTTTACATTTACGATGTCTTGTACCTACCTACATTTACAGTATACTTGTAAATGTAGGTACAAGACATCGTAAATGTATAACATCGCTGGATTCGAAGCGATGATAATTGTCAAACTTGATAGAATTATCCAAAAATTATCTATTTAAATGTCTTTATTGTAAATTTTATCTATATTACAAAACTTGTGTGCACTAAAATATTTGCATTTCTTCAGTATTGTATGGATTTTTTTTAAAAGTGAATTTAAACTATTATTTTTGTTTGTTCGTTTTGTGAAATTTACCATAGCTCCTCATTTTATTATAACTTTATGTAGCCTTTTTTATTTCAAATTAATAATCGACATTCTTAACTCCAGAAGGCAGTGTATTTAAAATAACTGTAAACACTGTGAATATTACATATATGTATTGTAAATTTTCTGACTTTTTTTTAAATTACTTTATTTATATGTAAATAGTCGCTAAATACACAGTCGCTTACTAACATATTTAAATTTTGCTGCTCAAAGGCGGAGGTCTCTGTAAGTATGAAATGTTGCACTATTGCATTTAGAATTATAGTTTTATCATTAAATTTTTGTAGCCATTTTGTTTTCTATAATATTTCAAATAATCTGTATTAGTAATAATAAAAAAAATATCTATATTTATATATGAATATTTCTGAGAAATAGTTACTAATCTATCATTTATTTTACGACAGAGTTAAAGATTATTTGCAAAAAGCTTATTTGTATAAAATAATCAATAATAATTAGTTGTAAGTTTAGTTACAGTACATCGTCGTCCTTCTAATGTTTTTTTTTGCTACAATTTCCGACCCCCAGCATTCCGTAGATAAGCACTTGATTCACGAATTGAATTAGTTAGTCATTTCACCGCTCGCCTTCACTCATCTCCCTTGCCCACTTACTTTAATAGAAAGAGATTGCATGGGGCCTATAAATGTACCTACAATGTTATTTTTTTTAAAAATTGTCATATATTATTTTTTCTTTTTTTACATGATTCTGTCCTGTTATGCGGGGAAAAAAGTGATTCTGAAAAAATATTTAAAAAAAATTGCTTTTATTATATTAAAATTTAGTATCTACAATTGTCAGTACGAGCTTTTGGCTAGTTTTACTACTTCTTTTTTGCGGTATTTGTATATAAACGTAGATTTAGGTAAATATTTTACTTGGCATGTCACATTAGAATCGAAATACTTTTCACAAATTGTAAATATATTTACTAATTATATATAAAGAGTACAATCGAGCTAGTTTTTATTTCCTAAAACAAAAACTATGTAACCATCTACAACCAACTTCATAGCGATACGTAGACACTATCAATATCTAAACATATTATATCATAAACCAGGTGGCCACACGTATAATGAGGCAACTGATAGAGCAGTTCAGCGCCGGGGACCTCTTCGGGAGGGACAACTACGAGTACTACGCGCGTGTTACGGGCAGGATACTGCGGGTTAGAGACGAGTGGATATGCTCGTTCAGGGACCCGCCGCCGCCGCGACACCATAGGGACCAGGAGGCGTATGCGCGTATGTATTTATATTTTTGTGTTTTTTTTCAGTTTTAGTTTCACGCGATAAGCGGGATAGAGAGAAGGAACTTAGTGTTATGACACTCTGTGCCCAACGTTGTGTGGTGAAATTCGACATGTTTTCTCTCTAAAGAGAGGAAATGAGAATAATGAATTTCTCTGATTGGAATCGAACTCATATTAGTCGCGTTTATAGTCAAAAGTTTTTACGCTAATTTTTGATTTATATTTTATAATTATTTATTAAAGTAACTTGATCTTTTATAGTTGATCTGGATGTAAATGTTGTTGTTCATCTTCAGTAATATTTATCGTCTTTTGTCTTTAAAGTAAACAAAATAAAATTATGATAAAGGGAATATCCTAATACCAAGTAGGATATTCCGACGTTTTATAACTAATATCTCGTATGTATATATCTATGTAGCGAGACGGAGAAATTAACTTTTAGATATTTCGTTTTCAGATTAGAAAAATGAAAATAATCCATATGTATATAAAAAAAAATCCCAAAGCCAACAAAAAAACGCGTTTAAATACATACACTGACTGATTTGGTCTTAACATTTTTTTTTACGAAAATGCGTAGATTTTTCTGGAGAAAGTTTCCAAATCGACTAATTTAAAAAAACAAACTTTCTCAATGCCACCAACACCAAAATAACACATGACCAATTAATAATAATGGTCGCCTTGTGAAGGGAGGGGGGTATGTTTCAATTAACGAGTTAATAACCTCTTGCAAATCCAGTTGTGCCAATTGTAGCGGATCAATTGAGTCGGACACTTGGTGTAATTTCTTAAGAAACGCTTTATTGCTTCTTCAAAATTACCACTGAAACTCGTTTGATAAACAGGCTTTTTAGTATGTGGGTATAGTATAGTACGGTTGACAAATCGTGGCTGCTGTGAAGTTTGGTTTTTGTTACTTTTGCGTATTGCTCACTTGGAAATAATAATGAAAAGTAAGCAAAAACCCTAAAATCGCGGTCTCAAGTCTGCGCATATATCTACAGCTAACTTAAAATGGGCACGACTCGTCGGCCGTACTATACACTGAAGTTGATCGCTTTAGATATAATTAATTATCGTTATCTATCATATCTGTTACTTTCAATGGCAAAGTTGAAATTGAAGTTGGCAAATGCCATTTTATCAATTCACCTATTTTAATCCCTCATAAAATTTTATTAGTATTTTATAATGATAAGATAGAGGAATCAGTTTTCATGCACTTGGTTTGTTCCAGTCAAGTGATATAGTTATTTTTTATTAATATTTGATATTTAAAAGTTTGTTGCGGTGTTTTTTTATTGAATTTTGTTTGTTTATAGTAATTGTTAGACAATGAAACTCAACTGCTTTCGTCCTAATTCCGATGGTCAGTACATTATGGTTAGAAATATGCTGGAACCTTGTAAATATTGTTTTTGAATAAAACTGCTTTATCGACAAGTATAATAAAAAAATATTATATATGGTAGGCAAAGGTTTTGCTACTTAAAAAAACTTAATTATAACTAAAATAGAGTTTAAAGTGGAAAACGACATTTTATCTATCACTACGTTTTTTCTACGAATATATACGCTAGTAATATTTACAATGAAGGAATTCATAAAATCTAAAAAGAATTGCTAAATATCATTTCATTCTTGCATATTTCAGGTCAATTGTCGCTGGAGGCTGAGAAAACATGGCTTCAGTGCGAATGCGACCGTTGGGGCAACAAGTTCAATTTAGAAGGTAAGGAAACCTTAAAAAGCTAAGGAATTACACTAATCTGACGATGTCACACAATAAATGGTTAAAGAATTTTATCTTGTATGTTTGTTTACCCTTTTCTTTTAGTGATGTGGTATAGCATGATAGGAGAACCTAGTGTGAAGACACTGCGTTCTCCAATCTCTGTTTGTATGTTCATTACAAATTTGTCAAATAATAATTAAAAAGTGTTATTAAAAGTTTCATACTTGTTGATTTCGAAATAGGCACAATAACAGTTACTAAGCTACCAAATTAGAAAAATGAAAATAATATTTTTTTTAGTGAGGATGGAACCCACGACCGTTGCGTTCACATTCAGATACTATCCCATATCCTGCGATACGATGGCTTTTTTGTTTACCTTTAGAAATCTGTCTAGGTTGGATTAAGATACTAAGTTTTGTTTGACTGAGTAATATTTCTTCTCTTAATACAATATTAGAAAAACATATTGTGTAATTTTTAACGATTTTTAACTATATTTACCATTTAGAATTTATTATTACCCATATAATATTACTATTGATAAATAAAAGTTAGAAGCATTTATTTAAATTTTATAAAGACCATAGATTACCATAGATTAAAAACATAGACCATAGATTAAAAAGAATAATATTTCCGCAGGTCCACAACATTTAAGTTCTTAATGTCAAGTTTGTTAAGTTTTTGATATAAGTTATGTTTCGGTGAGTCCCTGTATTTTGCGAGTAAATAAATAATATCACATTTTAAAAGTAGATTTTTGTTACACTTTAGTTTTGAAATTAATCGGACCAAAATGGTGGCACATTTAACAATATTAATTATTAATTAATATTATGTATTTGTGAGTATATCAATTTATTATTTAAATAAAAAAATAATATTTTCTATACAAAAATAACATTGGGCTAGCACTGTTACTGTTGTTGATAACTTTGCAACATTAAAATCACACTTTTTTAAAATTTATAATTTTGTAGTTAAAACCACTATACTAAAATAAATATTTTTAAACTATTATGCTATATATTTTATTGACATATTAGGTATTTTTTAAAAATAATACCTAAAATACATATGCATTCGTTATTATATGTATATTATGGTCTGTAGAAGTTCAAAGATGATTTTCATATTATGTCAACGTTTCTACCAAGTCGCTGTGTATGTCTTTTGTCGACATTTGTTTAAATCAGAGATATTTAATAATTCACTCCTAGGTAGCTCGTACATAAACCGCTCGTACAAAAATTCAATGAATGGAGTCTCCGGGAATCGTTATTTTTCCTGAATTTGTGGGGATACCTCGTTGAGAACTCGTCGTTCTTTGCCAATTACGACTTCAGTACAGTACAGTCAAAAGTCACATAAAAGCTGATGACTTAAAATCTCCAGGTCTATCCAAGTCGGAGGAGTGCCAGTCGATGCCGGCGCTGGTGGGGACAGCGGGCGCGGCGGGCGGCGGCGCTGGACTCGGCATCATCCCCGAGCACAGCCTGCTCGACTCCTGCACGCGCCTTTCCATCTCGTTAGAAGAGAGTGTCTTCAAGGTGAGGATCATATAGTCAACACGAGTTCTAGTTGATTGGTGAGCTCGTGAGGGCCATGGTTCCCGAATGCTTGCCGCCTTGATGTTAGCTGTAGATGATTGTACAGGTTTGACTTCAGGATTTTTCTTACTTATATACTTTCTTACGATATTGTACGTCGCACGTTCAGGGGAAGGAGGGAGTTCGTGTTAGTGTGACAAGGTGTGGAAAAGGGTCGTAAATTTAGTGACATCACATTTCAAAATACATATTTTTGGAACTGCTGTTCTAATTTAACAATTTATAAGTGTGTAAAGTAATCATGTGTATCAAAAAGCGGGACGCTATGAGTTATTCCAATAATTTATAATATATGAAATAATTCCAGGTATCAGTCAGTTCATCATCACAATCATCACGCAGCAATTCCAGCCCGCATATGACGTTAGAAGAACTTCGCGCTATTAACAAATATGCCGAAAGTACCAAAAGTCTCTCCTACTTGCCACAGGTAAAGTGTTTTTTTTTATTGTTTTGATTTTCCCAAATTTTTAGGTTTTTGTATGTCAAATTATTTGTATGAAATGTTAGGGTAGTTCAACGATCCTAAGATTTCACACTGATAAAACATTTTTTTAAATATACCTATAACTATCTATTTTAACTGAAATAGTGAAAACTTAATATGCCAAAATGATTTCGACCATATACAATTCGTATACTTCGATCCGTAGATGTAGTGTATATGTGAATTGCTAAAAAGTCATATCGTAAAGTTCTCCTCGTCTCAATTAATTTTGTTAATCAATATTTAGACTTAATTTTTAATAATATTATTTTTCTTTCTGGGCGCATTTGACATAGTTAAAAAAAATTAACCTTAATTTCATCACTACAAATTAAATACGCTAGCGACCTCTACTCATACGCGTACTTTATTAGAATAATAAATTATATATTTTTTATTATTTCATGAAAACCCTGAAATTTATGATATTTTTAAATTAAACTCATTGAGCCAGTATTATTAATATTTACGTTTCATCTGAAACGTTTTTTAATTCGTTATCGGGATTTAATAGATAAATTTACGAGTTTTTTTTATGTTAATTGGATTCTGTTATGTAAATATCAAAATTTGATGCATATAAAAATATATATGTTTGAATTCTAGCGCACACTAAAGGATTGGTTATTGTTTAAGAAATGGTGACGAGTTTTTGATTTGTAGCCACCCGTAGTACACCCGACGACATCGTCGTAACTTGTCTACTTGTGTTTCCTGTTTCATAAGCATGAACCACTGATTAAATTGTATATAAAATGAAAATACTTTTTCCATATTTAATCTTAAAACTTTTAAAAGTTTTTTTAATTAAGTTAAATAACATAATTATTAAATATAAGTTAATTTATAATACATATATGAATAATATCACATCCTTATAATATATTCCAAGTTGTTTTAAAAATCTTTAAAACATCTTCTATATTTTTGAACTCTTATTTATTTATTTTATAAAAGGTGTTGTTGGTGATATAAAATCTATGATAATATTCTTTTGTAATTAACATACCGACAGACTGATTTATCTTAAATTTATATGTAATATTGTAGGTATTAATAGGTTTGTGTCTAATTGGTTATGCAGTGGTTCATGCTCATTTGTTGCATGAATGATATGTTCTCACTTGAAGGTATTTAGGACGTTTTATAGTATACATAAAAAATTACGGCTTATTAATTACGGCTTAATAAAAGATACAAATTCTTATTATCTTATATTTTTTGTGTGGTATTTAAGAAAAAGCATTAGATTAAATTTTGTATTTAGTTTGTACTTAACAAAAAGCATTGTCAATTTGTGGTTGTGTTTTTTTTTTCAATGAAATTACAAATATTTTTTTATATAATATTACTGATATTTCGATGGTTATGGTTTATTAGAGGTATTTGTGTAATGACTAATTATAAATTATTAACTCACTAATGTTCCTAACATGTTTCATTTTTTTTAAATTAATTAAAACTAATCCATTATAAAACAGTATTTTACTTGTAAGGTGGGTAGTTGTGAATTAATTTTTATTGGAAATAATTTTTGAAACATTTATAGAAATTTAGAATTATATATTTTGCCGAATATTAAATTTACATTGTAAATAACAAACGGTATATGGGATTCTATATTGTATTTCACTGTAAATAAAGCTCAATTAGAAGTATAAACAACTTTATTAATATTACGTTGTACTGCCTTGCTGCTATGAAAAATAATGCTTATAAAAAAAATAATGTTTTAGTATTAGTGTGAATAACGAAGTAAAATATATATTTAGAGGCCGTATTGTTTAACGAGTTACTATCTGTCACTACCCTTCTATGATTAAAATAAAGATATTAAAGCATAAAAAATAATATACAAAAAAATCGTCATATGATAACTATGATAACTTTTTATATTTCAATGATGATATATCAATGTTAACTTTTTTAACTTGAATAAATATAAAGTTGTTTATATAATAATCCGAGCGTACGTACGGTGAGCACAAAGCGGTAAAAGGGGGTAAAACAGCGTAACTCGGCGCGTGCGCAGGTGCACGAGCGGCAGCGCGCGCGCATGCGGACGCGCTCCGAGTGGTTCCTGCAGCCCGCCGCCTCGCTGGACGCCCGCCCGCGCGCAAGTACGCCTCCCGACACCCCCAACACCCCCCGTGCTCTCACCCCCAACACTCCCCCGCGGCACCACCCCCCCTGCGCCCAGGAGAACAAGGCGATATACGTGCTCGTCGCGTGCCTAGAGTTTTTATTCTGATTCGGACTTTATGGATGAGGATAAGGACTTGTGAACTGGTACTGTGTTCAAGTTGCAATATGGATACGTTTCCTTTTCGGCTTTTTGTTTTTGGTTATGGATTTTAGGTTGTGTTATTTGTTTATTTACTATTTTATGTATTACTGGGTGATTTGTGTATATAATTATAGGAGTTGAGGGGTATGTTTAAGTATATTTATAGTTTAGTTTGTTTATATATGTTTATGTAATGTATCTGTACATATACTCTATTTTTCTCTTATTTATATACGTTTAATTTTATGTAGCCGAAAGGGAAATGCCTTCAACGCTTCTGTCACAGTGATTGGGCTAAGGGGGTTGCTTTTTCTTATGCATGCGCACTGTTAACTTTTATGCATGATTTGCACTATGTGTACTCATATGCAAAAATCGTTCTCGTTTTCTTTCTAGATCTTTCTACAAACTTGTGGGTTTGGGTATTCGTTGTTTGTACTTTTTGTTTATTTTATATTTAATATATATTCTTATAGTTGATATATTATACAAAATAAGAAATTCACAATGCACATACACCATTGAAATTAAATTAAATTTATGATAGAGCCGTTCATAACTTAATTTTTTAAAATGTTATTCAAAATATTTTATGTTTAGAATGTTTGCGATTTTATGCTTTGAATTTGGTAAATACGTTACAGGTGCAACATTAATTGCGTTCGTTATTTAAACTATATTTTTTTTTGCCATACTAATACATTAGTAATTTTCTGGATATTTAGAAATTGTCAAAGTTACAATTGTACATAGTTTGTTTAGTTAAACATTCTTTTCAAGGTAGTAACTGTTTTCATCGATATCGTTTTATGTCGCTTTCTGTATTTATAAAATCGATTTGTATAATATGTTTTTTCTTGTTTTAAATCGAATTTGTAAATATAAAGCCAACACAACGTGCTCATGACAGTGTGTACGCTTTTCGATACTTCAGAGAATGCAAATATTGGCAAATGGCATGACGTTATTCCGTTATTTATAATAATAATTGTTATTTTATTATCGTTAGTTTGTTTCGATGTGCACGTTATTGGTGTTGTCAGTTCGCAATATTTAAATGCTATTTAAATTTTCAAAACTATTAATTGCACTTAGAAACGTCATTTAGATAAATCGATATATCATCACAATTAAATGCTAATTGACGTTTTTAAGTGGGACTTTTAATGACATTCGTATTGGTATTAAAATATCGCGGAAAATTGTTTTTGATTTTACCTAATTGGATAATATACTATATCAATACTTGTCGTTATTTATATTCAATATATGTGACATTTATACAGATATATGTATATGATCAAATATTATGCACCCGTTTCTTATACATAAGTGCATTTTAAATCCATTTGCTATATAACAAAAACAATAATTGTGCGTCAATTACCTTATCTTTAATATTTTTTTCTAAAGTTAGAAAACTACTATATCAAAAAGGTATCTGTATAAATGTTAACCGATAAGTGGAATGTATACATAACCCTGTATGGTGGTACGTCCAGGCGGGTCGCGGCGGCGGTCGCGGCGCGCGCGCCTGTGCCGCGCCCTCACGCACTCCGACACTGAGGTCCCGCTCGCTCTCCAGCCTCGTCAAGTGACCGCGTGACCCCCCTGACCCCACTGGCCCCCGTCTACTCTGTGCATCCTGTGCACTTACACCGTGTGATGCACACACACCCACACATGTATGCCCATACAAACCAACTCCCACACACATCCATGTATGTGACTATACATTTTAAAATTCACCCATTATAGTCCACAATCACATGTCGGTTAAATAGGAAAGTGACATTATTAAACTGCATACATTGTATTTGTTTATACTTTTTTTAGTATTGAAAATTACAAAATTGTAAAACGAAAAATTTAATTAAGTGTCCTAGGCGCGTTCTTTTGTAAAATATGTTTAATATATATAAAAAATGTTTTTTTTTACTATGACAGTTTTCTATTGAACCGACGTTATATCACATATGTACTTCGATTTTTTAATTTATATGATTCATTTTAATATATTTCCCAATTGGTAGTTGTCCCAATCAGCTTATAAAGGAATATTTAAGTTTTCATTTTCATATAATTTCTTGTACTTTAGTTTGTAAAAAAAATATATTAAAACGAATCATACTTGACTTGACATATTTTGTAATGTTATTCATAATATAAATGCGTTATGAAAACTCCTGTATTCTCCATTACTCCATTACGTTTGTGTGCCAAAAATCTTTACACGTACATTAATATATTTCAATTGTTATGATTATTTCTTATATGTACCCCACCAAAATATATTCAGCAACTAATTACTTTAGCCCCTACTTATTCAATTCTTTTTATAGTAATGTCCCTTAAAATTAGAACATGAAGATTAATTTAAAGGATATAAAATTGACATTTTTATATTATAAAAAAATTGAAATATGTATATTGTATATAAATAATGTGAAAATAATAGGATTTTCATATTGTTCAGCTAAATTATAATTAACTAACATTACTTATCTTATAAGGTTCTTTTTGTTGAAACTCTTGGTTGAATTGTCATTTATTTATATTTAAAAACAAATTTTCTATAAGCTACAACCATAGCTTACAATAGCGGCTTAGTTTTTATGTATGTGCTCTCTAAATTGTTATTTTAAGGTATATACTGTATAAATTTGTTTTCAACATGTGAAGTTCCAACGATCGAAAGAAAATGATTTGGTGAGTTTACTAGCCTATAGATTAGGTGCTGTCAGAAATTAAAAAAATTGTCGAAATTTGAGAAATGGAAAATATTACATTAAAAAAATGATAGCATTGACATGTCAGTTTCTGTCAGGCTATAGGCACACGCGAGTAACTCAGTCTGTATTCTTGTCACAGCTATTAATTACAATTTGGTTACTTTAAGAAAAGGTACATATAATGATTTATTATTATTGTCATTGTACGCACCAGTCCATATCTGCCGTTGTGCATTTACTTACTCTCATTTATATTTAATGGGTACTTGTATTTTTATATAAAAGCTTTATATTACTTGTGCCATCTAACTACATAACATTCACGGACAGTCACGACATTTTTTACATTTATTAAACATTCCCGTATATTAAATATGATTAAATAATTAATAAAAATAATGATTATAGATTAATGAAAGAAAATATGACTTGACTATATTAATACACTTTCATATAAATATGTGCTAAAGTATTATAGAAACTTACACAACTGCATTTTTCTCTACCTCACACATGTATTATTTTATTATATTTTGCTCATTTCTTTATCATCACGTAGAAAACATTGTATATTTTTTTTGTACGGATTACTAATTTTGAATTGAAAAAAAAATCCCTTGTTCAATGATTGTTCAAATATATAAGTAATTCAGTATGAATATAATTTTAATCTAAAAAGACTGACAGACATGCATTAGAAATTTCAATTTCGTCTAAAAATAGATGTATCAAAAGCTTACATTTATTGTTTATGTATATTTTATAGTACAAACTTATCACTTCCTTTAGACATTGGGTTAAAAACTATACAAACAGTTCTTATATAATTTATAGGTGCTAGTTGATTGTGAAATCTCGTATAATATATTAGGAATTATTCTTAATATTACCTTGTTAAAGTAAAATACATTTTAATTATAGATTTTTTGACGATATTTAAAATTATTTTTTGAACAAGGCTGTCCTGTATTATCTTAACTATTACAAATAATTTGATTATCTACAAAAAAATATGTTTTTGTATGAGAAATATGTAAAGTAACTAATACATACCCAGTTATTTTAAATTGTTCTATAATAACTGAGATAAACTAAGCTTTGTAGGGTCGCCAAGACAGGCATTGAGTCATGTATATAATTTAACAATTCATTCACATTCACTACACACGAAAGAGCACGCGTTTATATTCTTAAGCTAATTTACATATATTATATTCTTTTAATGTATTATGAATTAGTTTCAATGCAAAACTTGTTAATTCTTTAAGTTACGTTTATATGTGTATGATTTTATGTCTCCCAAATAGAGAATGAATGAAATCATTTGTTTCTTAAATCGACATTCTATCGAATTTTATTACGATGGTAACACAGATTTGATTTAAAAAAAAAATGTATATTAAAATCGTACGTATTTAAACATATTTATATGATGCTATTATAGTTTACGGGCAGCTCAATATATTAATGAATTCCTAGCGGTTGTGGCATAGTAGGTTTACATGAAGGCGTCTTGTGGCCCTATGTAAAGTACCTAATCATTCTTTTAGCATTTTTATAGTATGTATAACTAATAGTATGGACCGGTGTTGCCATATGTTGCTATGATTTCTAGTGAAGTTTAGTGCTAACTGGCCAGTCAGTCAGTTGTTATTTAGTTTCAAGTATAAATAAGTAGTTAATTTGTTTATTTTAGTTATTGATTTTTGGTTAACTCGCATCGTGGCAACACAAGGTCAGTTCACTCGAGCCGTTACGACTTACGAGTGAAGTAATTTTTGATAGAATTTGAAATTTTTTCTTGGATTTTGGACGTCCAAGTTCTTGTGTTCATTGAATAACGTTAGGATAAATTTAATAGTTTTATTTTTATTATTATTAATAATAATAATTGTATTGATGTATAGATGAGAAGTAATTATAGTTAATATAATAAATATATTTGTTGCTTTTGCCATTTTACGTATGTCGGAGTCGTAAAATATAGCGATCGCAACAAATTTTACAACTTTATGCCAACTATTTCTACTACTATTTTTATAATGTGCGTCCTATTCGTTCTTAAACTACTTTCGAGTATTATCTTTTTATTATAGATTATACATTTTTGTACAATGAAGCTAAGTTATTGCAAGTCTTTGGGTACATTTGATTTTTATAAGACTGTTCTTAAATTGTATTTTTTATTATTAACTCGAATATTTTATGTCTAATCATTCCACCGACTTTAGTATTGAGGCGTTTTTTTTGTGTATTAATGTCTGCTGTAAAAATATTAATGAATACTTGTATTAATTAAGCGTATATCTCGCAGCTTTAATGGCGTCACGAACAAATTGTTTTTATTTTAGTTGTGTTTAGAGCAAATTTTTATTTTTGTATAATTATAAAGTTGACATGTTATTTTATTTGTAACTTGAGTTTATGGACGATATAACGTATGGTGTAGCGAAAATTATTGAAGTCCATTTTTTTTCTTTATACTATATTATATAGCGTTAGTTGTAATTTATTTTAGAATATTTGTACTATGGTATTCGCTTTTGTGAATTAAGTTGTATTAAATTGTCACTTTATATTTGCACATTTTCTATACAAGTTATAAAGAATTACACGAGAATAAAAGATATACGGAATATATGCTGGATTTTATTTATTTTCTAATTTAATTCGTTTTCTTTTATGTTTACTTTAATAAGTCCTTAGTAATCATGAAATAAATAAAACCAATTATTAATAAATAAATACAAGTAAATTAGGACAATATATTAAAAAACATATATGTTTCATATGTGTTTATTAGTACCAAAATCATAACAACAATGGTGAAAATATATATTAATATGATTCTACTATTACTTGGTCCCATCCCATATAAAAAATGGCATGCATGTAAAAATATAAAAATATTTCACTTGAATTATGGTTAAAAAGTAACTCTTAATATTAATTTGGAATGTAAAAATATGGTGACAGGTTTTGAACCTGATTATTTTTAAATAATATTATTTTCAATAACTTAAATTTATATGGGTTTCTATTATTAATATTACATTATATATAATGTAGTTTCAAGCTTTGTTCTGCGTAGCAGAGTGGGCCGAGAGGACAAAGTGTCAAGACACTCCATTCCCACTTAAGCCCGAATTCTTATTATTTTAAAAAAATATATGTGTAGTGTATGTAAAGTTTTAAAGTTTTACTTATTATAATCTAATTTCACTGTTAAATCTTAAATATATTTTTCTGATGTTTCGAACATAAGCTACTATATAAGTAATAATTATATAAAATAATCTAAGATATACCATTTCCATTGGCATTACCTTCATGGCTGTCTTTCACTTGTTTTCCTTTCACATAAACTTCTTTTATATTTCTATCGTCGCCAAGGTAAACGAATCTTTGCACTTTTTCCAATAAAACTTCTTCGTTTTCCGCTACAGAATAATCGTATTTATCAATTGGTCCATTTTTTGCATATACGTCTATTAGGAGTGCATCAAACTGCTTGCCAATTTCGAAACTACCGATTTCATTATTTAAATGCAAAGCTGTAAAGATGATTTATATAGTTAATATGCAGTTGGCAGGAATCTCATTGTGAGAGATGTTTGTGATTAATTATAATATTATTGTCAAAATATAGATTATATATCTTTGTTTTTCCTGCTTATGTAATTATAAAGAAAAATTAAAGGTTAATGCTACTATTTTAAATCTATTTTGTCTCATTTTATCATATAATTCATTATCACAATGAGAGAATCGGGGGAAGTACCCCTCGAGTGAGTATCGAACCCACAGCCATCACGTTTACGTCTGCTACGACGGCTTCAATATTATAGTTATAATAACAAACCTTCAGCGCCACCTAGCGTCGCCAAATACAAAGCTTCCTTCCAGTTCAAAGCAGATTCCTTACCGCCTAACAAGTTTAAATGTTCTGACACGTCCATCGTCCTTCTGATTGCATCTAGTATACTTGCATTATCACCGCCCGAAACGTCTGTAGGGTATAAAAAGAATAAAAGTCGTAATTAGGAACTATACTAACTTTACTAACTAATCCTATTTCTGCGCCCATAACGACTATCCAAAAAAAAAAGATTATCCAAACACCTGTGTACTGCAAATAATTCGGATAATCCATGTTGTACTTGTAGAATCACAAATGTGTCATAAAATAAAAAGTTATAACAAAATTAACTCACCAGTACCGAGTCCAACTCTAATATTACTATCAAGTAACTTCCTGACAGGACATAGGCCGGACTTTAACCTTGTATTGGAAGCGGGGCAGTGTGCCACACCTACACCTTTGGACGAGAATAACTTCATTTCCTTCTCGTTGAGGTAAATTGCATGCGCCATTATGCACTAAAAATAATAATTTATTAGTTAAAAAAAGCAGCTATGTAACAGTTATAAGTACATATTCTTTTAAAGCTATAGATAGATAAAGGAGTCTTTTTTTTTTACTTTTCACAAAAAAGTTGTTTAAAACTTACATGAAATAAGCCTAGTTCTCAATACAAATAATATAAAAATAAATGTCTTGAACAATATATTTTTTTTATTTTTATTATTAGCTCACCTTTTCATCAAACATACCACATTTCTCATAGACATCAGAATAACAAGTACAGCACGGATTCATCTCTAGTACATATTCTATTTCTTTTGGATTTTCTGATATATGGCTCTGTAATAACATATGCAAGATATTCGCAATAAAAAAGTTATATAAATATGGTGATGAAAATTTATAACAAAATAAAGTGCGGCGTTTAGTTCCATCACTCAACGGCGTAGAGTGAGGAATAGAATACCTTAACACTAGGTTTGCTCTGTTTACCCTGCTGCCTATATAAATGCCATAAAGCTAAAAAAAGAATGGTCAAAAAATGGATCCTAGTGTAAAAGCACTCCATCTTACATACAAAATTAAATTGATTATAAGTTACCTGCATTCTACATTGGTATTTATTAGCAATTTGTGAGAGGCTTTTCATTAGCTCCTTATCACAGCTTACTGCAAACCTTGGGCTTATTATTGGTTGAACTAAATCATTCTGAAATGGAGAACAGAAAATAATCAATATTAGATTGATTGTCTTTACTAATAATCGGACATGTCAAAACAAGGTTTATGGAAAACAGGATAAAGTTTCATCATGCCTTTAAAAAATAAAATAAAATTTGAAATATAAGTAAATTTATATAAATAAAATAAATCAGCTTCATGCTGCATTCCGCACACAGCAGGATAGGGAGAGGGAACCTAGTGTTAAGACACTCCGTTCCCCATTTTCTGCCTAATTCTGATGATGATTTTCTGATCATATTGATAAGTTTATTGTATTTTTTAACTAAGATTAACCTTTTTTTTACTATTTATCTTGTTCTTCTATAAATAATAATATTAATTTATTTATAAGTAGGAGCCTTTTGCTCAGTGTGTGACACTTTAAAAATTGTTAAAATTTTACGAAATGATATTACCACAAAATTACCTTATATTCAATAACTTTCTTCACAAACAAATTAACTTGTTGTAATTCTTCATTAGTCTCATTATAGTAGCCAGCGCCATTCATTACATTCATGCTGACTTTACCAACTAAAGCTCTTTGACCATGACTTATTACACTATTTACAAGTTCCAGAGTACCTTCTAAGTGAAGAGTTCCAAAGTAACATGCTGTAGTTGTTCCATTTGCTAATAGGCGTTTCTGAAATATAAAAATAAATTTTAATATTTGTTTTTTATGTCATATTGTATTTTTTATAATATAGCAGGGAAGGCAGATGCAAACTAGTGTTAAGGCAGTTTTTAATGATTTCCACCCATTTTTTTAATCATTGTGTGTTGAGTAGCTCAACTTAATACTTGGTCTTACTGCAAGAAAGAGAAAATCAAAATAATTTAATCCCTTGGGTGGTAATAGAATCCACAACCATTGTGTTTCCATTCAGACATTTTTCTGTGCCATAATGATTTTGAAATTTTTATTTAATGAAATTATATTATGATTATGTCGTCCAATGATTTTAGCTGCTTTATAGTGAAATAAGGAGGTTATGCAGATAATAAACTAAAATAGTTTAATTAAAAAAAATCTATTTGAGTATGTATAATGTTATGTGCATAATTTTTTATTAGTTTAAGAGGTCTTTGTCATATATATAAAATCTTTATTGCTTATTTATGTATTAGTTATTAGTAGTATTCAAGTTAATACTTACAACAACTTGATTGTACACATTAGAGGCAAATTTTCGATCCCTATATTTGCTTTCCAAAGGGAATGTGTATTTGTCCAGCCATTCTAATAATGGCCGATCAAGTCCAAGGCCAATGTTTGGAAATTGGGGGGCATGTGTATGACAATCTATTAAGCCAGGCATTAGAAATTGGCTGGAACCTAAAAATCTGATTTTGAAATCCTTAATTTGACCACTTGTTTGTAACTCTTCGAATTCATCTCTTGAACCTATTGCTGTTATCTGAAATAAATTTTATATTACACTTAATATAATATGTGGTAGAAATAGTAAATTATTTGTAAGATAATTTTATTAAATAATTAATAAATCTAACATATAAACTTCCGTCACTAGTGGGAAAAATATTTATTAATATTAACTTAACTTTTTAATTTAAATACTCACTTTTCCATCTTCAATTTGGAGGAATCCTGTTGCACAATATAATTCATTTAAAGATTTCGGCGATACAATATCTCCAACGAATATGTCTTTTTGTCCCATTTTTTAAATAAAATACGTTGCAATTTATGTTTTACAATTTTAAACTCGCCAAATAAAATACTCAGTCTGCTTTTAAACATGAACTAAAAACCGAACGAAAATCTTAAACGTTAGGACTTCTTCCATAAATTGATAAGATAATTAAACAATGTTTTAGGTCGCGCATAAAATGATAAAATTCGTTATTATTGAATATTATTTATTACTTCATAACTCACAACACAGGCCCGTAAACGTCAGGATGTCGTCATTTGATAGTTAATCTATGAAATGAATTTAATGACAGTTCTTCTTCTTCTCTTTATTTATGGCGTTCCGAGCGTGCCAATTCAGCACTAATCACTTCGCTAGTGACAGTTCGTTGATTCGTTGTATTTGACATGTGTTTTCCATTCAACGTGACCAGTGACATTGGCGAAGTGATTAGTGCTGAACTGGCACGCTCGGAACGCCATAAATAAAGAACTTAGATGATAACAAAATGTTATCTCGTTGACCAAATAGAGAGGATATGCGTACTTTCAAAGATTGCTACAACAATCAATTATTAAAAACTAGAAAAGTTCATTTTAAAATTAAGTATTTGAAACCCGAATTAGAATATTGACTAATCTACCGACTATTTCATTATTATTGATCTTCTTTATGAAATAGGTGAGGTTGGAACATTATACAAAAGACTTGAGCATGCATTACGTAAAATAAGTACTGATTGAACATTACAAATAAGAAAATTATAATATTGTTAGACGGAACGGACGGAAGCGGTTAACGTTTTTATAATAAACACGATAAAAAATAATAATAACACTTTATTACACTTTTACAATTGGAATATACATTTGACTTACACAGTGCATATAAGATCAATGTGCAATGGCGGCCTTATCGCTAAGAGCGATCTCTTACAGGCAACCGGCAATACAGGATATATAGAACACAAACGCAGAACGGTGCAAAAAGCATTGTATTACTTATAATAATAAAATAAAATAAAATACTTTTTACAAACATATACCTAACTACTTACTATGATTACTTTAATATAAACATATATATTAATAAAATTAAATAAATAGATTAATACATACATATATATATGTGCATACACATATACATATATACATAGATACACTTATACATACATACACAAATATTCATACATTGAATATTTGTGTATGTATGTATGTGTGCGAACGGAGACATTGGACATGAAGGGAATTCGACCCCAAGAACTTAAACCGTTCTTTAAGGTACGAAGGAGTGATAGGATGAAAAAGGATGGTATAGAGGAGAGTGAGGGAATGTAGATTACGCCTGTATTTTATTAAGAGCCATTTCAGTTGAGCACGAAACTGTGATACATGGTCGTACTTTCTAAGTCCAAATATAAATCTTATTATAGTATTTTGCAGACGCTCGAGCTTATTAAGCAGTTGCTGAGACAAATCCAGATAGCAAGAATCGGCGTAATCTAGAATGGGAAGGGCTAAGAGAAGAGTGTGGGCTAAGGATATTTTGGTTTTCAATGATAAGAGGTTCTTCCATCTTCTTAGTCCCCCGAAGGCGGAGAAAACCCTACTACTAAGCTTAGAAACGCGGGGTGACCAGGAAAATGTGCTATCCATTCTGATCCCCAAGTTCACAACACTCGCACTAGGCTCTAAACATACATTATCAAGCGAAACCGATGGTAGTGGTACATGTAATTTAAACAGTTGCTTAGAGTTCCCAAAAATACATAGCTGAGATTTATTTGGGTTTAAAGAAAGCCCAAATGTTTTACACCAGATACTTATTAGCTGAAGGTCGGAGTTATTTTAGCAACCGCGCTAGAAATTTAATTCGTGGCTACGGTTGTATAAATTTGTAAATCATCAGCGTAAAGATGATAAGAAGACGATATATGTGGAGTGAGAGTGTTAATGAAAATGGAAAAAAGGAGGGGAGACAGCACACCACCCTGAGGCACGCCAGCGCTAATATGACTTAGTGAGGATTGTCTACCATCCAGTATGACACTCTGTCTGCGGCCGCGAAGGTATGAAGAAAACCATTCAGTAGCTGTTGAGGAAAAATTTATGGACTTTAATATGGCTAGCAATATATCAAAGTCGACAGTATTGAAAGCATTTGAAAAGTCTAGCAACACAAGTAGAGTAATTTGCTGGTTGTCAATACCGAATCGAATATCATCACAGACTTTATTAAGTGCAGTTACTNAACAGAATTGAAGGCATTTGAAAAGTCTAGCAGAACAAGTAGAGTAACTTGCTGGTTGTCAATACCGAATCGAATATCATCACGGACTTTATTAAGTGCAGTCACTGTGCTATGTCCAGGGCGGAAACCTGATTGGAAAGGGGAAAGGATATTATTATTATGTAAAAATAAGTATAGTTGCTCATGAACAATATGTTCTAGGACTTTGGACAGGAAGGGAAGAATGGAAATCGGCCTATGGTTAGAGAAGGATGTTGGATTGGACATTTTGGATGTTTTTGGGATAGGGATCACTAGTGCATGGCGCCAAGCATTAGGAAATTCACTGGACGAAAGGGAGAAGTTAAAGATGGGATAAGACAGGAAGAACAGAATTAAGCGATAACATAATCATACGACGACTAATATTATCATAGCCAGTAGCATCCGATTTAGTGGCTATCACGTGCTTACGGATTTGTGCCGTAGAGATGGGTGTAAAAAGGAAAGGAGGTAAAGGATTCGGAAGTAATGATAGTGATTGAAGGGTGTTTAATTTAGTGTCGTCGTCCATCTTATTGACATTCGTAAAGAAATTATTCAGTGAGTCTAAATCCATGCAGTTGCTTAAGATTGATGTATGCTGAGTCGTCTATTATAACTGACAGGTATATTGTTGCCAATAGACCTGATATAGTACTAGTAGACCGAGCGGCGCGCCGCGCAGTGATTGTCGACGTTACTATCCCACATGATGACAATCTCGTGAAGGCCGAAAAAGAAAAACAATCTAAATATTGGACCTAGCCCATGAGATTACCGCCATGTGGGATGTCAATGCGACTACCATTGAGCCGATAGTGGTTTCGGTTAACGGTTTAATAGCGAAAAGCCTCGACCAACATCTTAAGAGGCTATCGCTTAGCTGTTGGATCAAGAACCGGATACAGAAGGCAGTGGTACTTGAGACGGCGCGTATTGTGCGGAGGTTCCTCTCTCTGGAGCCCTAGCCACCGATGGCTTGGACCCTTGTCCCGCCCTCGGAAGAGTGGTTTTTTATATTTTTAAATGTATTTTTTTTAATAATAATTTATATTTAAAAATGTAAAATTGATTCACTAGATTAATAAAAGTATATTCTCATTTAATATTAATACACAAATAATATAAAAGTATGTATTATATTATGTTTAAATATAGATAATAGAAACATACCATCTATATGTTTTTAACGTACTCGGACAGAGGTCCCACGTAATTACAATAAGTGACAGGTAACACTCAATAACAACACTTCACACTAGATACCTTCCAATCAGGGCTTCTGCCTACAAGCAACTGTTCTCGTTTGACACAATTACACTGCTTTTATTGTCTTTTTTTTCACCTAAATCTTCACACTTTACACCTGTACGCTAACAATACATATTATTATATAACTTTGTCAATAATCGTCTTCTATTAATAATATTTCATCAATCTCTCAATGATTTGTCATGGTCAGACACGAATTAATGAGTTTCTGTAACAAGTTTCCTACGCAATAAAGGAAGCAAAATCATTCCTGTGTGTAATTTTTACTTATATATTGCTTTAATATTCTATTATTTCGAAGTATTTAAACGAAGTTGATGGCACGTCATTCTGTACAGTTGTATTAATACGCTCTTAAGTAGCTCTTTGGTCTAGTTAAAAGTAAGAAAAAAATTTTTTTTGTATCTACAACTAAATTTAGGGCGGCCACTACTTGTAGACCGTAAGACCGTACTATATATTTGTTACCTCATAATGAGTTTATTTTACATGTAGGAAAAACATCATGTCAAAATCTCAATAAAAAACAAAGGCAACGATTGAATTTTATTTTAATAACGTATTATAAGCTTTTATCTGAAATTTTATATAAACTTTTGTGCCATGAAGTTCGAAAGCGATTGTCACTGTCGTCCCAGGATAAAAAATACCCTTTTCGTGCATTTTGATGCCAAACTTGAGAACTTGAAGAGATAGCGAGTGCTTGAGCAGCTTCTAGTCGATTGTTTATTTTCCGAGCTTCTTCCAAAGCCTTTATAAGAAAATGAAAAATATACATTAGTACTAAAATAACAAGAATACTTGCACAAAAATGATAGAAAAAAAAACTATTCATGACATTAACTTTGATAAAATCATTTTATTTAAAAAATGACCCAATCTATTTTGTTCAATTAATATAACAGTATCGATGGATGAGGCCAGTCGTGGCACAGGGGCACCAAGTGTGTCCGTAAACGCGACTGGTTATGGGGTCGATCCCCACTCGAAGAAATGGGGAAAAAATTATTTATATTTACATTTCTTCGCTCTGGTATCGAGGCAAAGCGCGGCGTTGAGTTCCGCCACTCCACATGCAATGCCTCCAGAATACGGTGGCTCCCCCTCCCTTCCTACGCTAATGACCCTGCTTTGTGGCGGTACAGCGTGAAGCTGATGCTTTTATTATAAACATAAATGTCACGAAGTTAGACTGACAACGATACATCTTCATACTACACACGTGTAATATTATAGAGCAAATGTATTAAAGAGCTAAAAGAGTTTTATACATGTTTATACCTGTTTGACCAAAAGACTCGCAGCTGTTTGGCGTCCGGATAATCTTAAAGAATTTGCTTTCAATAATAACCAACGCGGATTAATGGCTCGTATTGTACGTGCATCCTTTTCTAGTTTAGTAAGTTCCCGGTCAGCTAAAGAACGCAACTCCATGAGATCTACAATCTGATAAGAAATACTTAATGATAATAGAAAAGGATTTAATTTGTTCCTAAATTTTAACTAGTACATACTTTTCGTAAGTCGTCAACTTTTCTTGCTAAACTCTCCAGCATGCCTTCTGCAAGCCTCATTGCACTTATAATTGATTTCATTGAGCCTTCATCAGCATTGTGCACCAACCAATTTAATGATTCTGTTTCATAGCGTTTTGCTTTACTTTCTGAACTTGCTCGTAACCAATAGGTCCATAAGCCTACAATTAATCGTCGACGACCTTCACCGCCTTCTTTACCTTTTGTAATAGAAAATTCTGCAAAACTGCTAATTTCATATGGAGATTCCAGCTGAAATCCTCCATCTAAGATCATGTCGATACAGAGAGCATAATACCAAGTTTCGCTTTCCTGTTGCCCAAGATTTTCTCCCGGTTTCAAAAGAAGTTGTGCAACTTTAACAGCTTCTTCAATGCGGCATCGAGATAGTAATAAATAAAAAAGATCTGGTATAATATCAACAGATATTTCATCAGCACCCAAAAAACGGCTTATGACAAGAGCTCTGAATCCAGATCTAATTGTAGCAGCAAGGCAAGTTCGCACTGAACGAGAACGAAATATTGCCATTGTTAATTTGCCAATAGCGAATAGTTCGTCAGGGCGAATAGGTCGATGTGTATTTTCTAAGCATTTATAAGCCATTCTTTCGAGATCCATAGTGAATTCTGTTATTCCTCTATCTAAATGCAATTGAATAGCATTAGTAAACGAGTCACAAATGTCGATTATATTGCAATCCACTTTTTGTACGAAATATATTGCTCGGAAAGCTGCCATTCTGGATATTTTTTCGTCATCTAAAGTTGAATATAAAACAGTTGCAATATTTAAGAAGTAAACAAAATCTTTTTTGATCAGTATATTATATACATTATATTTTTTACGTTTTAGTTTGAGAGTCGTGTATAGCTTTCGTAATTGAAGAATATTTGTTATTTTCTTCAAATTGAAGTTATAAATCTGTGCAGCTTTTTCTATATTTACTTTGGCTGCAATTAATTTACCGCTTAACAAAAATGAAGCCGCCTTTAGAGAATATATTTTACCTAAAAATCTGGTCATATGCAAACCGATTTTTTTTATTTCAGATTCTTCCAAGCAAATATTTTGAGCTTCTTCGAGTTTTGGTATGGCTATATTAAAATTATTTTCCAATATATTTAAATAACAAAAGTGTATGAGAAATTCTATCATTTTTGTCTTCATTTCAGCTTCCTGGGCATGTTTGATAAGCTGTTCATAAATAATAATATTTAGTTGTGCGCATGTACATCTTTTAAAATTAATTGTGGAGATTCCCTTTTCTAGGCTTATGCAAAGAGATTTTCGTGGTTTAACATTTTTGTCAATTTTAAGATAATCTTCACTATCCACTACGCCAAGTCTATGCCAGTCACTTATACTTTTTGCCTCTATAATGTCTCGTAGATTGTCAAAAATAGTACTTGTATTTGATACTTCTGAGTTGAATTCTTTAATTGTTGCATCAGTCATCGTGACTCTTTTTGTTGATCTTCTTCGCAAGTGAATATCCTCATCTTCCCAAGACTTCATTTTTAAAATTGACATTTTTTTGTCAGAATAATTTGATATATTAACATCAGAATTTAGTTTCACATTATTCGAAGATGGGTGATTTAATGATTCTGATTTTACCTTCCGTGTTTCAAGTGAATCGCGTAAAGGTTTATTAGATTCTAATATTTTATCAATTGATGCTTTACGCTTTAATGGGAGATCTATTTGTGTACTATACTCTATAGAGTATTCGGTGCTGGAAGAAATCTGGGGCTGCAAATTAAAAGTAGACTGGACAACCATAAGAACACCTCCGCAGTCAAGACACTTTTGCTTAATATTTTCTAAATAGTTAACTATACGAGAGTGAAATTCTTTCTTTTGATTCAAAGGTAGTAATTCATAAAATATTTTTCTCGAGTTTTTGCTTTTAAATTTCATGACTTTACAAAATGCATATTTTGGTAAATTATTATATGATTCTGGATCATACTCAAATAAGCAGTCGCACACTAAGCTTGAAGATTCTATGTAGCTTCCAAAAATGTTTGTTGTAGAACTTTTATTGTGCTTAAAATTTGCACAGCTTAGTATGCGCATTGCAAACAGCCTTTTAATTGCTTTTGCCGTAGTTAATGGATTATTTTCATACATAATGTTTTCTAAAAGGTCCCTGGAAAGTATATTTCCTATGACTGAGGCGATTTTTAAAAGAAGTTGTTGGTATGGAGTAAGAGAATCTATTTGCATCATGATAAGTGCATCTACATTTTGTACGTTAATGTCTATATTGAGTTGATCTTTTTTTGTAATAAGACAAATAGATATATCTTCTGTAGCGTTTTCTGGTAATAATTCATTCAGAGTTACTTGATCCTTACACTCCAGCGCAATGGGGTGTAACAATGTGGGATTTGGAAAACGTAAATCCTCGTCCTTATAACTGTCTAGTTCATTTTTCTCAATTTTTACAATCTCCAAGGCTCCATTTGAAAACAAACGAACTATAAAGCTTTCTATAAGTCCTGGTATACCCTTACATTTGCTATTGAGAGCATTACACAGGTCATTTGATACGGCATGCACATCTAATATTTGACAAGCTAGTGGGGCTGTCCAGATCGAACTTAAACTACCCAATATAATTGTCTTAATATTACTGTTGGTAAAGACTGAGTAAAGCCAATAATGCATACTGCCATATTTACCTTTAGTTAAAGTCATCACAGTAAATATTCTCAGAGATTCTATTATAATTGATACAAATTCCCATGACAAAGAATCTAAGTTTTGTAAATCATCTAAAAAAATGATATGTGTATCAGAAAGAGAGTCTATAATTTTCTTGAAAATGTATTTTGCTTTTTCCTTTTTTACGGTTTCGTCCTGGTAGTAAACTCCTTCGTGATACGCGAACCGGACTTTTAAAATACTATTTAAATAGCACAAATCTTCGCTGTAGTATTTTAAAAGATTAACAATTTTTTCTTCTTTTTCAAATCCACTGATTAATTGATCTGTGAGACCAATTATTTGTTCAAAAATTTGACTTAACGCTAAATACGGTGTTGCAGAATGTATTGAAGTTAAAGATAAATAACATACCCTTAAGTTTTTATTCCAGACAAATCGTGCCATCCATTCTAAAAGTCGGGTTTTGCCTATTCGGCTTTCCCCAATAAGCAAAAATGCGTCAAAATTTCTAGTAGTTAAATCGCAGTAATTCAGCCAAGCTTCAAATTGTTGCATTTCCTCATCCCGATTAAGTAACGGCGGTATTAGCGGAATGTCAAAGAGTTCCTTTAATCTAATATCTTCAGTATATTCGAAAATTTTTCCTGCGTGGACTATTCCCTTCAATTGTGTCGGTGGTTGTAGAGTAAATCCATTACTAGACATTTTACTTTTTACATAAGTTGCCTCATCACATGTAATCATGTTTCGAAAACTACACATAAACCGTGCAGCTTTATTAACAATTGTACCAATAACAGTAAATTCTCGTCGAAGAGGATGACCTACTACACCACAATATACTTGACCAGTAGTCACGCCAATAGATACTTCAAGAACACCATCAAGTGCTGATACCGATTTTTTAACACTGTAAGCACATTTAAGCGCGGCTTGGGCCTCTGATTCATGCTTAAATCCCCGCAATCCAAAGATAGCTAAAATCATGATATCTTTATCAAATAAAATAATTTTGTTAACACAACCCATGGATTTATAAACAATTTCACATGTAATTTGATACGAGTTATTTACAATAGTTATGAGTTGTTGAAAAGGACAATCTCTGGGTTTAAGAGTTATAAATAAAACTGAGACCTGTCTCATCTCTGTCAGATATTCTAATGGTTGGTGCGCGTCGATTTGCGTTAACACTGGTCTTATCATGAAATTTCTTATTTCGGCACCCATATTTTTCTTCTCAGCTTTTAAAATAGTTTTCCGTAGGCTTAGCCATTCATTCTTTTTCAATATCGCTGTAGCGTTTAAATTTTTAGAATCATCTAAAAGAAAATCCGTGAGGTCTTCTAGAGAAATCATTGGATTATTTACTTGTCGAATCATAGCTGCAAAACCAAGAAACGGCTTACTTACATCTTTTTCATGTGGATCATATAGTATAGACTTTATTGTAACATATCCATTACTGCTGATGACGTGGTCATAATTTCTGGAGTAGCAATGACCCCATGCTGTGGGTGTCAATTTTACTTCACCAGAAGTGCACAGACTCTCTGCAACTTTGGCTTCAAGAACAGGTAATCCCACGATAATATAATTCATATCTATGCCGGAACCAATTGGTGCAAATATAAGATTACCAGCAGAAATAGCTAATTTTACTTTTAGATTAACCTTAACATCGGTTTCGTAGGATCCATAAGAATGCTGTATAATAAGGGCACACGCAATTGCTGTGTGAATTGTGTGACACAAGAATGTTCTTTTGTCAGTTTTCCAAAGAGCCAGGAAGGCGTCTCCAGCGAACTTAATTATGTCACCTCCATGATTATAAATAACTTCTATTAAAGATCCTAGATAAGTATTTAAAGTGAAGGTTAACCTGTAAGTGCCACCTTTTCCCATACTGTTATATTTTTCAGATAATGCAGTATATCCAGATACATCAGCCATCAGTAGCACGCCAACGAATCTTTTTGAGTCCATGCTTTTAAAACTGCAATGAATATAGTGATTTTATTTAGTATTAAATAATATTTAAACTTATTTTAAATTTTATTTGATTACTTTTCCATATGTAATATTTCATCTGGCACTAAAGTTGACAAAATGAGAGTTTGTTTTTTTGTTAAGTTGATTTCAACATCCTGGTCTGCAGCGTCATTGCTATCGTTCTTTTGTAAAAATAATTCATCAAGCCAGCCTTTAAAGTCTGTTGTTCTTGGTATATCATCTTCAGAATCTTCTTCTAAATTTGTATCTTGTATTGATAGTTTATTGCTATAGCTCCGCCATTTTTCTGTACTGATCATAATATTCAAAGAGTTTCTGCGTGAACGAGCTCTCGACCTTCGGAAATTCATTTTTTTTAGTTTACTTACAATTTTTCTTGTAATGTGAAATAAATTATATGTCTATCATACTTAATCTAAACCTGTATAAAATCTATATGGCTATGTTATGCATTTTTATTTACTGTCTTAGTAAATTCATACGTTTGCTACACATAAGTATTACGTGTACAATGTAGGTGAGTAGCCATCACTATAAATGATTTATTTATTATATAAGCACTAATAAATTATTAACTGTAGGTGCGTATACGGTCGCGCTATCTAAAGACAAGTGCATAACATTTAGTGCGACATAAATATTTAATATAATTATTTTTTATTCCATATTAAAGATTTTCTGCCTTATGTGGACAGAGAAAACTTATTATTAGGAACTTATAACTTTATAGTAAGGCACTCCGTTACATATCGTCAATTTATTAAAAATTCCACGTACTTCGAACCCACCGGCAGATGCTGTGCCACTGCGCAAAGACAGCCCTAGTAGTTCCTAGAACACGTACTATAGAACAAATACAAAAAAAAAACTTTGTCCCTCTATAGATATTCTAATTCACACGCTAATAACGATTTAAATTACTCTTATATACCCTACTCTATATACTCTTATCTTATATATATAATATGTACTAAGCTTAATGGAGCTTTGCTTTTCCACTCATAGATGCAGTTGCGCGGAGTCCTCCGGTGGAACAACAGGCTTTTGTGACAAAAAATGTTATTTATATATATTATACTGTAAAACCTATACGATATTAAAAAATAATTAAAAATGGAGAACGACGGACAATTGTTTTTGAATAAGATATTTAATATTCTTCAAGAGGAAACGGCCAGTCACGTACCTCTCATACAATTTAAGCATCCTAAAGAGTTGCAGGTGATTATATTAGCATATTATTATTAGTTTTATTTACTTTTTACTTTAAGATAAAAAAATTGAAACGCTAAATGTTTTAAAATATTTAAATGCAATTATAATATAATCGTGGCTTATATTTAAATATTCCATGGAATCGAAGGCAGCGATAGACTATTTAGACTTTAAGTAAAAAAAAATGTTTAATCAATACCCCAAAATGTAATTTATTAAGAAATTTATTTATAGGAAATCTTAAAGGAAGATTTGGATATATCAAACGCAGTTGATAATAACAAACTCGAGCACAGTGTGCGTAAAATTTTGCAATACAGTGTGAAGACAAATAAAGTGACATTTCGAAACCAACTGTACGGTGGACCCGATCCGTATGGGTTAGCTGGTACCTGGATATCAGAGGCTTTTAACACTAGTCAGTAAGTACCCTAAATTGTCAATAGATTATGTAAGTTGACTGACCTATGTCAGTACTCTATAGGTTAACGAACTTAGCCGGTGTTCAAGGTTTGGTTCCCAGTTTGAGTAAATATTTGTGATGCGTAAACAACGCTTGAGTGTGACGTCGGTCAAGATTATAAATATAAAACACTTCTATCGAAATAAGTGTTTGAGTTTAACTGCAGTACTTAAAAGCGAAATTGTTTTCGATTGTCCTATCCTTATTATAGCCCAAAACTGTAAAATTTCAGCTTTGCTAAAGACCTATGTAATTTTAGCAAAGCTGAAATTTTGAGGACTATTAGTCTAATATTTAGTTAAGACTGTATGCGTACTCACTAACTTCAAAGCTGAGTCTTAATTAAGTTGATTATTAATCAGCAAAATTTCATCTTTGCTAAAATAACGTAAGTGGCCCCCTGGGCATCAGCTTTGTAATTTTTAAGTAAATATTTTTATATAATTAATTGAGGCGGAAAATTTCATTATAACAACAATTTAGCTAATTAGCTCATCCGTTAATATGACAGTATGTCATAATGTTAATTACCCAACAAAATGTACTGTTAAGTACTCATTAAATACATAAAATTTTATTAAGTGGATATTAACGACCGGTCATCTTTGTTTTGTGCAATCTTTTCACAGATTTATATTTTTTAAATAAAGTTATAGAAAATAGAGGCCACATGTGACCTGTAAACCTGACAGGTTATGGGTTCGATGCCCGCTCGAGAGAAGAAATATTTAACATTTTCATTTCTCGCTCTGGTGCTTAAGTAAACCGCTGTGTTGAGTTCCGCCACTCAACAGGCAATGCCACCAGAATAAGGCTGACAGTGAGAAGCGGAGTGTCTTAACACTAGGCTTCCTCTGCCTGCCTGTCAAGCTAAAAAAAAGATTTTAGAAATCAAAAAAAAAACTTAGTCTACCTAGTTACTTACTCTAAAAACTATACTGGCTAAAATTGCAAAATATATATTTTCTTTCAGATACACATTTGAAGTAGCACCTGTATTTACTCTGATAGAATTAAAAGTTTTGAATCACATACTTAATTTATTTGGTATTCCCGATGGAGATGGTATTTTCAGTCCTGGTGGAAGTATATCGATGCTTTACGCGCTGGTTGCCGCAAGGTTCAAATCATTTCCGGAAGTCAAGAGGAAAGGCATGCGGGGTTTACCGGAAATGGTTATATTTACCTCAGAAGATGTAAGTGGCGGATGTTACTATGTTTTTCATATTTCTCCACTCTGTTTTGAATGGCGGAACTTAACACCTAGCTTTATAATGCCAAATCAGGGGTACAAGCGTGCAACTGTAAACGCGATAAGTTGTAGATTCGATTCCCATTGGAAGAAATGATATATTTAATATTTTTAATTCCTCGCTCTGGTGATGAGTAGGGAGTCTCCCATTAGCAGTAGTGTACCCTAGTTACCCTGCTATGCGGGAAACAGCGTGAAGCATGGAAATTAAAATATTCGTTTCAAATTTATAAGTGCATACGTTGTATTTCATATTGTTTACCATTTTATGTGTATTCTTTTTTTATTGTAAACATAAAAAGTGAAAAAAATGAGAATTATTACTTTAGTTCAAAGTACTAACAGCAAATAAGATAAAAGTTAAATGTTTTCCAAGGATTTTTGATAATAATACTTATATTGACGTCAACACGAGTATATTCTACATGTCAGTTCCTTTCTCAGAATTTACGTTAATAAAGCAAATGTATCCTTTATTCTTAAAGTTTTTTTTTAATTTAAGAGTCATTATTCAATCATGAAGGCAGCCCATTGGCTAGGATTTGGCACAGAAAATGTGAAAATTATAAAGATCAATGATCGCGGCCAAATTCTTCTAGCAGAATTAGATAAAGCTATACAAGAAGAATTATCAATGAAAAGATATCCTGTATTAGTGAACGCGACAGCGGGGACGACGGTGCTTGGAGCTATCGATGATTTAGATGGTGTGGCTAATATATGTGAAAAATATGGAATTTGGATGCATGTCGATGTAAGTTATAAACTTTATATATTTTTTTCATACCTATCATGGAGTTGGTAACTATTGTTTATAAGAAAAAAATGCTTAATAATTTTATATTTCTAATTTCTTGATATATTCTTGTATTACTAAAATGAAACATAAAAATTAAGTTACATTTTTTTTAACGTTTCCAGGCGTGTTGGGGTGGAAGTCTAATGCTGTCACCTAAATTTCGAAACAAATTGAAAGGAGTTGAACGGTAAGTACTTATTATTATAGCAATGACATGGTATATAAATACGAATATCATCATCATCATCATTAACAGCGATCTTTTGTCCACTGTGGACATAGGCCTTCCCCAATTCTCGCCACCACACTCGATCCTCAGCTTTTCGGACCCATCCGCTTCCCGCCAACCTCTTTATGTCTAGGAATATGTTTAGGAATAAATAAATAGTTGAGTTTCGGTCCTCCAGAACTTGGCGGAAAATGGGGAACGGTAGTGTCTTAATAGAAACGAAGTCTTAACACTAGGTTTCCAGCTTCCTATTCTGCTATGTGATGAATACGGAGTAAAAAAAAACCAATTTCTATATTAATTTAATTGACATTTTCTTTACTTTCAATGCTAATTATAGTTTTCCTTAATATAACTGAAGAAAAAAATCAATTCCAGAGCAAATTCCATATCTTGGAATCCTCACAAAATGATGGGAGCACCATTACAGTGTTCGGTGTTTTTATTGAAGGAGAGGGGGTTATTGCATGAAGCGAATTCTGCAGCAGCTCAGTATTTATTTCAGCAAGACAAGTTCTACGATGTCAGATACGATACCGGTGACAAGAGTATTCAGTGTGGACGTAAGGTATTTTTATTTTTCTTTAGCGATTCCTTATATCTTCATCGGGGCAGACAGGATGTTATATTAATATATCCTCGAGTTGAGATTGAACCCAGTACTATCAGTCAGGCAATTCTTAACTATGTTGAAATTGCATCTAATATTTATATCGATCGACATTGTTATATTCAATGTCTAATTAAATTGCAAAAATATAGCCATTGTGGCACAGTGAGTCGGTGTCTTTTATTAAAAGCAATAGATAGATAGAAAATAGGTTGTGTATTCCACTCCGGGAATGATATATTTTCATCTAGCTCTGATAAAGATAAATCGCGGGGCTTAGTTCCGTCACACAACACGCTATGTCTCGAATTGACATTATAATAATTTAGCTTTAGCATTAAGTAGTTTATAATTGTTATTAACGTTCCTTTGAAATTAAAAAAACATCCTCATTATAGATACTTAAGAATTTAAAACAAAACTATATATAAAGTAAATATACTATTTACTTTAAAAAACATACATAAATAAATGGCAAAACTAATTGCTTTCAACTTTTATAAGATAATAACTTAATGAGTCAGTATTCTTGTAATTGGTAGGCAATTTATGGTATGCAGTTATATTATAATCTTAAACAAATAATACTCTATCTGTTATTGCTTTATAATTATTTAATATATGGCCTTATTTATTCTCCTATCAATTTCCTTTTATATGTTAATGTGAATATCTCATTGTAATTATTCGTTGCGTAAACATAATATCTGTTTTATTATTGTAGTTAGCACTTGTAAGAAAACTATATGTTGGTAATTGACACGCTATAAATGTGAATAGAAAATCAATCGGCTTCACGCTGTATCCCGCACAGCAGGGTAGGTAAGTGTTAAGACACTTCGTTCCCACTTTCCGCCGAATTCTGGAGGCACTGCGTGTAAAGTGGCCCTCTGCGTCACATCTGGCTTCAAACTTCAAATCTTAAAATTACAAATATATTGGAAGCCGATTGACCTTCGAAAATACAGTATCCGCCACTAAACACGTATTCCTGCTATATGCAGGATCCGTATACTGAATGTGAAACTAAAACATGAACATTATTATATATGTAATTATATTCCTTCTACATTCCCAACATCACAAAAAAGATGATAATCATATTTTATAATTGTAGATCGACGCTTTCAAATTATGGATGATATGGAAGGCTCGAGGCGATGTTGCTTTAAGTCACTCAATGGACCACGTCATGTATATAGCGGAATTCTGTTTAAACACAATCGCTGATAATACCGGATTTAGACTTGTTAAGACGTCCATACAGTGCCCTAACGTATGCTTCTGGTACGTCCCGAAGTTTATGAGAAATCAGGAGGAAAACGAACTGTGGTGGGCTACTATGCATAAAGTAAGAATTTTTATAACATCTTTATTTTTAACTGACTTTGTATAAAAAAGTGTTTTCGAACGTTTAATTCTCTTACCGATCATCTTTTCTACCATTCTTTCATAATTCATTCGTTTGACGTGCTCAAACCAGCTCACGTTCTTCTTCATTTTTACCATATCTCCCATTCATCATCAGTTTGTTATACATTTTTCAGATAACACCGAAAATCAAGGAGTTACTAACTCTTAGTTCACGTCTCATGGTGGCATATACTCCTCTGAGACAGTACAAGAACTTTTTTAGACTAGCCTTCACTTTCCATCCGGTTATAAAAGAAAAAGATGTTCTGGAGATTCTTAGTGCTATTGAAGAATGTGGTGAAACGATAACACTTGCCGATCTTTAAACATTAATTACAAATTAAAATAAGAAATGATATGTAATTTTGGAAAACGAATAAATTGAGATTTTAGAAATTAAAAGAATTGATATTAATCATTATCATATGAATAAAATTTGTAAGTATATGTGTAACAATAAATATAATATTATGATTTATTTATCTGTAGTATCAATTGAAAAATTATATCTGTTAATTCGCATAGACCATCTCGGTGCAATGAGACATCATAGTTTTCGACCCTGTCACTGGGGGGGGGGGGGTAAATTGAATTACAAACACACCGGTTTACATTACTTTACGCAATAACTCTAAATGTTAGAGTGGAGAGAATGTTAACTAATAACACAAGATTCTATAAAATACAAATATATAAGAGAAATAGGCGAAGGGGAAGAAGACAAGTTAAAAAATGGACAACGGAACATCTAAACACTAAGCTATTTCAGCGCACCCTGCTATTTGTGAAAATTCCTTAAAAACAAATAGAATACCAAGCAATCATATTATTTATTATCTAAAAGATAGCGTTCCTCAATATCCACTCCAAATAGCGGTCAACGCGAGTGTAGAGGCCTGGGTGGTTGGGTTCACCGCAGCGCAGGCCCCACGACACCACTCCCACCACCGCCCAGCGACCGCTGGCCATCTGGTACATTAGTGGGCCTCCGCTGTCGCCCTGGAATGGAATAGAATAGAATATTCTTTGTTGGTGATTAAATATAGCACAGTAATAAAAATAAATGTTTATAACATGTATGCAAAGTAATGGGTAATTTGTTTTTTGTGTAACCTTTTAGTATAAGTAATTCTAGATCTTTTATAAGTAATTTTACTCCATCATAATGTAGCAAAACGTGAATGTTTTTAGAATTAAAGTTAACTACTGAGTTAAGACTAAATTAACAATCTTTCTCTAATATTTGAAGAACAATAAAGATATGTAAAAAAATATGCAAGTCTCATGCTACTCTCAATAATCTACAAATATCATATTTAAAATAATGCATAAAATTAAATTTAATTAAATTTGAATGTACTATTAAAAAAAAATATTCCACTCACTTGACAAGAGTCTTTCCCTCCTTTCTTTCCACCAGCGCATATTGTCTCATTGAAAACGGAATCACTGAAGGCGCTGACGCAATCTTGCAGATTCCATACAGGTACAGAGACTTCCATTAAAACATCGCTGTAAGGTCCAGCGTAGGTCGTAGTACCCCAACCTTTAAAGTTTAGAAGATAAGAAATAAAATCTCATTAAAAATAATATATAGATACAAATTTGATTACAGTATTTTTTAGGATAAACCAATTTAAATACAAAATGTTATTCTTATTTACAAACTAGCGACCCTTTTGCGGCATCGCCCGCTTTAACTACTGGATTATTCATATAATGTATGTTTGCAAAGCACTTAAGATAATGTGAAAATTATTTAAACCCTAATGCAACCCGCATTTTCGTAGTTTCAATAAGGATTTTCCAATTGTTTTATGCAGCAAGGATTTTTTAGTAGGTACCGTAATTTTAAATCTGTGCTACTAATCTTTTCGAGTACTTATTAAAATATATTTAAATGATTATTTTTAGATAGTTAAATGACTATTTTTAAACGGAAGAAATTATAAACAAAAACCTACCTACTAATAACTACTACAAAAAATATGAAACCAAATATATCGCGCTGAAATAATACATTCAACTCCAATTATCCAATACGTGCAAACGCATCTAAATCTTCTTTGCTATAAAGGCAGGCGGGT